>CM061050.1:39902762-39952277 GCA_030762985.1 Adelphocoris suturalis | reverse complement strand
GCTCATCTGAACTGGGCACCAGTTGACAACTAAGCCTCCTGAATTGGGCACTCTCCAAATTCTAGGTAGGCAGGGTCTAGGCTCGCATCCATATTACGAAGTATTTACACATCATTCTGACCTATATGTCTAACTTATCTGTTACTAAGGGATTGTAGTAACTTTAGATTGTTACTTGATAGTAAACTTAATTGTTACTATGGGATTGACTGCTTGATGTTATGTCTTTTTGAGATGCGAGCTTGTGAGCATCCATACTACCAAACTGTACACATCATTCTGAAAGGTGCGATCAACCGTGGGGTCTACCTCGGCAAGTAGAGATCGCGAGCCGGTGCCCAGATCAAGTAAGGATTAGTGAACGCTTTTTTGCTGGTGCCCGATTCGAGTACCCCCCAAACACGACAGGCTACTACCAATACCTGAAATAGTCTGTCATCAACGAAAAGCCAAGGTTTACAGTAGCTATACCATTCTGAAGGCAGGAAAATAGTAGAATTCGTTCGGATTCGGAAGGATACGGGGAATATCAATCTCTTCAAGATTGATGTTAAGGAAAACCCCAACTGCGATCACTGCATCGATATCGAAGAGATATCGAACATAAATTAAAGGTATGCCATTCTATTGAAGAAGAAAGACAAGAGTGGATTTCAACGATGGAGGAGGGATATCAGTTTTCTGACCAGATGAAAAATGCGACAACGAGACGTTAAAAAGTGTGCTGAAATTGATTGGAGACTCAGGCACCATTTTTTAATTTATGAACAATTGTTATATTACTTAAACGTTTTGATTTTTTTGATTATGTATTATATATATATATATATATATATATATATATATATATATATATATATATATAATTTTAGACTGTAGGGAACGGAGGTCGTGGAATAGTTTATTAAAGCTCGGTATTATTGAGATTTCATATTATCTCGTCTTCATTATTTGAAATTCATCGAAACGTGAAATTACCTTTACGATTCGAATTATTCACCCCCTCACATTAGCAAATTAGCCAAAACACATTAACTCTGATGACTCGTGGCGTTTTCATTTTAATTTATAGCGCCCCGATGCCAACTCAAACCGTTTTTACAACGACATTACAGGGCATTAAATGGACGAAAATAACAGAAGCATATTTAATTCATCGTTTGCGCTCCAGTCTTTTTAAACTTTCACGGTTTTAATAATGCTAAAAAGTAAAATGGGGTAGTAGAGGTGGTCGAAAATAAAAATAAAAATTAATATGTTAGTTTTTAGTGAAGTACTTACTCGTAGAGAAACCATCCCAAAGTTTTTAGGGATGGGGTGAATGGTGGAGGGTTATTGTTTTATTGACTAAAGAGATATCTTTCGGAAGAGCCATCTCTTCACGTAGTCATAACAACTTGGGGGATATATCTTCTTTTATGGATATCAAACCGAAGAGAGAATAGGGGTGTAGTATTGCGTTGAAGAATTGTGAAAATGTAGTGGAACGGTACGAGACCCCTTGCTTGTTCGGGGAAATTTTCGAAGTTTATAGGAAGAGTAGCGGAGTTTTATCGCTACCTTATTATATGAGTATGTATAACTCAGTCGTAAACGATATGATGTGAATGTGGAACACGTGATAACACTCGGTTTGACATTCGTCTGGTGGGTGCACATCTCCATGAAATATTCATCAACCAGACAAATTGCCAGACCGTGAGTTATCCGTGAGTTGTAAATACCTACTATTTACTATTAGGTCGCCAAACTAATAGTAGAAAGATTTACTCTTGAGTGTACGAATGATGGAGAAATCAAAGATTTCAATACTAACGGGGGAGAGTGGTAAGAATTCATTGAGGGCCTATGATTTTCTTAGGAGTAATAATAAAAAAAAGTTCCATTCACACAGCACGATCATAAGAGCAAATATTGTAAATCATCGTATCATATTTTAGTATATTGTTTTGACATATAAGCACTGACTGAAAAGAAATCGTAATCCAATTTTATGGCATACAAACAAAATAATAATGATAAATATCGACTTGAATAAAAAATTGAAAAAAAAGAAAAAACACGCAGTTTGCATAAGCAAAACCAACTAGAGACATTTGAAATATTAGTAGGTGAGAAGTAAAGCTTCAAACGCGAATGTCAAGTTTCACTGAACAAATTTCGGTGATTATTTGTCGCTAGGTGAGCCGTGGTTAATAGTAGTTTTGACCTGATCACTGGAAAATTTGTTCACAAAATGCTTTTCTTTTTAGGTGCCGCTGGTTAGCGGAGCATGTTGGAAAAAACGCAGTGTGAATCGATCAGTTGGAGCTCAGGGTGGAGCCCGTAATTTCATTCGTCCCTTGATGTCCTAGAGAGGCTCCCTATCAAATTTCGTTGTAATCAGACAAAATACATAACTCCTAGCTCACTCAGCTGATCAGGTTAGCGCCAGCAAGGTCATACGTCTCTTGTTGTCCCAGAGAGGCTCCTCAATCAATCGATCGGCTTCGTTGATCAATTGTCAACGTCCAACGGTAAACAGGAGAAATTTTAGTCGTCAAATTCGATGTTCTACGTAATAGGAGAGTTTGAGCAAGATTTTGTCCTATTATGATGATATTAGGCTCAGTCAGTGGATCCTCACCAATCAGAGGCACAGTTTTAATGATAATACATATAAAATTTGGTCCAAATCTACGCGTCCCCTCTGCCGCCCAACTATCCCACTGTTGCACCCTCTCTCCTCGACACAGTTCGTATCCAATCTTCCTACAGTAAAATGAGTTCAGGAACGCGCTATGAGTCCTGTGTAATTCAGGCCTGGTGTTTGCTTGCTTCCCTTTTGGACACTCTCCCGATTCTATTTCAACTGTTAGTAGTAACGTTCCCCATTTACTCTCGTATTCAGTCTTAGGTAATGCTCGTCTCTTAAGTGCCGACCATTGATAAATAGATCTAAACAGAAAACCATTGTGTTCAGTAACTCTCTCATGACTAGTCATTCAGCCATGGTCACGGTACTCATCTTCTTTACGCCTCCTGGACTGTCGCCCTGCGACTCAGTGAGTAATATCAAGTTTTCCCATTGGCCAATGCATGTAGGTAGACGTTCTAGTTGCTGTCATGTCTTAGAGCAGAATAATTAGGTTTGAAAACGTAACAAATCTGCTACTGTGTACCAATTACTATTTCGTGTTGTGTCCTTTTGACAAATAGTCACTCATTGACACCTTTTATAAGTCCCAAGGACACACGGGATCGGTAATAGTTGTATAAATTCCCTATCAATAGGTAGACATTCTGCTTCTTGTGACAAATAGTCACGCAGAAACGACTACGGTTATTGTCACCCCAGGGCGACTCTTATTAAGAGGTAACAGCATTCAGAGTCCTCAACTCGCGGCTCATTTGGAGTAATGCACAGAAGCATCATACTTTTCAGCATTAGTCACTTGGAACGTCGGATCTTCGTTCACTGAGCCACTAACTAGAGACACAGTAAGTGCTCAGTATATTACCATGGTCATCTGCATTGCGATTTTAGTAAATTGTTCTCCCATCCAGCCAAAAGTCTCTTTGACAGATACCCCAACACTACCCTGTAACACCCCTGAAAGTAATGTGTTCCCGAAAAAGTCATTTTTCATATTAATCCCCATAGACACTAACATTTCTAGCTTGATTACGAATAGTAACACCCTTGTATACAAAAGTGTCCCCCTCATTCAGCGCAGTGGTAAAGGTGAGTTGAAGATTGCTGATTACCCTCGGCGATTCATCTCATCCACATTCAGTACCACATGTACGTCCCACGTAGGGATCTTAGCAAAGACCTTCAATAATCAGCCCCTAAGCAACTATATCGTGGCCAGATTGTGACAGCAGTAGTCACACCTTATCAAGGCCTTATAATGACTATTTGGTAATTTACCGCTCTCTAGAGTCACTCCCTCTTCCCGCTAAGAACCAGCTTTTACCCAGTAGTAAGAACCCCATCAGTACGCGGGGTGATACCACAGACCACTCGTGACGAGATACCCACTCGAGTAACTTCGGGACATTTTCCTCACATAGACCACTACCTTAATCATATTGGTTAGAACTTCAATCAGATTGGAAATCGCATGCCGCAAGTAATATCTGTCTTATTTATCTTAACTTGTTTTTGTAATAGTTACGCACTCGTTTATTCATTTTCAAGTATTCTGTTATTGTAATCAATGGGGGAAATCGTGAGGAATATAATTCATACTTTTTCTTCATTTCTTTTGTTTAGACAAAAACAACATGCTCTACTTAATACTACATGGTGTGTGGCGCTCAATAAAGTAAATTGAAACAAAATGAATAAAAACACGAAATTAAATTATTCGGGTATAAGTAACTAAATCAAATAAAGTTCATCTGGAATGTCCAATTTGTCGAGCTGAGTAGAATAATGGTTAATCCATTATCTCCATAAAGTACTGCGATAGATTATCGATTATTCAACCGCCCTTCCTTTGGAATATAGTTGCGGTTAGGTATAAAACAAGTGTGTGTTTACCTCAACTGTGTTTACCTCAGCAGTAAAATAGTTGCAGCAGAACAGGTCTAGTAGAACACGTCTCAGACAGCTGAGAAGCGGAGTTTTTTCTTTTTCGAAAAAGCGGCTTAACAGCCTGGCAAAGTACTCAGCAGGGAAGAAAAAAAACTTGGGATTCGAGACCTTCTTGGCTCCCGCGCAAATTTCTTTTCCCCAACTTTTGTACAACTGCTCCCTCCGCCCGAACCCTCACGAAAACCTTGCCGGTGATTTTGAAACTTTTCAAGCTCCCCTCTACCCCTAAGAAAAACATCTTGGGAAATGTTTCAATTAACGGTCTCCGAGAACCAACATTCCCCACCCCGTTCTCGATGGAAAGAGCTTCGGTTTAAGATCGGGATTGGATGAATTCCAGTATTTTCTCTTTCCCACCCTACTCCACCTCTCTTTCCTCGAACCGAGAAAAAAAGTGAAAACTTTCTTGTATTCATACCTCCTTTGCTTCGATGCAGATTTGTATCCAATACTTCGTGACTACTAACTGAGTATTTTTAGAGATTCGATAGAGGCTATGAAAAAAATAAAAACTTTATTTTCCGAGTCTCTGGCTCCACCAGATCAGTAACGAATAAAATAACATTAGGATATAACGTATTTTCATTGTAAACCACCGTTCGTTATTGTTATGTCTAAATGACGCAACCATGGATTATTAACTTACTTTCGACGCAACTTTGATGCTATTGGCTTGATATCCTGTCAAGTGCACCTATTACTAGCGAAATTGTAGTGATTTTTAATTGTTGTTCGAAACTGGAATATCCATTCACATTTTTTACATTGAAAATGTCTTAGTCGGCGGGTCAACCGGAAATTTTGTTACGGAGATTTTGTTAAGCAAAGAAAAAAACGTCACGCAACCTATAAACAAGTTAGGATTGTTATGATTGTGTATACTAGCAATGAAACTAGTCATTTAATTAACGTGATGTAAGTTTATTTAGAACAATAAATACAGGTGCTATTATTGAAGGGTCTTTTTCAATTCGAATTTAAAACAATAAAAAACATTGAAAGTACAGAGAGATTTTTAATGCTCATAGCTCTTCTCGCATAAGAGATAAAGTACGAGCGGCCTGCCTCGTTTTTCTTCATGAAATTTCCCCAATCTAATGGACGAAAGTTTATGAATTGGGGGAAAAAAATCTCAAATAGGCTAGAACTACGGCATAGCTTCCGATCGATTCCACGGGGTAAAAAATTGAGGGTTGAAAAATTAAAAATCGAGATCCCAAAAATGTTCGAAATAAAAGGGCAACTCTTGTTTGATTCAGATAGAAATCATCGATGCATCGAATGAGACTACACTGAGTACTACCAACCGTTCACGCTCCTGAAGGAGTAAGAGAATCGAAAACACGGCTGTGAATCGCAAAAAGAGAGGTGAGCAAGAGTAGGTAGAATTTCTGCTAATTTTATTGAATTATTGATCTTGGAGGATGTTGTTTTTATATTGTTATGTTTATATTGAACTTTGTTCCGCTTAACATATTATTCGTACAGTCATGGTAACAAATAACAATAATTTTTATTCATAAATACATTCTTTAATAAATCAAAGCGAAGAAAACATTGAATATAAATAATAAATTAGTACGTATAATGGATGAATACGGGTATTTGAATTAGTTTCTGTTGATGTATTGTCCAACCTTTCGGAGACGTTGAAAGATATGTCGGCCACTGTAAATGATGGTTCATAGAAAGAGACCATCATTTTATTCATTTCTCGATGCTCAAGGGAGGCTCCCTATCAAATTTGAGACTCCTTGGGTGGATAGGAGAGAATTTAGCTGTAAGCTGATAATTTTTGAACCCCGTCATTGCATCCGTCTTCTAATGTCCTAGAGAGGCTCCCTTACAAAATTTCAAATTCTTAGGATTAATAAGAGAGAATTTAGCTGAGTCAGCAGATTTTGTTGGAACTCGTCATTGCATTCGACTCTGATTTTCCTAGAACGGCTACCTGTCAAATTTCACATTCCTTGGGTGAAAAGGAGATAATTTATCTCATTCAGCTGATAAGGAAAGAGTTTTGTTGTCAGACATTCGTTTCTGCCTTCCCGATTATCCACGTACCCTTGTAATGAGCAAACTTTATAGACTTATTTTTGATTTATCGTTTGAATTATCAAGGATTTCGAATTTCTTCGCTTTCGAACGAATAGTAGTTTGTTATAATCGTGAACTATCCGTACCAGTCCAATTTTGATTAAATTCTCGGGAATCGTGCAGCATAGCTACTACGTAGATAGTTCACTATGAGTTCTTTTGGCGCTCATCAGCAACCAAGTAACTTCCGTTGGCAGTTGTAAAAACTTGATGTTTTCTTGCCTTCCAGTCCGTATTGATGTTTTCATGCCAAATAGCTGATCAAAACTCAAAAATCATTTTAGTCAGATTACCGATCGGTAATGGCTGATTATGTCTGAGGATTAGATCAAATAAAACACAACAGGAGAGAGCTCTGAGTCGAATTAAATAATCGGTCGATGCTTGAACTATTATTGTATACCTCTTGCCATCACAGTCGTTCAATACGTCTCAAAGGGAATTTTTCTCATCTTAGTTCGACGTAATCTAATAATGGTGGGTAGAGTTGGAAAAAAAATGCTTGAAGTATTTTCCATTTCACCAAATTTTTGCAAAAATGAAGCTATTGCAATGACTACAACAATTTTAAAATAAACATTTTTGAAAAACCTTTTCATTGATAACCGTTTTGAGGCATTCTAAGATGATTTCTGAAATTTGAGCCCTTTCAAATAGCTCTATAAATGAAGGTTTGAGTTCGTAGGCCAGCACTTTTTGAGCACATGAAATTGGTAATATTCCACTAAAAATAAATCACCAAAAATTAACTACAGGAGTACTAAAAGTAGGTAAATATCTAAAATGACTAAAAACTACTAAAAATCGTGAATTATTCATAATTTTAGCAGAATTTCAGTCAAAAGGAGTTTATCAACTATGAACCGGAATATAACTAAATTCATTCACAAAATTGTGGTGAAAAATTCACTTAAATTTCAATAA
Organism: Adelphocoris suturalis; assembly: GCA_030762985.1. Lineage (NCBI taxonomy): Eukaryota > Metazoa > Arthropoda > Insecta > Hemiptera > Miridae > Adelphocoris > Adelphocoris suturalis. The sequence goes on along the minus strand of CM061050.1, from coordinate 39,944,674 downwards.
ATTTGCTGGAAAATCGATTCCGAAAATTTCAAGTCATACAGCACGATCGTATGATCGAATTTTCGTGAAATATCTCATTATATTATGTTGCATTGTTTTGAATTTTGAGCACATTTGGTGCAAAGAAATTGTTAGCTACCAATTCTATGACAAGAAAGAAAAACAAAATAAATAAATAAATTCGTTCAAAAGAGATTTTTGGGTTTTCAGATTTTGTTGCAGTTTTATCGATTTTAATGATGATCAAGAGCCTTCATTTATCTGCATACTTTTATGGATACATTTGGAAATGGTCTAGTTCATCTGTTATCAATTTCTATAAACTAAGATTCTGCTAAGGAAAATCCAAATTTAACAGTTTTTGCATATTTTCGCCATCTTAGTGATTTTTTAGAAAAGTTTTTAAAATGTGAGCAATTTAATGTGCTCAAATTGTGGTGGCCAACGAACTCGTCCATTCATTCGGGAAGCATGTTTTTTTTTTGGTGCAATAACGGATTCCTCATCTCAATCATCAGATGCGTTATTAAAATCTTCCTAACTTTCGATTTCTAAATTTGAAGAACCATTTCAATCAATTAATTTTCTGCGACAATACATTTGATTGCCGTGACATTGGTCCTTTAGCAATTTATTCCCTTCCGAAGGGCTCAAGTTTTCGAGAAGAATTTAAAATCGAAGTGCAATTTAACCCTTGACGGATCGTATCATGCTAGGAAGAATATGAATTAACGGAAAACAGTTTGAACGTGTTGTACATCAATCCTGTAGTTGTTTACAAAACATTTCAAGAAAATAGTTACCATAGTTTGTAATTCCATGGAATTTTCAAAGAAAGTGACGCTGAATGGTTTGAGTCATTTCAGAGGAAAGCTATCTTTTGGATTGAGTTAAAAACCCGTTCTTTCGCCAAAAAAAAAAAATCATAAGTTTGAGGAAATGATATGTAAAAGATTGTAAGCACTTTTTTGGCACACAAAATTGGTGAAAACTCAAAAATAAGCTAAATAAATCACTAAAAAGTACGAACGATCAACAAAAAATTAGAAAAATTAAAACTGCAACAACAAATAAAATTACTAAAAACCTCCAAAAATCGTCGTGTTCATATTTTTAGCAGGATATAACATGAACAAATTTTACCACCTACTTACAGACTAGAACACTGAGAAATTTTTGCACGAAACTATGTTGAAAAATGTACTCAACTTCTACTAGACTAAATAAAATGTTGATAAACCCTGAAATCCTGTGGTCTCGAAATTATTTTTTACCATTTAAAAATGACATTTTCTTCTTGGTTTAGTACCTAATCAACGATTTCCGTGCTCGAAAAGTGCCTGAATCTTTCCTCACAACCTCCTCGTACTATATGGCCTTTTGATAAGCTTAAGAACCTCCTACTTTCCCAGAACCATAAGAAACTGGAGTGTGAAAGCTTTACCATGTCCTCTAGATGAGCTTCAAAGTGCAGATGACATGATGATGTTGAAAAATGAGGTTTATGATCGATGGACTTAATATTTTGTCATAGAATTATAGTTTTAGTGATTGTTATCTAATTTTCTCTTATTGATTTATCTTTGTTCATATGTCTGGTTCATATTTTCTTGGTGGAACAAAAATTATGTTCTTCCCAGGCTGTTTCGGGCCAAATAGTTTTTCTCCAGTATATAGCTAAAATGGGAATAAAGCAGTAAATTCGAGAATAAATGGATAAATACATGTGATTAAGTTTATTTGAAAAATTTGGTTCTTCAGTCATTGATGAAAATAAATTTATATAATTTCGTTCATTCTACAAATGTTGTAAATTCTACAAATGTTTTGTAAAAGGACGAATCATTTTGTAAAAGGAAAAATTCATTTTGTAAAGGAACGATTTCATTTTGTAAAAGGACGAATTCAATTTTAAATTGCTACAAAAAAATAAACTACATAAGGCTTATCTTGACCATTTACATTTTTCTCTCTTTCATACCTACGCTTTCTCGTTATACCCAACGTTACAATTTTGACTACATCACTGTATCGTACCTTGGAAAAACTAACTATCAGGTAGCACATTTTAAAGTCAGTTATGCCAGAGAAATAAACCATTAGGGTTTTAATCGGCTAGGTTAGCGAATTTACATCAAGGGTTAACTAAGTAAACGAGATGATGATTATTCTTCAAGAAGGGTCTAGATGGCTGCCGCAATATGAAATTATTGGTTAGCACTAGAGTTCCTTACGAATCAGAGCTGAAGGGGCATCGAGCTGCTTGCAGCTCGATCTCGTTAAAGGAGAGATTGATTCCAGGAATGAAAACCGTAGATTGGAAAGGTCCAATTACGAATGTTTGAGTGGAGTAGACGGGTAGATTGGGGTCGATTTGAGCTGGACCTAAGTTCACAACGTCTCCATGAGGTCTCCAAAGTGAACTCAAAGTGAACACAAGAGGATGGAGATTTTTTATATATTTTTCTACTTAGATATCCAATTTCTCCTGTACTCTGATATTATAACGGACAGTTGTGTGGCTGACCCGAAAAGGTTCTGCTAGAAGACCCCAAACCTATGGATCTGGATTCAAACCGTTCATAAATACATAAAAAAAACCTTTGAATAGGTATATGTGAGATGATTCCACTTTTATAATTAATTGCCTTCCTAACCATATGTTTTGTGTTTATTTATAACTTACCCGTTGAAACTAATTTCATGTCCAATTATGATGAATAAAGCCTAAATCGTATAAAGATATTTCACTACAATTTATTCATCATAATTTGACCCTATTCAGTTGAAGAGGTAAGGAAAATGACTGCCTCTTGCCCCTCATGCAATTCTGTAAAACCACAATTCTACAAACAAAATAAATCTAGCCTCATTAAAGCCACACACCCATTTGAGATAATAAGTATGGATTTCAAGGGACCACTACCTTCTAAGTCGAAAAACAAATACCTACTCACGATTATAGACGAATACTCCAGATTTCCTTTTGCCTATCCGTGTCCAAACATGAATTCTTCTACGGTGATCGACTTCTTGTTGACCTTTTTACCACTTTCGGCTTACCCTCGTATGTACATACAGATAGAGGAACCTCATTCTCATCTAGGGAACTACAGGAGTTTTTGCACAGCCGAGGAGTGGCAACTTCCATGTCAACGCCTTACAACCCCACAGGAAATGGTCAAATTGAACGAGAAAATGGCACCATTTGGCGCACTGTATCACTTGCACTCAAAAAACAAGGTCTGGAGGAATCCGACTGGAAATCAGTTCTCCCCGATGCACTCCACGCAATTCGATCCCTTTTATGCACATCCACGAATGAAACACCTCACGAGAGAATGTTCCGGCACATCAGAAGGTCTTCCAATGGCACATCTCTGGCATCTTGGCTTGCACGTTCAGCCAAAGTGTTGATGAGAAAACACATAAGAACTAGCAAGTATGACCCATTGGTAGAGGAAGTGGACGTCATAGACGTGAACCTTCAATGTGGTAGAGTTCGATTCGAAGACGGGAGGGAAACGACGGTGGCTTTAAAACACTTAGCTCCTCACAATGGGGTTACATCCGGAACCAACGACAGGTCACCCTAGAATCTGAACCAGATCTGCAACTTCACAATGCATCACCAAACATCTCTAGAAGTAATGATCCAGAGGAATCAAATGCTCCCATTGTCGAAAACGCTCTTCGACGTTCATCAAGAGATCGACGTACTCCTGCACGATTAGAGGACTACGTGCTAAAGTTCTGAAGGATAGAAGAATGAGATGATTCCACTTTTATAATTGACTGCCTTCCTAACCATATGTTTTGTGTTTATTTATAACTTACCCGTTGAAATTCATTTTATGCCTAAATCGTATAGAGGTATTTCACTACAATATGTTAATCAAAATCTATACCTCCTTGTAACTGAAAAACAGTATTTAAGCATATCCACTACGTCTGGCGACCCTATACGTATACGAACTGTAATGTTGGCTGCCCTGCTCATGGCTCTGGAATGTTAGAAAGTGAGGCTGCTGAATTCCAGTAATCCATTGGAATTGTAAATACCATTCGAACGTAGGATACCTTATGCATCTCGGTAGGATAATTATTTCTTGCAGCTCGAAGTTAATTCTAATTTGGGTCCACATTCTTCACCAGGAAGTATCCTGTTAGTGATAACCTCCTATGATTGGCAGCGAAAATAATAGCTCATGGATTTCATTAATCCATTTTTGGTTCAGTGCAACCTATAAGAGATCTGTTTGTCTCATCGTACATATAACTTGCAGAATAACTAGTCTGGTCTGCTAGTAGACCATGGGTTTATCCATCCATTTTTCTTTGAGGTTTAATTTTTCCTGTTGGAGAATATGATAGAATATAGTTAATTGGTTGAAAAAAAACTGAAATACAACTCATCAACGTGTACATTAAAAAAAAAAAAAAAAAAAAAAAAAAATTAATAAAATAATAAATAATATTAGAGTGTATCAGTTATGAAACACAAACATAACCTAACTTCCGCTAAAAAAGAAAATTTACCATTTTGATAATAAATAAAATAAAGATAACTACTACAGAGTTGAATATGTTCTACACTCAACAGTTTCTTACCCACCGAAAGAATAAGTTGGAAACTTGTGACTCTCATCATGAATATTACTGAAAATTAATTATTCAAAAATACAAATAAAGTAAATCAAGAGCTATGTAATTTACAGTTTACATTATTAATAGAACCTAATATTTAAAGTAAATAACTGAAAATATATCAGAAAGTTTCCACAACAAAGATGCCACAATAGAAAAACATTACAAAACAATATTATCTGCAAGGGTAATTTAATTGAAGAAAGATTTGAATTTGAACAACTTGATGTGCAAAAAGTTAGATATTTTGACATTTAATTCAAGTATTATATGTAGTGCTTTTGCAAAAGAGTTTCGTTTATAAAATTCAGTGTTCGCTTTAGGAAGTGACACATTACAGGTGGCTGCAATTCTGGTAGAGCGCAAATTGGAACAATGGTTGGGATGATATTCCAGTTCTACAAACCATTAGGCAGGATTCAGTCACGAATGTGTTATGTAAATTATATACGTTGAACTCTTTGTAAATTAAATTAGTTTGGTATCTAAACGGCTTCTTCAACAAGATCTTAACCAGGCTATTTTTAACCGTTAGTAAAGGCTAAAGATGCGATTTAATAGTCCCACCCGTACCGTTATTCCGTATCTTATCAGAGAGTTAGTAAATATATCGTACGTAGAAAGTTGTTTGGAAGAAAATTTCTAACTAGGTACTCTGAAAACATAACAATTTTCGGAGTCTTCAAATTAAAGACAGATATGGGACTTGAAATTCAGGTTACAGTCAAAAGTAACGCTACAATATTTCACACTTTTGCTAAATGGTATGGAAGCACAGCTTCTTTCATGTTAAGAATTTAAACAACCATAGTCATGCATTTGAACAAGTCGGTCAAGCATATTTCTTCGAGAAATGTTAAAATTCACAATATAAGTTTTACTGAGGTTGAGGCACAAATAAATTTAGTCAAACCATTGGCAAATCAAAAGCAATTCTTACTAGCATTACTCAATAAGGTTCCAGAATTATTATGCCACATGATTAGTGCTGTGTCTCCCGCATAACCAAAAATGTCTCCTTTAAACTTGATATTTAATAAATTATTAACATACGATAGAAATAAAATTGGTTCCATAACGGTACCTTGGGGAATACCATAGACAATCTAGGCAGGCTCACTGTAAATATCTCTTCCAATATTTATGGTTTGAGAACGCCCCTACAATTACGACCCAATGATTTTCAAAGGTAGTTGATGTTTCAAGTGAGGAGATGTTCGTCAGCTTGAAGCTGGGTTGTGGGTGACGTTGTAGCGTCACAAGTGCTCATATTTACGCTACTGTATTCTACCGTTTCATACATATCTTTGCTTTGATCATTCACTCTCTCTCCAATGTATGTACCAATGAGGTTGATGATGATAGGTTCAATATTATTCACATAGCATTAATACTGTAAAAGTTTAAAAACTGTTTACCTACGTGATTATCTTTGTTTTACACTTTTAAAAATGCCGTTACAAAACTAGTTGTAATAAATCAAATTCTTCATTAGATTCTTCAATAATGAGAAAACTCCGAATTTTAGGAATCTGTTGATTACATTGATTTGTGGAAATTGGAAAAATAAATTTGCTGTTCAAACCCGAATATACCTTTATCCAGCCAACTTCAACGACGAAACCAGCGATATTTCGGTGTTCCGTGAACCCCGATTAACGAACTGATTTATTTCAACAAGGTTCTCACAGCTATCCCACTCAGAAATGTCCGGATTTGGTTAGAGCTCAAGTTCCGTCCTAACCGAGGCAAAAGCGGCGTCCAGCTGATTGCTACCCGGCCGTGTTAATGAAGATAATTAATGCCAGAAGTGGGAACCCCCAAGAGAAACGGTGGTGAAGGGGGCTCTTTTGACTCCTCGTCTTTGATCTAATTCGAACTAAGCTTTGCGATGAGACCCGTAAGCTCTCTAGGGCGAAGTCGAAAAGCGGCTAAAGCTGTTTTCAGGGTCCAAAAGACTCTTCGGGAACTGGACGACGTCGAGCATCTCAGATAACAAACGCCATTTAATTCCCCGGCTTCCCCCCCCCCCCGCCATGTAAGGTTTCACAGTGAATAATCAAGAGGATGTTTCCATCTCGCGGATCTCCGCCTCGGGGGACGACGGCCTGTTGGAGGATTTTGAAGTTGGCGGACTAGTCAACTTGCGATCAAGGAAAGTTTGATAAGCTGAGGTTAGTTGCCGTGTCTGGGGTTGAGGAGTTATTTAAATTCACGAGTCTGGTCCGATTATCTCTCGTCCTAGGAATGTTACACCAGGTATTAGGTGAAGTGGTAAGAATAGAGCTACTGGTTCCATAGTCCAGGAGCCAAGGCCGAAAATAGGTAGTAATTCCAAGAGAAAATCTTTGTAGCAAGACTTTAGCAAAAGCCTTTCTTCCTTAATATGGTTTTTTATTACTCCAACCAGTTTCTCCAGGAACTGGGGCATTCTTCAGGAAGACAAAATTTAAAATATAAAATTACAAATTTTAAAATAAATAATAATAAGATACCTATATCGTTTTATTTAATAAAGAAAATCGATATAGGTAAGCATTTATTTAAGAAAAATTGAATTTTATGATTTTTAATTTCGTCTTCTGGAAAGCACCATTCTTGGGAGAAAGCAGTTGGAGATTAATAAAAAACTAATTCAAGGACAGAAAGGCCTTTTTGTAAAATCTTGTTTAAATTGTAGGTACTGTCCAAACAGATAAAATCTTCATCTGCCACCTCCAAAATGGTGGGATACAAAATGGCGGCCTCATAAAAATGGCTTATGTTAGCCATTTTAATGATTTTCTCTAATATTTTATTCCGGAACCGCCTATCCTGTAGAAATTCATATACAAATCGAAGTTGCAAAGCATAAAATAGCAGATCAATTCGATCCCAAAACTCTGAATTCTCTATTAAAATAAGCGAATCACAAACAGTTGAAAATAGGGCTGATTTTGGGTCATCCATTTAATATTGGTCTGATTTCAGTCTGCTAAAGCTCATCCCACTCAAGATTAAATATTTTCCAAAGTTCATCGAGCATATTTTAGCCGAGACCATTCCCCTAAAATTAGTCCGGCATTCGCTTGTCCTTAATCCCCTTATTTTGGGAGATAATTCATAGTTTTTGGATCGAATCGCTTTGGTTTTTTCATGCTATACGCTTTGCTTTGTATAAAAATTTCTGTAGGATTTACGGTTTAGTAATAATTAGAGTAGAACTTTAAAATGGGGAAATTAAGCCATGTTCATGTGGCCGCCATTTAGATTCCACCAGCTTCAAGATGGCAGACGAAGATTTTAGCAATCAGAACGGTATAACACTGTTACATAGTTACTCGACTAACTCCCCTTATGTTTTGAAGGAGATACTTCTATGTGTAGACATTGCAGATATTTCTGCCGAGTGTTGTTCCTTTTCGCAAACCGCTACAACAGCTACATTTTTCAGTTATTCATTGTTTCATTAGTCAATAGTTACTAAGTAGCACGGCCAAGCCAATACCATTTATTTTAGTTGTAAGTTGTATATAATAATTCCAAACTTGTCTCCGCTACATTTTTACATGGCTTTATATTTACGCTTGACGTTCATGAATAAACCCACTTGTCTATTGTTTCATGGAGGTTTACGTGTCGCTTTTTTCTCCCGGAGTGCCCTTGTCATTTATCAAGCCTTCGGTACCCGCTTCACGAGTACCACGATATAATTTCTAACTTGATTTCCTTGACTAAAATATTGATATCTTTGGTTAGTTCTGTGGTTCGTTCTCAGTAGTTAGAAAAGCTGAAACCCGTATAGGAAGTTATAATGTAGGAATACTTAGAATTTTCGTGCGTGAACATATTTTGCGAATTCGACCGTAAGGTTTTGATGCAATAACGAAAAATGCAAAGTTCATGGCCTACCTACATCAACTGTTATGGATATGTGAATTTCAATGTTAAATGCAGTAGCCATTTTCATTACCTATTTTACTAACACATGTTTTTTTGTCTGTCTATCGATCCGCGAATACTTACGTGCATTACGGGCAATAATAACATGCACACATACAATACAATAAGCCCACATTTAACGGCTCGGGCCAATCCATCTAGGTTAAGGAATAGTCCGAAGGAATGACAATTCATTCATCTTATTTCAATTTCGAGACAATGGTATCATTAGTAGTTGCTATCATGAGCTGAGTGCTACATTCATCTTATAGTCGTATTTTTTGACACTTAATGTCTTTACTTTGGCACATAAACGAAAATAGCGTTAAAAAACGTTCTAGTCATGCAGCATGATCGTATGAGGGAATTTTCGTAAATTATTGTACTATATTATGTTACATTGTTTTGAAAATTAAGGTCACTGAGAGGAAAGACATTGTTAACTACCAATTTTAAGGCAAAAAAACTCGTTCTAAATAATATTCTACGATTCAAAAAGAGATTTTGGATTTTTACTATTTTTTACATTTTTATCGATTTTGTAACACATTTTAATGAAATTTAATTACAATTTTGAGCATTGGTTCGAGCTTTAATTTTTAAATTACCAACTTCATAGTTGATAAACTTTATTTGAGTAATATTCTGCTAAAAAAATAAAAACACCGATGATTGGCCTTTTTTTGTCATTTTTTGTGATTTTTTAAAGTAAATTTTCTGAAATTTGAACAACTTAATGGGCTCAAAAAGTGTTGTCCAACGAACTCATCCTTTCTTTTGAAATGCTTGATTTTTTGGCGAAAGAACGAAGTTTTTATCTCAATTCTATCGAGAGTTATCGTCTGGAATGACACACACACACACACACACACACACACACTTTTTTTTTTTTTTTTTTTTTTTTTTTTTAGAAACCTCCCCTCAAAGACGGAGCGGGCACGCCATTAAATTGAAAAATAAACAAATAAAATAAAAAAGTGGGGAGGACGCCCAGGTTTACCCGACGCCGGCTCTAGGGATAAGGGAAGTTGCAGGACGTGGAGGAAGAATGGGATGAAAGGAAGTGCCTCTATAAAATGACCACCAATTAAGATAAGAGCCCCGAAGGACGCGGGTGGTGATACCCCGGAGAACTCTGTCGAGATGCCCAACTCGAGAAGCTCCGTAGCACTTTTCCCGCACCACACCCCGCGCCATGTGACGGTCGTGGCCATGACCTTGATGTTACTAGGTGCCACTCCTTTTAGCTCAGATATCGCTTGTCGCAGATCACTTCTATCATATTTACTTTTCTTAGCCCGCCAGGTCTGCTCCAAGTCCACGCTGCCACTGATAACTTGGACATCCAGGATTATGGCAGACCCATCGGGCTTGATTGCAACGATATCTGGCTTCTTGCCTCGGTCACTCGGCATGTGGTATAGTCTCTCCCTTTCGACATCCCAACCGCTAGATGACAAAGCACCTGCTATCTGCTTGGCAACCGCATCGTGACGTAAAATGCGGCCACCATGAGTACGAGGACACTGGCTGCACCACATGATAAAGATTCTCATTTTTACCCCGACAGGCACGGCAAAGGGTATCTACTGTCCCGCGACTACTCCTCGAACACCTCACTGAGGTGGCTAACGTAGCCACCCGGACGGCGTGAAAATGGCGATAGTCGCGGGCCCCAATGCCCTCTGAAGCCCATTCCACCCACTGGGTAGAAATGGGGGATTCAGAGCACTGTCGGAGTTCTTTACCATCTACTGACTCATGCAGTGCAGCAGCGAACTCAGCAGATGAGCTGGGTTTCGGAGCAGTTGGTGTTGCTCGATCGCACCACAACAACTGCTGCCGGACAAAGTCCAGGTCAGCAGCAGTGCGGGCGACCTCCCAGCTCGAGCCCCTAAGGGCAAGCAGGCGCTGGCAGGGTAAAGATGGGATGCTGGCAGAAAGAGAGACAATACCGAGCCCACCGGCCTTGACCGGTGCGTGGATGTAAGCACTTGGGACACCAGGTGGAAAGCCTAGCCAAGAGCGCACAGCAGAGCGAACTTCACGATCTAACTCAAGCAGCCTCCCCGCAGTAAGCCTGCCAAAGACCAGCCCATAGGTTAGCTTTGGCAGTAAGTACGTGCGAAGGAGGCGCAGCTTCTGCTGTGGCTTCAATGGAGCCTTGGTGACACGAGCTAATGCTCCACCAAGGTCCACACGGCTTGCGGCTATAGTGGCCACACCCATGAAGTCGACTCCAAGGTACCGCCAGACCTCCAACACGGATCGGGCAGGGATGGAAGTTTGTCCTAAGACAAAACACTCCTCATCCACTACCTTCACCTTATGCTGGCGACCCGACGGGACCAAGGAGACCGACCCACACTTAGCTGGGTTGACCACCAAACCACACCTGGCTAGCTGCTCAGCAAATGCGTTGAGGGAGATCTGCAAGCCCTCGCGGGTTTCTGCGAGTAGGATGACATCATCAGCAAAAGCCAATGCACCTACTCGCACCCCAGGGGCGAGATCAAACCCTATTTCAGCTGGCAGCTTACCCAAGGCCGTATCCACGACCAGGTTGAAGAGGAGTGGCGACAGAGGATCCCCCTGGCGTACCCCGCGCCCAATAACAACATCCCCTGACATCTCACCTCGTGCCTCGAGGACCGTCACGCCTTCGTGGTACAGACAGGCAACATACTCAATTAAACGAGCAGGTGCCCCGACACCACGAAGACAATCGGCCAGGGCAAAGTGGCTAACTGTGTCAAAGGCCTTTTAGCGACGTCCAGAGCGGCAAGATGGAGCTGCCGTTTCTTGATACGGGCCAGCGAAATGACAGTTTGGAGAACTGTTAGATTCTCCGCTGTGCCATCCGCTGGCCGAAATGCTCTCTGGACGTCACCTATGACACCAGCCACTTGGAGGCGAGATGCCAGAACCTTTTGGAAGTGGCGGAAGACCACCGACGAAATAGAAATTGGACGGTAGCCTCCAGGCCCACTTCCCCCTTTCTTTGGGATGAAAACTGTCCGGGCACGGGTCAACGCTTTCGGGGGTCTTCCAGATAGTAGCAACAGGTTGAGGATGAGCAGCCTAACATTCTTTGGAGCTTGATTCCAGCGTCGGGCGGAAATACCATCGGGTCCAGCAGAAGTGGAGTTTTTGACACGGCACTTATATGCCTCGTCATGAAGCACCGGTGTGCACATGATGCTGCGTAAGGAGTCCCTGGTGGAAGCTGGGGGTACCACTGGCTCACCAGAGTTGTGGCTGGGAGCACTCATAAGTGGCTCCCAGTAATCCACAAACTCCTGGAGGGGGGGCATTACTTGTTCTTCCCCAGCTCCCTCCAGTACCTCCGCAGCTGCACGAGCCGGATGCTTCCTCCACAATCTCTGGACACGCTGATATTCCCGCCTCCTCGCTTGCTTAGCTGCTCTGCGACCTCCACGAGGCACCACATTAGGGGGAACTTCTCCCTGGTGCCTCGCCACGGTCACTTCCTCAACCTGCGGGAAGATCCTCTGCACATAGGCCGCGACCTCGTCCTCCAAGCCATTTGGCCCCTCAACAGCCCGCCTCGCCAGATCCTGCAGGTAGGCACTCTCATAACCAACAATACTGCCTACCTGCTCCCTGAGCCTCAATACTTCAGTCTTCAAGTCTGAAAGAAGACCGGAGGTCACGGGGGAGGATTGCTGAACGGTGGGCTTTTGTCCCACGTCTGCCAGAGATGCGGGAGAGGCCCCACTGCTATTTGCCAGGATTGCATCCTGTACAAGCTGCTTGTAGTGGGGCTTCAGGGGAAGAGATTGAATGGCAGAAAGCGTGCGCATGGGAAAAAGTTGATGCAAATAAGCATTGATTCGGTGTACCCCATTGCGCACAGCCTCTGCCTCCTCTGCTGCCATTCGCCGCAAATCCTCAGAAGCATACCTGGGCCGGTCTCGCTCTATACTAATTGCTGCGTTGGCCTCTACAGGATGCTTCTGCCAGACGTGGGCCCCAAGGCCACGCTTGGAGCTAAAGGCTCTTCCACAATGGGCACATTGGTGGGCATTAATTGGGGCTGTGGAAGAGGAAGAGGGATAGGATGATGATGAACATGATGAGGGGGAGGATGGCCGACGCCCCTGCCTGGGGCGCCCCCGAGCGCCTCCCCTAGAACCCCGCGTGCCAATGGGCACGTGGGGGTTATGAGGCTCGTGTTGGTTTGTCTGCATAACGGGGGAAGCATTAGTAAGGGACAGGAGGCCCATTGGCACGAGCCTCCCCCCTTATCGCCAGCGGGTCATTTTGCCACCCTCTGTTCACCCAGAGGGTGCCCGGGTTGTGCGACGGGGACGCATGACCATGACTTGGGTAGGGATATGAAGGAGCTCCGAAGAGATAAAAACACCGACTGTTACCCTACCCCAGCAACCCCCCTACCCCAGCAACCCCACACACACACACACACACACACACACACACACACACACACATATATATATATATATATATATATAAGCGTTAAAATCCAGGAATAATTCCAGAATGCCTCAAAACAGATTTCGATGAAGAAAATTTTTGAAAATTTTTATTTTAAAATTTTTGGAGCCATTGAAATAGCTTTCTTTTCTACAAAAATTCGCTAGAACCGTTTAAAAATGCGTTACGTTTGGTTTTCTAATGATTTCCGCTGATAACTGAGTAGTTGCTAAGGAAATGGTACATGGTAATTTTTCATCTCACAAAATTCGTTGACCATTCGTTTGAAAGCTTCGATTTTCGTATGTAGCCTCTTTAGGAAATTTACTTGACGATGCCCAGGGTCCGGATGCTTAGAGCTTGCATACGAGTCTGCAACACATACGAGTCTGCAACTAAAGACATAAAATGTCCCAATCTGTTGCAGACTCGTATGCAAGCGTTTCTGATGATTATCTACTCTGTAGAATGCTAAAATGACTAATTTGTCTAATCACGTATCGATTGAAAACGAGTTTGTTAACAGTAATAATAATTACCCATATTCTAATTCAACACCGAGGTCCAAAATCGCCATACCATGTTTGAAGGTGAACTATTGGAAATGAATAGCTTTATTTAGTTTGTTAAACTGATATGAGACCACAGATTTTTATCAATAAACAATACAGTCGTATGATTTATTTCATTCTATATTGTAAATGAAACGACAGTAAAGAACTATTATTATCATGATCATTGACAGTATGTAGTTTTTGCGGATCAGAGATGCAAATTTTTTTTGCCAAAAAATAGGAAGTGTCTCTCAAACGTTTCCGCCCCGGGTAATTGGTGCCGGAGTTTATTCATGCCAGTTTGTCCGCGGCCGTCGGCACGATAATACGCTGGAACCGGTAGCAAAGGAATAGTGAGGGGAAAAGCAACATTATGAAAATTAGGCACCTAACTATTTTTACGAGCCATTACTGCTTTAAGCAGGCAAGGGAGTTGGTAAGCGCTTGAGCACTTAAAACGTAATGACTAGGGAAACAGTATTTCGTCATACCCGCTAAAACTGCTTGGTTTCGTCGTTTCAAACGATCAACCACCTCATTTATTCATTATTTTAATGGGGTGGTTTTCAGAAATTCAACAAACCTAATATCTTATATTAATTAGGTACACCTATTATGTTACACAAGTTATGAAATCGCCCTTTTAATTTTTAATGTTTTTTGCAGCTTTTTCAACGACCCTTCGAATTTGACCATCAGTTTCAGCGAATTTTAGAACAAAGTACTCCAACAATTTTAAAATAAAATTAATTGAAAAATTTTATCATTGGAATCCGTTTAGAAGCATTCTGAAACAAATCCTAGAGTTTAATACTTTTGCATAAAAGTGAATAAATCCATGCTTTCCGAATGAAAGGATGAGTTCGTTGGCCAGCACTTTTTGAGCACATGAAATTCGTTGGATTCCGAAAAAATTCTAAAAAAATCACTAGAAATAGTTTGAAACCAGCTGAAAAGTGATACATTTATATTTTTCAACAGAATATTAGTCAAAGAACATAATATTAATGAACTAAGCAATACAATAGTAGCTTATTCGTGGCACAGAATTATACTGAAGAATATACTTAAATTTCATAAATATATGTTGAGGAATTGATTGAAACTTCAAAACACCTAGCTAAAAATCGAAAGTCTTTTAGTCTTGCAGAATATTATTTAGAATTAGTTATTATTATTATTATTATTATTTATTTTTTATTTTTGCCAATAAACCCGTAGGTAACCATTTCTTTGCACTCAACGTACGAAAAAATTTCAAAACGGTGTAACATAATATACCTAATACGATAATGAAAGAAAATTCGCTTATACGATCATGCTGCATCACTGGGACTTATTTCTGAGTAAAATCATGGAATATGTTTCAATTCCTTCTCCTCACGTTAGTAACGAATATTTCCCATAAATAATTCTAACTACATCCATTGTAAGTCGGTTGGGTAATGAAACGTGAGTATCAAATTTACCTACCTATCGACAAGAAATCATGTTAGTATAGGTACTGTTATGCCGGCCACTCATTATCAGGTACGCATGACAAGTACCCCTGAGCGGCACAGCCTGTTAAGGCATAGGTACCTGATAGTGTGTTGGGAGAATAACTAGCCTCTCAAGTGACCTGACAGCTGATGAAAATTGGATCAGTTCTTCCTGACTTGGCGAGTATAACTGATGTGTGTGTGGCGGAAACCTAAAAGTCTCCGTTTCTACAGTCCTTTTGATGTGGACAGTTGAAATTTTAAAAGTTAGAACTCTGTAATTTTGATTTAGGTTACGGATGTAAAATTTGTTAATTTTTTTTTTTTTTTACCAAATGAAAGGATCAACAAACAATCCAAAAAAAACTATTGAAATATTTTGGAACGATATAACAAAAATCTTGGTGGTTTCATTGAAATTTATAAATTTATAAAAATGAACTTTGCTTGTGGAATGTGAAAGACAATGACTACCGCAATAGAGAATATCAAAGTAGCTGTCAGTCTTTTGTGTGGGGATATAGCTGCTCTCATTAGTGTACGCTCATGCGCTGAAAATTGTTACAATCAGATAGATCATGTCTTAATTCATTAAGGAGATCGATTTAGGTAGGTAAATTTATTTCTTCTCTGCAACCATTCCTTACACCATTGTTTCCGTTTCTTCCGTCTGTTCTTATGTTTCGCTAAAGTTACACAAAATAAGGAAAAGAAGAGCAGAGCAACTTCTAGAGATTTCATGGTGAACTGACAAACTTGACAGGGTAAACATGGACAGTGTGTGCTCCTCAGGTATCAGGTGTATCTGTCAGGTGTATCTGATAGTGTGTGGCCAGCCTTATTCATCAGTGGACAAAGTCAGTATTATTCAATACTCAATTGACAATAAATCGATGTTCAAGTTTGAGTTCGAGTTATAGCATTTCCGAATTGAGTTAAACTTTTTTCCATTTAGGTTTAGTTCTTTTCCATTTAGGTTTAAACCTTTTCCACTTAGGTTTAGATATATATTACATTTTTGTGCATAAAAAAACACTTGCATGATTTAATTTTCAAGTTGTGGCATAATAACGTCGGGTTAGAGGTAAAAGTACCGAAGAGGTAAATTCATATTGTGCAAAAATCAAATTAAAATTTCAAAAGTTAGTTTGGTAAATATGATTATTTTCTTAGGTTGGATACATAGTTTGATGATATTGATCACCAATAATAACAGCAGTTAAATAATCATAATGTTCTGCATTTGATTTTCCCACGTGTTGAATTTGTGACTTGGGTACTTTTACCTCTAACTCCACGATAATTTCCTGAGTTTAAATCCAAATGGAAAAGGTTTAAATCCAAATGGAAAAGGTTTAAATCTAAGTGGAAAAGGTCTAAATCTAAATGGAAAAGGTTTAAATCTAAATGGAAAAGATCTAAACCTAAATGGAAAAGGTTTAAACCAAAATGGAAAAGGACTCAACCTAAATGGAAAAGGACTAAACCTAAATGGAAAAAGTTTAACTCAATTCGGAAATCTATCTATACTATTAATAAGAATGAAACTCCGTCCGTTTGTCCGTTTGTCCGTTTGTCGTGTCTATGCACGGCCAAACGGCTGAGTGGGCCGGATCTACGAGTGGGGGGATCTTCTTGGGATTTTCCGATAGGGTGTATAAGCGAATTTAAAATTTTCTAATCCCACCCGAACCATGGGCCGTAGGGCGGGAGGGGGGTCGAAGTAAGAATTAATGTGCGCTTTTTGGACTTCCCCGCTTCCCCTACCCCTCTAAACGGCCGTTGACAATTCCGGAAAAATACGGGTTTCGTAGGTTTTTGAACGAGGAAGACGACGGCGCGATCGGATCGCGAAAAAAGTATCGGGAAATGCGTTAAAAAAATGCGAGAGTACGGACCCGTTTTCTCGAAAAGTCCGCCGAAAAACTTGGTTTTTTCCGATTAAAATATACCCCATAAAGGTACGTTTTTCGGAACGGTTTTCGCGGGCGAAATACAGCTTTGGGTCCGCCGAATCTGAATCCGAAATCGGATATCGAAAAAAGTGACGAGAATTCGGTCAAATTGCGAGCGGAGGCGAGCAAAGCGATTAAGATGATTCTGCCGTGGACGAGAGAAGGCTCAAGAAGTGACGTGAGGGGTTCGATGTCACAACATTGCGAGGCGAGCAGGTATGCTACATAGGTACCTACCTTGCGAGCGAAGCGAGAGCCATTTCAAATAATAAATACGGACTTTGTCCTACACATATACAGGTATACCTTGCGAGCGAAGCGAGCAACATCCCCGAATAAACTTTTCGTGGTTCCTCGTAGTTTTATAAGATTTAATTTGTTTGTAATAATTCCCAACTGAAAAAAACGTCTGCCAAGTTGGGTGGGCAGTATAACTTCCTCAAGCGAGCGAAGCGAGCAGCATCCCCTACAGAAGTTAAACCTACCCTTAGAGATCTACCGTTTGCGAGCGAAGCGAGCAGCATCCCCTACAGAAGTTAAACCTACCCTTAGAGATCTACCGTTTGCGAGCGAACCGAGCAACATCCCCTAAATGCCATACTTTGCGAGCGAAGCGAGCAACATTTTCTACATGCCAGACTTTGCAAGCGAAGCGAGCAATATTCCCTACATGCCACACGTTGCGAGCGAAGCGAGCAACTTAATAGGGGGTCCGGGGGGCTTGCCCCCCGGCTGGACGTGGAGGCGAGCGTAGCGAGCCGGAGCGGCTAGTGCTATATGAGTTTAAGTTTACTGTGTAGTGTAAATTAGTCTGCTTACCGCATAGAGCTTTCAAGTAACATACCTGTAACAAAAGAAAACGAAATCAACTCCAAATATTATAACGCATATATACAGGGGATTGAAATGCAAGTAAAATGCTGCAAATTGCTGCATAAAGGTTTATAACTTCTGTATTGATATCCTTGTAACTCAGATCATTGATCTATAATCTCATTATCTTATACATGCTATAAGAATGAAATTATCTCTGTCTGTGAGTGAGACTCATGGCCAAACGGATGAACAGATCCGAACGGATTTTTTTAAATCGTGACCGAAAATCTCCTGTTCAGAATAAAGGCTGTGTGTTATTCGTTTCCCCCCACTCTTTCGACCTTAAAATTCCGTTTTTTACCTAAATTTTGACATTTGTCGGGCGATTTTTCCCGTTTCTTTTCGACTTCTCCGCTTCCCCTACCCCCCTAAACGGCATCGGGAAATGCCTAAAACAAAAAAAAAAAAAAAAAAAAAAAAAAAAAAAAAAAAAAATGAAGGACTTCGGACCCGTTTTTTTTTGAAAATTCCGAAGAAAAAAAAACTACGTTTTTTTTTTTTCTCCGTAAAATTGACCTCATAAAGAAACTTTTTTGACGGTGTTGGCGGGGGCGAAATACAGTTTTGATTCCGCCAACTCTGAATACGAAATCGGAAAAAAAAAAAAAAAATGATGAGAATTTGGACAAAATTCGAAGAGAAGGGAGGCGAAGCTTTTAAAATAAAAAGTTAATAGAGCCCACTATATCAGGAATGTTGCGACGCAGGCCCTTTTTACCTGGGTTCCGATGACAGTTTCCGATGCTATCTTCCCGTTTGCCCTTCTACACACATAAAATAATACATACAAACCTGCAAAATGTCCTCTTAGTACTAAAATGTTCAGTTCCACATAAGATGCCGCGTTTTATGATAATTTCCAACTGATAAAAACTTCTGCCAAGTTGGGTGGGCAGTATAATTCCATCACATATACATCCAGACATATTAGCCACATTTTAGCGATTATCCGTATTGTATATCAAACCTCGTAGAAAGGATAACCCTTCTTTCTACGCAGACAAAATAATGGACGGAAAAAAATGTAAGAAAGAAAAAAAAATGTAAGAAAAATAGACGAGGCAAACAAATACGTACGAATATTTAACATCCGACAGTTCTGTTAGTACTGAAATGTTCGTAAAACTATACTCTTTATGGTTCCACAAAAGGTGCCGCGTTTGATAGTCGTTTCGAATAGAAAAAAACTTCTGCCAAGTTGCGAGGACTGCATAAATTCCTCAAATATTGTAAGATGGATACAGAGAATTAGTAGAACAACAAAGTAAGAGTCGAAATGAATGCCTATCTTTATTAAATATAAATAACTTTCCGTGGTTCCACGTAATTTTATAAGATTCAATTTGTTTCAAGGTAATTTCCAACAGAAAGAAAGTCTGCCAAGTTGGGTGGGCAGTATAACTTCCAGACATACTGTAACATGGGCTGTAGGTCTCGATTCTATGGTATCCCACTATATCCCATCGCATCTATACATACCGAGCGAGTGAAGCGAGCAAAATTCCCTACCCACTTCGGATTTCAACGAGGTTTTACCTACACATTTATACAGCCATAACGAGCGAGTAAACCGAGGAACATTACCTACACACGTCAGATTACAACGTTTTTCCTAGTTGAAGTTCGTTATGCAGCCATCTCGAGCGAGCAACATCTCCTAAACACGTTATACCTACCCTTAGTGATATACCGTTTGCGACCAAAGCGAGCAACATCTGGAAGGGGGTCCGGGGGGGCTTCCCCCCCCCCCCTCCTCTCGCCTGGACGTGGAGACAAGCGAAAACGAGCCGGAGCGGCTAGTTTTATTACAAGAACGAAACTCTGACTTTTTTCCACGCTACGCACAGCCAAACGGCTGAGTGACGGGCGGGGGGGGGGGGGGGGGGTGTAGGAGTGGGGGATCTTCTTGGGTTTTTCTAAAAGGGGTCGTAAGCAATTCTAAAATTTTCAACCCCCACCCTATCCATGTATTGGTGGGTGGGAGGGGGTTTAAGTCGGTTATGCAAGCGGTCTTGAAAGCGGGATCGCTTTTTGCCCCTTGCTGGTGGTGGGACCCCGTTTGATGCGTGTTTTATGGGGTTCCGTCCGTCAATTCGCCTGTCTGCACGCGTTTCCAATCGTTCTAAAGACTACGCATCTATGCATCCCACCCCGAGCGATCAAAGCAAGCGAGAAAACTACGCTAGTTCATTATATTATCAAAACTTGGCGCTTCACACCTCAAAAAAGTGTTCGCACTTTTTCAGCTCCAGTACCCCACAATTTCACTTTTCAAAAAAAGTAAATGTCGAAAATTTAGGACAAAATGTCGAAAAAATAGTACATTGGTTGAAAAGAAAACAAATTGCCCTCAGAAGCCCAATACAACCAGGCTTATCAATGGGCCGCCCTATCTCGTAATTGTTTTGAAAGTACTCCCAAAGGCGCTACATGTAAATTTCAGCATTGGGTAGATTAGGAAATAAAGTAGCCTCAGTGGTCCAACAGCTGATCGGAGTCCTTTAATAATTTGAGGTTGTATTTTAAATGTCCCAGAAAAGGTCCATTTCAAAGTTCAGCTCCTAAGGTTGATTAAGAAAGAAATTACACTCGTGGGTTCCTTAGCGAAACGCCACCCTCTTAAAAACTTTGCGTAACAAATGAAATTTCGTAGTGGCAGGCGAAAGACTCATTCTTTCATCAATATTCATGCGTAGATATAGGAACCTACAAAAGGGCAGTAGTTGCAAAAATTAATGATTCACACTTTACTATTCACTTCAGTAGTGTAAAACGTCAAAATAAATGGATTATACAACGAGATTATAATACTTGATAAATGTTACGTTTTGCGCATGCGCAATGAAGTGAATCGCACTGTGGTTTGTGGACAATGAAATTTATAAGGTGTCACCAACAAATCAGTTCTCACGTTTACTAAAAATAATGAATCATTATTCAAAAATTACCAACAAATCAAACTTTAACAAATATCTACAGATCAGTGGTCTGCTAGAAAGAGCTATGTTAGCTCAAGAACGTGAAACAAATGTGTGATAATTAATTGCTTATTTTTTTCATATTTGCAAACTAACATCTCTAGTGATTAGTCTATACGAGATATACCAAGAATGAACGTTCTTTTTTAGAAGAAAATGACGCTTTAGTTTTTAAGAAAACGCTTCATCCTAAGAGAAAATCTCTGTCCATAGTTATCAAGCCGGTTGAGCGAATGACTCCCCTCCTGGAAGCCAGAAAGGCGAACGTACACCCCATCAAAAGCGGAGGGCGCCGCGATGGAAATAGGCTGCGCTCGGGGGGTGAGGAGGTGAATTTGATTAAATTTGAACGAGTCGAGGGGTGGAAAGTGCGGGGGAGAGGGGAATATCCGCCGCCTTCCTCCCTCCCAAACAAACTTCTAATGAAGCGAGTCTAATGCAGGTGTTTGCCGAGGGAAATTATCTCACGCCTTCTGACGAAAACTTTGCTATTCATTATATGGAAGAAGTTGTGTTAACGTTGCCTTTCAAGGTTTCAATGTTACTCAAAACAGCCTTTGGAACGAAATGAGGGGATCGTTACACCTTGAAACTGTCTGTGATTTCCCGTATCTCTCTCAAATTTTGACAGGCACCTTGACAATCGGTTTATTTTCATACTTTCACCTTTATTATTTTTTATTTTTGTAGATCTGATGGTTCAGTAGAGTTGTGTGTATGGAAATAAATATTCAGGTTCTTCTAGTTTATGAACTCAGGTTCAAAGTTCAGTCACTAATTTGGGTAGAGAAGTATGTACCTACTACCTTTTCAACATACTTTTTTGCTCTTCATGATTTGTTACCTTATAAAATCATTCTTGTATCCTTTCTTGATGGTTCCTTTTACTTCTCCGTTGCGTGATCTTTCAAAATGTAATAACACAATGTATTTATATAATTATATGTAAAATAAAAACACGCAGTTTGAGTAAGCAGAACCAGCTTTTAAAATTGAGATTGGTAAAATATTAGTAGGTGGAAAGTCAAGCTTCAAACGTGAATTTCAATTTTCTCTGAACAAATTTCGATGATAATTAGCCACTAGTTGAGTCGTGGTTAAAAGTAATTTTGACTTAACCACTGGCAATTTTTTTTACAAAATGCTTCCGTTTTAACGTGCCACTGATTAGCGGAGCACGTTGCAAAACGCCACATGAATCGTTCAGCTGTTGCAAAGGTTGGAACCCGTAATTTCATTCGTCCCTTAATGTTCTAGAGGGCTACCTATCAAATTTCGTTGTAATCAGACAGACGACATAACTTTTAGCACACTCAGCTGATCAGGATGGAGCCTGTAAGGTCATTCGTCTTTTGTTATCCGAGAGAGAGGCTCTCTAACAATTTCAACGTCCAATGGAGAACAGGAGAGATTTAGCTCACTTAGCTGATCAGGATGGGGCTCCTCACTTTGCTCGTCTCTTGTTGTCCCAAAGAGGCTCCCTATCAAATTTCGTAGTCCTACAGTGAATAGGAGTGATTTGAGCAAAATTTTGCCATAATTGTGATTGATATTACGACTCGTGGTCAGGTGATCCCTCACCAAAGTCAGTGATGCGTAAGTTCCTACATGAAAATACATCATATCAATATTTGGTCCAATTCGGACCAGCGGTATTGGAGGTGTAGTGAGCACAAAATTTTGTCCATAAATAAATAAATGTATATATATAAAGGAATCTGAAAATGAATGACTACTGTAAACGTATTCTACACCCTCTGAAACACAAAGAAAATGAATCCCCACCCCCAAGTGTCACCGTGCACCGCTGTTTTCTACGAAAAGTTGTGTAAAAATAAATACATAAAATGGTGGAAACTACATTGTACGCTGATTCACTTATTCCAAGTCTGTCGCATTGCTAATATTGGAATTCTCTACGGTATTTCGTGCTCTCAATGGTATCACCGTCACGGTTTTGAAGTGTACTTAGACTTTGGGTGAATTTATTGAAATAAAACCATTACATAGGTAAAACTAATGATTAATTCAGCATAACGTTGAAACCAACCATAATGCTTATAGAATACTGTATGAGTTTTTGAACCATGTGCAGTTCATTTGCCATCCATATGCAATTGAAGTGTTAATTTATGCTCGAGTAATAATGATCACATTCTTCCCCCCTGAAGAGATATTCCAGGAGTTATGTAGTCCTTCTGGCATCCGGGAGGCATAAGATTCCCCCTTGATCTTTAAAGGAGATTCGATGTGGAAAGGTGAAGTCGCACAGTGCTTTGACTGATGGACTGAAATGAAAAATGCTACAAATCATTGCCTACACAACAGTTTATTATTTCTGCATTAGATAGCTCTTCTACGCGGATCATTGGTCTGTCATTATTATTAAACCCCCTATGTATCTAGTAAATGATCGAAACTTGGCGCATCGTGCCTACCAAAACAACTTTTACGGTTTATAGTAGGTAAGTGAATGTTTAAAACTTTTCCGAAAATGTCAGAACAACAAAGTTAGTAAAACGGTGGGTTGAAAAGGAATAAAATTAGCCTTAGAGGTCCGACCAGCAATTCAGTGATCCCCCGCACCTCATAATTGTTTTTGAGGTGTCCCAAACGAGCTCCTTAAAATTTCAGCAACATGAGTCAATTAGGAAAGAAATTAGCCTAGGATGTTCCCAAGCTAATCAGAATAACACGAGAACTGAGGGTATAAGAGCAATATAAAGTAACCAGGTGACTCAAAAAATAGTAACACTGAGCCTACCGAGAAGTTTCAACGACCCTCTGTTTGCGCGCTAATTGAAAAGAACCACAACTTTTTGATCAAACTCTACATAGACATGTTAGAAAGCGTTATACCCAAGGAAGGTAAATTAAAGTTCGGTACCTATATAATTACAATTAAAACTTAATTTGTAAAATAATTTAGACGATTGTGTACTTATTAATTAGCAGCAGACTGACAACACGGGCCAAGCCTAGCGTGAGGCAGAATCTTCGTTTCAGGAGTCCGAATCTATATTAATAAAATCGCAAGTATGTCTGTCTGTACATTGATTAGAATCATGAAATTTTGCGTTTCTTTCCTGTTTCATGCTATTTGTAGACGATTGGTACCATTTTCTCAATTTTTCTCTGTCTGTCTTTCTGTCAGTCTGTCTGTCCGTATGTTTGACTGCTTTTAACGGTGACAGGGGTCAATTGAAAACTAATATGAGTAGTGTAAATGTCTGTTTCAGTCCAACTTAAACTACAGGCTATTCGAGTTTTTAAAATTTAAGCCATGGCTACTTGAAATTTTTCAAATGTGCCCCATAGGGGGTGTTTTCCGGGAAGAAGTGGGGGGGGGGGGGATATTTGCCATCGCTGAACAAACTGGGGGATTGAGTGGTTGAATACGTTTGGATTACTCTAACTTGAACCACAAGCTAATTAAAATTTTCCAAATCCGATAGGGTGTAGTTTGGGAGAGGATGGGGGTGAAATGGGGTATCATTGACATTAGTAAGTAAACTGGAGACGTGATCGTTGAAATATGTTCGGGTTAACCCAACTTTAATCGCAGACTAGGTACCAGCAATTTTTAAACCCAACCATTAGAGTTTTTGGGGAGGAGGGAGGGTGAAGTGAGGTTATCTCGGACATCACTAAATAAACTGGAGCTTATTGATAAGAAATGTTTGAAATATACTCTTACTTGAATCGCAAGCTACTTCAAGTTTTCCATCTAACCCATAGCGGATGTTTGGATGTTTTGGAAGTGTGGTTTGGGGGGGGGGGGAGGGGGGTTGAGGTATTTTTGACATCACTGAATAAACTGAGGACCTGATCGATCGAATATGTTGGGATAACACTTAACCACAGTCTACTTAGAAATGTTCAATTCCGGCAATAGGGGTGTTTTAGGGGGAAGGGGTTTGGAAAGGGATATCTTTGGCATCACTGAACACATTGGGGATCTGATTGTGCGAATGTGTTTAGATTATGTCAACCTCAATCACAGGTTATTAAAATTTTTTTCTAGCCTCAATCATAGAGAGGTTTAAGTGTTTAAGAAAAACAATGCCGGGGAGAGGGAGTGGGGAAGGGTGTGGTTA
Source organism: Adelphocoris suturalis (assembly GCA_030762985.1). Taxonomy (NCBI): domain Eukaryota; kingdom Metazoa; phylum Arthropoda; class Insecta; order Hemiptera; family Miridae; genus Adelphocoris; species Adelphocoris suturalis. The sequence continues at coordinate 39,919,707 of CM061050.1, read as the reverse complement.
AAAGGAATAATTTGGTCATTACCAAAAAACTGGTGATCTAACGTTCGGACGAATGAAATTGGGTAAGTCTGAACGTTCTTTTGGCTTACCTATCAAGAACATTTCTAATCTCAAATATGCCCCCATATATTACGTAATATGCCAGCAGTTTATTGCGTCTGACTATGAAAAATGCAGCAAATTATTACACATAGTTTTATGATTCCTGTATTAAATAGCCCTCTTATACAGATCATTGGAATATAAATATTATTGAACACCGTACATAGTAAATTATCAGAACCTGCCGCATCGTACCTGCCAATAGGATTCACAGCTCCAGGAACTCAACATTTTACGGTTTATAGTAAACACCAACAATTTTTAAAGAAATAAAAATAAAAAAAAATCCACCTAAATTTCAGCACCGTGAGTCAATTAGGAAAGGAATTTGCAACAAACGATCAGAAACTGATTGGAGTCTCTCCATACTTTGGAATTGTATTCTTAATGTGCAAAAGGAGCAATATTTCAGGTTTCAGATCCGTAGGTTGTCAGCGATATGCCTGCATACAGTTAACAAAAGAATTTTCGCTTGCTCCCGGTACAATTTTACTATTGCTACTAGCGGAAATAACCCCTTAGATTTAACACTGGAAAAATTGTACTTGACAAAATTTACGTTAGCGCATTTGAGGAATATAGAATTAGTAGGGAACAATCTACAGTATAACCCGTACATTCCCAGAAAATTTCTTCATAACCGGATGAAAACTAGAAATTATGCTTGTTCCTTGGATTAAACTTTCGTGCATGCGTTCTGTTTTATTTATTTTCTTGCGCTACTAATGATGCAATTGATATGGAATAATAGAATCGTTGCCCCTCAACTTGTAACAACGAGAGGTGATGGAAAGAGAGTAAATTACTCCTTTAAAGGGGAGAGGCGATTAACCTGCTACACCTAGAGGATATCCTGAAGGTGGAATCAACCTCAGGCATGTCCTCAGCTGCAGCGTTCTCAAGAATCGAGAAGAGGAACTACTCCTATCCATCACATACTATCCGCTAAATTTGAGTAAGATCGGACGACTCGGGCGTCACAAAATGAAGTAATTTACTTTTACCCATAAGCAGGATGGCGTATTGATTTGAGAAAGATGAAATTGACAGGGAAACTTCTACAGCTCAACCCACACATTTCCTGGAAATTACATCGAAATTTGATGAAATTTTGTTGAAATTAGGCGCATAAAAAGAAAGATACTTATTTGCGTATGTGGAGCAGCTTCTATTGATAAAATTATGTTGAAATTCATAAGGGTTTATCAAATCGGCTCCAGTTAGCAGTATATAAGCACGTGTGCTTATACACATTATAATACTGTTTCATTATATATTCAATAATTTTGACCCGTACTTTGATCTTTAATCACTTCTGTACGTCCATGTTGCAATAAGTGAGGACGCTATGTTGTCCGCCCAACTTGGCGGGCGTTATTTATTTATTTTTTTATCTTACTTTTTTTGTCAAATAAACTTAAGATGAAGTAATATTTACACAGCCAAAACATTCAGTTAGCGGTCAGGCTTTTGAGGATGATGTAACGGATTCATAAACACCAGTTTTAAAGTATTATGGCCTATTGTGAAGAGGTGCTACACTAACCGATTCACAGCACCACCATCCAACTCCCTTCATTAAAGTGAGGTATTACCCTCACCTCTGGTAATTGGGGTTTACGCCCTCCTAGTCCTTTAAAGTTGTCTGATGCAACGTTTTAGCCCTTCCCGCTCCTTCCTCCTTCAACCCTTATAAATTCAGGTGTCAACGCTTCATCTAAATTAATACCTCGCTTCGGGGCCCTACGGTATAACTACTCGGGAACTTTGTCCTGTGTTACCTGATATGATAACTTTCCTTCGGGCGGGTAGATCAAATTGGGAGCCCTCTCCCCTTTCCCATGGAAATTATGATTAGTGTACTCAAACGAAACGATTTAGTTTGAGGATGCCACGAGCTTAGGATTCTCTTCAAGCACGTTCAGGCAACAGAAATTCGTTCCATGAGAAGGGTTGGTAGAAATGGTGTAGCCATTACAGTACTTGACGCCAGAGCTCCCTTTGTTTCAGATACATTGCAACAAACTCTCAAAATTGGCCAATTTTGTTTGAACACTTTTAGTTCTATACCTTGAAAATGACAGGAAGTCAATACTTCTGAGTTCGTGAGGACTACTGGGCTGGTATTGACTAGAACCTAGGCAGTTGTGATGTGAATAAGTGTGATATGATGAAAGGTGAGGATTTCATTTTTATACTCTATCGGCCTTACGTCACTCGGTAATAACTTTTGCCTTCTGCGACCATTGGGAAAGATAAAATAAAATGTTGAAATTGATAAATAGTGGATTTAATTGCGTATTGAGAAACCATAAAAAAGACGCAATTCATATGAACAAGATGCATATAATCCAACTTGGGCAGAGCCAATAGTCGGATCACGTCTCCAAATACAGTGCATTCATTATTTTACTCTTTTCTACTGTATGTAGGAGTGAGGTGAAATGAGAACATCCGATATGCGCTTGAGTGGAACAAATGTAGCCGACGTTTCAAATTTGATCAAATCAGGCAAAAGAAAGTCAATGAGAATGTTATTTCATATTTACCCTCTCTCTTAACCCCCCCCCCCCCTCTCCAGCGGTCAGATACGCAACCACATAGAGGCTTCAAAACCCGAAAAGATACGTCGTCAGGTCGAATTTGACCTACGTTTCAAACTACATCGAAATTGAATTAAGAGAACTGGTAGAATTGGGTAGGACAAACAAGTAGGCCAGTGCTCACGAAGTGAGTCACGTGATATCGCATTTCCTTGTAAGGAGATCCGTGTAAAATAGACGTTTCATGCGTTGAATAGGATACAAAATGGCTTTGGAGCTCATCTAGCTGATCTATGACCTCTCAAACGTCTTCAATATTTTCCCTTGAGCCTCCCTCTCAAATTTAAGCTTCCTGCGATGAACAGAAGACAAAATGGCTTTGGAGCTCATTCATCTGATCGATGACCTTCCGTGCGTCAGCAGCTCCTGATACATCTTTATACTTGCCATGTTACAGATTGCGTACATCCATACCAAGTTCCGTCGAAATCGGACGTTGGAAAGTGGCATTTAAAACGATTTTAAAGCGGATATACGTACATACATAAATCAACGGACAAAGCGAACACAATGGCTTATTTTTCCTTTTTAAAAGAAAATGCGCTAAAAATGAAGAAATGACTTGCTTTAACGTAGTTTAAGTGAATTTTTCTCCAAAAATTTGTGAACAATTTTTCTAATATTCTAGTTTATCGCTGATAAACATCTTTAGACTAAAATTTTGCCAAATACCTAATATAAGTTAGATTATTCTCAGCCGTTCATAGTCATTTTTAATGATTATTTTAGATTTTTTTTTTTTTTTTTTTTCAAATTGGACCGATTTGATATTCTGAATAAACCAACCAAAAGCTCAAGCTAACGAACTCATCTTTTCATTGGGAAATCTTGATTTTTGGCGCAAGAAAGGAATTTCTATCTCATTAATTTGGAAATGGAGTTATTGTCCGGAATGAAATACACGTACACACATATGCATATAAATAAATAAATAAATAAATAAATAGGTAAATAAATAAATAAATAAATAAATAAATAAATAAATATATATTATATATATATATATATATATATATATATATATAATATATATACAATGAGACGAAAAGAATGGACGTCACAAACTAGATTTTTATATTTTGGCTTAATGAATTTTTTAAACGTAAAACTAACAATGAAGTTTTGGGAAATTCGGCGTTGGCAAGAAACCGTGAAAAATTAAGCCATGGAATTGTTGTTGTGGGAGTGTATATTGTACTGGGTTAAAATATTTGTCTTCCAATATTGAGTCGTGGAGGTTCATAGGCTCTCTGGGTACTACTACGAGCCCTCTCAGACTGAACCACTTGGTCTTGTTTTCATCAGGCTTCATTTTTCGGAAGACCTTTATCCCAAAGGAATTGTCGAACAGGGCGACTGTAATTTCTATTACACTTATGGTCAATGAACCCATAATCTCTGCAAGGTTCAAAAGTTCATGGGGTAACTATACGATACTTGATACATCTGGCATTCAGATAATACCGACAGGTGTGTTAAAAAGGTATAGCTTTCTCACACGTCGGATTCTTTTCAGATTCGACGGGTGCATCTACCACTTTACAGGTATCCCAAACATATTGGATAAGATCTATAAATTCTACCTAACATGCAGGCTCAGTCTCATAACAGGTGCCGGTCTTATTACATAAAAATATGAAAATTGTATTTCTTTTGTAGATATTTGAAGATACATTTTTGTTTTGTTCTTTGTGTTTAATCGAATTTCGTGTGTTCTTGATCCAGTCTGCATTTTCTGTTTTACTTCTTCAATAGAGTCAAGGGTGCTCTGTCTTCGAGACCCAAGCATCTCACCCTTCTATTGGAACCTCGGAGACGTCGTGATACTACCCGTATCGTATTGGATTTTCGTTTTCACTCATCCAACAGTTACATAAAAAGTAATTCATTGTTCTCATAGTATGTTCTAGATTATAGGAATTGAATTTGGTTCTAAATATGACAAGTTACTTGACCTAACGCCTTCCGTTAATCAGCTAACAACTTTTCCCGATGGCTGTCATTACCGTGAAAAGGGATATCAGGCCAGTAATTGACACTTCTTGCTCCTGCGTTCCCACTTGTTCTTGCTCCTTCCCTAGGTATTTACGCCCTCATTTGTTGTTGAGGGTTAAAAAGAACTGCGGTCTAAGGGGGTTGGAGAGCTTGATTGGATAGAATGGCGAAAGCTGGGTCGAAGAGGGAGGAAAGAGCTCTTATATTGAATAGGAGAGGTTCGGGTGTCAGGGGCCTGGCCCAATTAGGTTACCGGTTGCCGGCGGGAGATAACTCTTTCCCGCCAGGTTGGGCTTCCCCAGTTCCCACACGTGCGGGGTATCGAATTCTCTGGGGTTTTCGAAAGTTAAAGGTGGATTCCGCTCAGTGTACCGATATGTGGAGTGGGTTTCATTATAGAAACATTTGGAGATGTAAGCTACCTTTTCAATCTCCTCACAAAGCTTATTTGATGCGAGGTGGATACCCTGTGCGTTGTGCAGGGTGACCGGTAGATTAGTGCTGTCTAATGAACTTGCTTGGCGATTTATCGATGGAAACTATAAAATACATATAATTATGTAGTACACTCATGCATTACGGGAGGACCATTACCAGCTGATTGATCTTGTTTGTGCAACTGCTGATAAATAATTTCAGGAGATGAGGCTCTAATTAAAGCTGTAATATAATCAGCGTACATCAGAATGTTCACTTCACCTCACCATACTTGTTACGAGAATTGAGGATAGTATTAGGAAGTTCATTGATAAAAATAATAAAGCATATATGGGAACCAATATTGAACCCTGGCGAACACCTGTTGTCACTGCTTTAAATTCAGAGAGCTTGCATCAGCAATGCGTCGAGTTATTCAAATACATAAATAATAAACCACAATGTAATAATTCGTTGCGTTACATATTCATACTTGTCTTTCCCAACCCCAGTCTGTCTATGAATGATATGATCTACAACTACATATATGCTCCATGTCAAACAATACTAGAAGACCCTGAAGTATAACAATTATAAAACTTTCCATAATGTTTTGTTGATATCCACTTGGCCGGGATTACAAATTTGTCAACCCTTAGCGGTAAATCTGAAATTTTGGCTATGCTGATGAGCTTTAGACCGGGGTGGTTTCTTAACCGAAAAGTTCCTCGAAGAGAAGATTCCCTAAGGGGAATGAGAGAGGGGTCTTGTATGATTGATGCCTTCTCAAAAGTCACTTCCAAACTTCTAAATGAGGTAAAAACCGTTTCGAGGCGCCGCCCTGGGCCCCTGGGCAGAATACGGAGCGAAGAGAGGGAGAGGATTAATTATTAATAAAATATACAAAAAAAAAGGAATCTTTTTAGGACGAGTTAAGGGAGGGTTCAATAAAGTTTTTCGAAAAACACGCTTGTCTAAATAATATTGTTACATAATGAATGCTTGCGGAAACTGGGTTGAAAAAACTAACACCAGCGGAAAGTTCTAACTCAAAATATAACGTGATTCAACGAGCCATTAGGTATGGAAATTCGCACAATACTTTCGCTTTAGTGTGATAATACAATGTTTATGGATGACCCTAAATTATACCAACCCCACCTCATGGTGAAAGCATTTTAAGGTGACATGAAGCACAGCAGTTTCATAGAGCCCCTGGGTTCGTAGCGTATCTGAACTTTTCTAATATAGTTTTATGATAACGAAATGGAAAACTGGAAAAATCAATGGAAACAAAATATTGAAGGTAGAGATCGGAATTTACTTTTTTTTCCGGATACAAATAGATACGACGTCCTTACTTGTTACTGGGAATACAATGACGGCACCTGCGTTACTAAGCCTCCCAATTCCAAAAATTAGTCATGCAAGGAAGCCCTGGTTCTCCGAACTTCCTATAAGAAATTCATTGAAGCGGAACGATATGTTGCACTAATTTTCAATTTCATCCGTGGTAAATTTATTGTGATATCGGCAAGCGAAAAATACGACTTAACCTCGAAATTACTTGTTACGTCCGCCTAAGTTTACGGGGAGCAATGGCAACTTTTCAAGGCGAACTGAGGGAAAAAAAACCAGGTGTGCTAAAGACCACACGGGAGAACTGTAAAATTCTATGACGATTTTCTGCTAAATATAATAAATATAAAATATATTATGGAAATGGTTTTGGTTGCCGAAACAATCTTGTAAAGACCAATTTCAAAGTATACAACATTTTTATTCAAACATTATTAAACTTTTCTTACACATAAACTAGTCACAACATTGTTTCTATATTTTCTGTTTACATTATTATTTTATTCTTTATTCATTAACCGTCAACAATAGTGTTATCATTATTACAATCATCTGACGACTCTAGAAAAGAAATTATTGGCTCATGGTAATTGAAATAAGAGATAAATGTTCTTGACTCAATTTTGTGTAGGTTATTTTCTGTTATGGTGCGCGTCTACAATTACTATAAGCAAGATTAACTTCTCAACCAAGTGACAACAAAACAAGCGGCATTGTTTACTATATCCATTTATAACATAAATAAATATAAAACTACGACATGAATAGAAGAACAAGTACTAAAGAAATGCGTGATAAATCGAGAGGTTTTCCTACGAGTGGAGAACGATTTTTGTCCGTTGAAAAACGAAGAAGTTTCATTTCCCCAGCAACGGCTTGGTTGTACGTGAAAGTCAAAAGAAATTCCGAAAACCAGCTATAATCATAAAATGCTTGCATACGAGTCTGCAACACATTGGGACATTTTCATGTGTGTTTTCTTATTATTTTCTTATCATTAGGGAAAAAACACTGGATTCTAGAGCCACTCAGCTGATCTGTAATCGGTCAGTTGTGTTCAGAAGTCCTCAAGGGGCTACATACCAAATCTCAGAATCGTGGGATCATTAAGGAAAAAAATGGATTCTAGAGCCACTCAGCTGATCTGAGATCGGTCAGTTGCGTTCAGAAGTCCCTCAAGGGGCTACATACCAAATCTCAGAATCGTGGGATCATTAGGGAAAAAACTGGATTCTAGAGCCACTCAGCTGATCTGTAATCGGTCAGTTGTGTTCAGAAGTCCCTCAAGGGGCTACATACCAAATCTCAGAATCGTGGGATCATTAAGGAAAAAACTGGATTCTAGAGCCACTCAGCTGATCTGGGATCGGTCAGTTGTGTTCAGAAGTCCCTCAAGGGACTACATACCAAATCTAAGAATTGTGGGATCATTAGGGAAAAAACTGGATTCTAGAGCCACTCAGCTGATCTGTAATCGGTCAGTTGTGTTCAGAAGTCCCTCAAGGGGCTACATACCAAATCTCAGAATCGTGGAATCATTAGGGAAAAAACTGGATTCTAGAGCCACTCAGCTGATCTGGGATCGGTCAGTTGTGTTCAGAAGTCCCTCAAGGGGCTACATACCAAATCTCAGAATCGTGGGATCATTAGGGAAAAAAACTGGATTCTAGAGCCACTCAGCTGATCTGGGATCGGTCAGTTGTGTTCAGAAGTCCCTCAAGGGGCTACATACCAAATCTCAGAATCGTGGAATCATTAGGGAAAAAACTGGATTCTAGAGCCACTCAGCTGATCTGTAATCGGTCAGTTGTGTTCAGAAGTCCCTCAAGGGGCCACATACCAAATCTCAGAATCGTGGGATCATTAGGGAAAAACGTCATTTCTGATGGTCATAATCATCGTTGCGGCCACTTGGGACAATTTTCGTGAGCAATTTTCGTGAGCAATTATTTTCCGTGACGTTTTTTTAGTTTATGTGCCATAGCAAAGACATAAAATGTCAAAAACAGCGCGACGGAAAAAAACGTGACGGTAAAATCGTATGCACACCCCGCTAAATTTTTCGACGTGGTGCGCCTATAGAAGTTTACACTTCAATTAATAGTCTCTGACTTGCTTTCCAGACATTGTAATAGTCTAATGCCTTACCTACGTGTATGAAAACCGCGTCCCAATACGATAATTTTTTAGCCTATCATACGTGTGTAGGAATTTATTGATTCATTCCAACGATTGTTGAAGCTGCTACATGTATGTACACATCATATTAAATGTAATATTGATTTTTGACCAATGTGAAGGTTAGCATAAAGTTTTTTTTTCAAGTTCATAGGATTGCTGAACTAATACTCAATGTATGTTGTTGATGAAATCATTCATCACAGTTGATACATTATCATAACTAGATAAAATATACAGTAGTATATGTAGTTCATGATGAAACCTAGGAGGTTTTGGAGTTTGTATGTGTATACTATACACTCTTGAAGTAAGATTAGGACTGTACAATTTTTGTCACGACTAGGCGATTGAGGAACAATTGGAAAGCAGAACTTTGATACTCAATGCATGTTGTTGATGCATCATTCTTCGCACTTTCCCTACCGTTGCACTTGGACATTCTTCCGTCTGAGTGAGTGCCTGTGTGTGTGTGCGAGAAATTTTGTTGGCAACTCCTACCCCTCAGCACCTATAATTCCAAGTATTTGAGTAGATTCTACCGCAGTTTATAGTTATCATTTGTAAAATGTATATTTACAGTATCAGCATATAAAATTCTAAGAATCCTCATAAGGCTCAGTTATTCATATTACACGCCATGAGTTCCTACACATAAAATTTATGACTACTACAATTCATGTACTACGGACTAACCTGGCTTGGTGTCTGGAGAGCAAGACAATAAACTTGATATTTTTAATCAGTTACGCCTTGAGATCTCATATTTTTTTGAAAATCGATATCCCAGTTTGCCTCTGAGGTAACTGAAAATTAGTGAGGGCGATCGTGTAATTCCGATGCGTTTGTCATGGGAGGTCGGAGAATTAGCCGCATGCCTCCTTTCATCCCTAACTCATTTCCTTTCTCCCTCCCTCCCTCGGTCCCTCTCATCTCTCGTATTTCATTTATTTGAACAAGAATATAAAGGAGTGGATCGTCATTATCATAATGTATTTGGTCCATCAATCAGCCAGGCTGAGATGGAATGGCTCATGGGGGAAAATCCTCCCTCGATGTCAAACTAAAATAAATTGGAAGTAATTCATGAACCGAACCAGGTGCGCCGTCGTGGGTGCAAGGGCATAGTGGCATTACTGGTAACGAAAATTCGAATGGGCTCGCAAAAGGATCTCCGGAACCCCATTCGTAGGGTCCGAGCCAGCAGTCGGCTTACCAAGGGTACCTTTCGAAGGGTCATTTAACTTGTGGGTCAACCAACAAACCACAAGAAGAAGGTCCAATATTAAGGGAGATGTTCACAGCAAACTCACGGTGGCCAAACCCAACACTAAACTTACTGAGGAGCTACTCGGGATAAACCGTAGGGATCTAAAAACAATAGTAGGCTTCATAAACGGTTTCTCACCCTTACTATTTAACCTAAACCACATAGGTTCACTTAAATTTCTACCGTGTACAGGCTATGTGAGGAAACAAACGAAGCAGCATACCTCATAATCTTTGAGTGCCCTTCACTCAGCTACCACAAATTCGCACTATTATGGGCAGAAACCACGATGAGGTATATTCGAAGCAAACAATTAATCAAGGGCCTCATGCACATTCCTCACAGGTGGGCTGAGTCTCATTCCAAGAAAGTACCACATTAGCATACAATACCGGGGCCCTAAATCCCCTCCCTGAGAGTTTTACAATACATCTACTTCGACCAGTTGCCTAGCTATTGAACTAAATTAAGGTTACTTATACCGATCATGGGTACCTGTTGAAACTTTGGGCTATGGGTGATATTCTCGTGACTTGGACACTAGCGCATCCTTACATCGAGGCAAGGCAAAGTCCAAGTTATTTCACCTTGTCATGGTGACGAGTAAACTATGCGAAAATGCGTCATTTGTAGCCCCAGCTAGACATATGCATAACATAGTCTTACCTAGTTCCTTGCGATTATTTTCATTTTTTTTTTAATATGCAAGGTGATACATTGTATGCAAATTACATCAAGTTATTGTCAGGTGATGACCTCAAACGCTACGAACGCAAGATTTAATCCGTGGGGTAGAGATCCATATGAAATGTGTGTTGGGGAGTTGACATACAAGTGTTTGAGATGTTCCAGACATCAGCCGAGAAGATGTGGATTATCTATCTAGTTTTCAGAACTGTTCTTTGAATCAATTGAAACTAAAGATCTTTAGTAGTACTGTGAAAGTGGTCTTGTGAAAGGGTGTGCTATGAGAGCTCTGAAGGCGGGTACAGTAAGTACCTATCACATGTGGAAAGGTATACCTACATACTTTCCGTATATTTTTACTTGTTCATGTACTTCATTGATAAAAACGGAGCTAGGTACCTACCTAATTACCTTTTTCATCCCTAAAATTTGCCGTAATTGCAAAACTCGCGCAATAACTGCACTGCCGATGCCGTCTTTATGAAATCTTACCTTCAAAAGAATGCATTTCAAGGTTTTTTCCTTGCAGCTGGTTGTTAATTCATGTTGCATGTTCCCTGATTCGATATTTGACAAAACTGCTAATCAGCGGTTGTATTCGTTAGCAAAGCTACGACCCATCTACTTTGTTTAGGCACTTTTAAACCAACAGCAAATCTGGTAGGACGTACGTACCTACCTAAGTAGTTTCGTTTCTTGGTGTAGCAACATCCTACCTTGTTTACTTTGACAAACTATCAAATCTCTCCTTTTGTTAATTCAATATACCAAGTAAAGCTTTCTCAGTTAAGCATAGTACTACGAACTTATAATAAAACGCTGATGAAGCTACCTGAGCAATGGCTAGGTACCTACACAGCAGTACAGACACCTGAGGAATTTTTCAACCATCTTTTCTCTACTATTTTTCAGGTTAATAGTAATTCTCGAAGCCTAAACGAATGAACTTCTTCAGTTTTCTGACACTGAATTAACTACAATAGTTAGTAGCCTCCTAGTCCAAATAAAAACTCGTACACGTTAGATTGGTATCATTGACAGCAATTCACAATCAATTATTGCGCTGGCAGGCATGATTATTATAACATTTATTCGAATTGAAACTTTGTATTGCTACTTTTTCAAAACAAAACTGTTGAAAAATGGCCTTATAACCAAGAATTATGTTGCCGTGAGACGGCAAACTTCTTGTGAGAAATAGTTTAGTTGAGTAGCGATTCATTGACGTAGGGCGGTCTCATGGCCGACTTTGGCTGAAACGCGAACCTACTCCAGGCGTGACGTCACGAGAATATGGGCCATACAGCAAAGGTATAGGTCCATCCAGAAAAATCAAATTGTGAGCTTTAATTCATGGAGTTGATTTCTGTCAAACGAATTATTATTCGAAATATCCGTAAAAACATTCGCTCCTGAAATTTCTATTTTCCGTATCGATACATTATTAGTGACTCAGGTGCAGGTGACATTCCGTGAAATACGACGAAAGGGCAGAAATCTGAACAGAACACTACCGAAACCAACGGTCGTCCTCTATAACTCCCTACCTTTTATACACTACACCGGCATCGGATTTCGTGGTCGTAGATTAATCACTGCGATACGAGCTTTGCTCAGAGACCCGATATTTTCTAACCGAAAGATTAATTACGTGTCATGAAACGCCTTTATCGAACAGTTCTCGTTTTATCGATTGGCCTTGTCAATTTTTTTCTAGTGCATCCTTCAACTTTATTACAGCAACCGATTGATATTATGAAATTTAATCACTCTACCCTAATACCAACTTAAAAAAAGCACTGAAAGAATTTAGTGATGATGGTATTTACATTCCGTTCATCCTATAAATACCTACTAATGTAATTATTGAATGAAAATGCAATCTGTTGAATAAATTGTTCAGTTTCCCTTGGTATATTAGCGTGAAGCACCTAAGTAAAAAATGTCACGAAAAACCGAGACTCAAGTAGCTACGGATCTAATTTTCTCGATACTCAGATATGAAGCTGAAATTTGATGTAGACGTCTAGAAACGGATCATTAAGCCTCCAAGATTAGCTGAGTGAGATCCGGAGCTAAGTTCTTTGCTATTAAATCTAGCAAGCTAAATTTGAAACAGAGCGTGTTCCAACGTGTTCTTCCTGCAATCTTTGAATCGACGTCTAGTCATTCTTATACTCATTCCTTCAAATTTTAAGGTGGTCCTTCGAAAAGATTGAACAAATTATCAAATTTAGTCATTACTTAAATATTTCACACCATTCAGTAGACAAATTACTCACCTACCAATCAATTGCTCTTCAAGTTTTTGTCGAATCAAAATTTGTACGCTTCAATGGTCATCAACGGCTTCTAATTTTTGTTGGCTTTTGGCTCCTTTTGCGAGGATGAAAAACAAGTCATTTTGGTCTGTGATCGTGCCGAAGTAAAGAATTGGAGGCCACCTCGGAAGGATTTAAAACACGTGGTCCTGATCTGTGAGTTTACTAACATGTCCTAGAGAAGTTTGGCACTCAATTAATACGTGCCTTGAATTAATACGAAGCTCGAAAACAAGTTCTTCAAGTTTCTCCAATTTCTATTCAATTCCATTCATTCTTCCCTGCTGCAGAAGACCCATGAGTAATTTCACTATAGCTAACTTGGGATATTCAATTGACGAAGAAGTAAAACTTTTTTACAATTTAGCATCCGTTTTGGATCAATCTTGATGCGCCATTAATAATTCGCAGGTTCGTGCTCTCTGCGTAATTATAGTATAATTATTGTATCTCTGAATCTTTATCGATCCCTCTTCGAGAACGGGCCAAGTGATATCCAGAAATCTCGAACAACTTCAATCTCGAAATGGAAATCTTAAAACGGAAGACGCTGAAAAAGGGAAAACGGAAAGACTTTGAGGGAAAAAAAATTGCCTACTCCGTTACAAGGCTAACGGTTTCTAGTTAATGGAGCCTTTCATGTTTTTTCTTTTCACTCTTCAAACAAGACCCCAAGACTCACCGAGGCTCCAACTGGTTTCCTTCTTTCTGTTCGACCACCCAAATTCCTCCATTTTGCAAGCGAGAAATAACCCAGTGGAGCCTCGGAAAGAACCCTGATAACAGAGATAACAGACAAGATTTTTGTTTCAACGTCAGTAAAATATTTTCAAGAGAAGATGTCGTGGAACGCTCCTCAATGAGCTCGTCACCGTCAGGCTCATGCATCCCCCCGGCCCCTCCTCATCCTCTTTTTCTCTCTTTACTGGAAAATTAAATTCGTCCCTTTCGTTTTTTAAAGACGAGCCCAAAGGAGAAAAAAAAAAAATGGTGGAACCTTGCATGTCTTGAAATCCAGCTGAAGACCTGAGATACGGAGACTTTCATTAAATTAATACTCAAATGGCCTATTTTTTTCTTCCTTTCGCCTTTTTTTGTTCCTTTCAAAGAGTTGAACTGAAAAGAAGGGAGAAAAAGAGAGATGGTAAAAGAAACGTATTCTCTTTGATCATAAACTTTGGTTTCCCTAGGATCCTTTTTTCTTTCAGAATAAATCGTATTTAACCTTGTATTGAAATCGTAAGAAGAAAAAAAACTTGCAAGCTGTCTTCAAGTACTCATTGATGAAACACCAATTTTACTTTCACGTAAATTTCTAGTCACTTAATTTAAAAGCAACTAGTTCTACGAATAAATTTTACTACACATTTAAAGAACTTTTTCGATTCATTTTATTGGCATAATACATGAATTCTTATTTCCAAGTTATCAGGGATCTACGTACCCCCCCCCCCCCCAGAGGTGCAATGGGGGCCTAAATCATCGATAAAAAGGTAGAGGAGGTTGACAGTATCCCGTCAGAGAGATACCACTCTTACTAATACCTTGTAATGAGCCATGTTTGGAGTAGATTGGTTTCCAGGGACCTGGATCACCCATACAACGCCAAACTCAGCTTTTCAAGAACACGAGAAAAGGCTGCGATGCCTGTAGTTCACCAACAGAGCGACGACAACGCAATCTCTGAGATCCCGACGGGACCTCTATGACGAGAACTCTGTCACACTCCCCTCCTTAAAGACATACTTGATTGCAGATCAAGTATGTTAACTAGGTGGAATAGTTACTGGCTGAGAACTGATGCTCATTAATAAATAGCTACATTGACGATTGAGGATGGGAAAAGATAAATTAAAACAGGATGGATTGTCAATGAATCTTCATAATTAACCCCCAATCAAAGATTGGAACAATCGGGAATAAACGGTGGCTCAACTATGGAGACTTATACCTTAAGGAAAATAAAAATAGATGTAAATTATATGCCCAACATTGGGGACTTAAATTGGGAACTAAGCCCTGAAATAATTGGGAACAATGTCCTAGAATAATTGGGAACAATGCCCTTGAATAATGGGGAACCATGCCCGGGTTATAAAGAATAATAATTAAAAATGGCAAAGGCCAGGTATACCATAGTGTATGAAATTGAAAATATCAAAAGGGGAATAAAATAGAAATTATAAGTCAAAACCAATGAAATTATTTATATACTGGGTGATAATGGGAATTCCTTCTGGAACCCCGGGCCATGTTTCTTCTGAAAAATTAACGCCCCAAAAATAGTGGATTGGACTACTAGGCGTCAGCCGTGCATAATCCAAACCACACTCGCTCTACAGAGGAGAGTGTGACAGTACCGTAAGAGGTACCACTCCCGAAACGTAATGTGCAATGTTCCGGGTAGATTGGTTTCCAGGGACCTGGATCACCCATCCAACGCCAAACTCAGCTTCTCAAGAACACGAGAAAGGCGGCGACGCCCGTTTTTCCCCAACGGGGCGACGACAGCGCAATCTTTGAGATCCCGACGGGACCTCTATGAAGGGAACTCTGTCACAAAGTAGAGAGCTACACAAAGCTACACAAGTGGAGCACAGAGATGGACCCTAAAATCCCACCGCCTCCACCATCTACGCAGACCGGTTGCAAGCAAAAGGAAAACGGGAAAAAGTGTCTAATAATATACGGGAGACAAAAAGTGTCATTGACCATGAATAGGGAGGATGTTACCAAGCGGTCACTATAGTGTAGAAAGATACTACCACTAAGTTGGGAGTAAGCTGTCCACAAAATAGCTGCTTGAAGGACGGAATACCACTGGAACGCTTGAATGGACCTAAGTGGGACGTATATGTGACCACAGATATGGATGAGATGAATAGTCAAATAAATTACTATCTTCAACTCAACGTGACCACTGTGTCAATAGGGAGGTACACTGTTATGAATAAAACGTAGCTGTCCCTTTCAAACTAGAAAAGTTGGGGATTTGCGGAGGTTGAAATATAATGCTAATGGAATACATGTAATACTATAGTGGCTCTTGTTGCTAGAGGGAAAATAGTAGTTGAGGAAAGTGTAATTTTAATTAAGCCTCTTTATCCGTGGAAAAGTGGGTAAAAATCAAATTCTGAAAACTTCTCAGAATTTGACGACATTTCCTTTTGTCGTTTTGCTCTTAATAACACGAGGAATACCTTCTCAGAATTCAGCTTTCCAACAGCATAGTCAATTCTACTTTTACTCTGCTAATTAGGGGAGAAAATTCTCTAGTGTTTAAAAAACCATGGGTTTTCCAAAATAAATCTCGGGTTTTTGGGGAAAATGACCCTCCATGAAAATACGAGTTTGGAGCCGGTTTCTACGTATTTTTTGAACCTGAATCGAATGGTTAACACCTGCAGATCTCCCAAACTCAGTTATAACCGAGTTTTACACCTTAACTCACAAATTGTTTGTTTGTTTTTTTTGATCAATTCTATGTGTTTTTGTTTGGTTAGGGAGGTCTGCAAGAGTTATCATTAGATTCATTGTGAAAAAATAAGTAGAAATCGGGCCCCAAACTCGTATTTTCATAAAAGGCTACTTTTCACAAAAACCCTCGATTCCATTGAACAACATTACTACATAATGTTGTACAACATTAAAGCATAATTCCTTCCCCCAATTAGCAAAGAAAAAGTCGGATTGACTATATCGTTGAAAAGATAAAATTCTGAAGAAATTCTTCGCGCTGAGTGCTTGTCCAAATTAGTTTGTATTGAGAGCGAAACGACGAATGGAAAAATTCAAACCAAGTATAAGAAGTTTTCAAAATTTACTTTTTAGTCTTTTTTGTACGTATGAAGACAGTTTTAAAAATATTTTGTTGTAATTGGGTGGACCGAAAATTCAACACTATTTTCAAAAATCTCCTTATTTTAGCGAATTTTGAAGAAATTAAGCTATTGCTCTCGCCTCAAAATTTGTAGAATGTGAATTTTTGAAAAAATTGTATGCAGAAATCCGTT
>CM061050.1:39841333-39902662 GCA_030762985.1 Adelphocoris suturalis | reverse complement strand
TCTTATATGCAGAGATTGTAAGTTTGGAAGGGTCCTTCAATTCTACGGCCAAAACACTATGAATTGTTTAAAAAAATATATATACATATACAGCGGACTTCTAGGAGTGGTAGTAAGTCGGATACTGGCATTTGCTACGTCAACTAACACGAGTTAAGAACGTCAACATCAGGTAGTGTAATGATACCACGTGTGAACTTTGGATAGCGACAACCCACTAATTATCTAGATTTTCGAAATAGCTAATATAATTATGCAGATGAATAATAAATATATTCTCAGGAAGGATAGTTTATTAACACTCTGATACCCCCAGTTGTACCAGTGTAGCACAAGCAAGTATTTTATTGTATTTCACTATTTACATCTTGTATTTTATTTATTATGGTATGATTAGACTCATAATAGAAGTTGGATAACAATAACTAGCCTTGTTGAATGACTTTATCGGACCATTTCCGTTAACTCACTACCATTTCTTCACTCTGACCTGTATGTCCAACTAATCTGGATTTTTACTAAGGGATTGAATACTTGATGTAATGTATTTATTAGATGCGAACTTGCGAGCATCTAGATCACCAAACTATACACAGTATTCTGATCTATTTTACCATAGTGGACGCAAAAATGATTGGGGAACAGTTTTAGCTCAATAGAACATAAATCAAGTGGTAGTGAATTAACAGAAACCAATAAAAGGGGTGGCACTTAGTGAATTAACGGAAAAGGTCCATTTTATCTACGAATCCTAGATCGGCGATGTTATAGACATAACGAACCTCTTGGTCATAATTTGTTGCGTTTTTAGAGTTGTACTAATGAAGATTCGAACCCACGGAAGGTTATGTAATGCTCCCGGATGATTTACGTACATAACTCGTTCCGGAACAAGCATATACTCACATCGTTGGTTTGATATTTCAATCAATCATTTCATTCATCATACAATGATACTTTTAGAGAAACGGAAGTTCCAGTGAAAAGCGTGTATCTATCTCAACGAGTAACAGATAGAAGCAATATTTGCACAGTTGTATAAACACAGAAAAACTGAAGAGATGGTTCTTGCTTTTTTAAATTGATAGAGAACTAGGTCGTACTTCATAGGGATCATCACTCGCGGGTCGTAAAACGAAAAGGGTTCATCCACGTATCTCATTTATTTTAGATCGCTCTCTTACCCTAGAAGGGTGAGACTTACCTTTGATGAATACGGTGAAAATCGATCTGAGACTCCCATAGGTTGTTCTTTACGTTTAGTTAACATTTTAAATGAAGAAATTCTTCAACTTGATGTTAACTTCGCGTAGAAGCAAGACATGACTAGAGAATTTTTGCTTTCCACCAGTCTGTCTAACCAGTATTTATAAAACGGTGTACTACTGGAAGTCAGAGCTTAGCTCCTCCTACAATTTACCTGGGAAACTACTCTTTTGAGAGAGTCAATTCCTTCAAATATCTAGGTATAACCATAAGTGCAGCAAATGATAGGGGGGTGGAAATAAGAACACAGCTAACTACAGCCAATCGATGTTAGTTTTTCCTTTCTAAATACATGAAGTTCAAAACCATCTCCAGGGCCACCAAAATTACACTATATAAAACCATTAGCCTATTGTAAACCATTACAAAAAATGAAAGACAGAACGCATAACATTCAAGATTTTGTTTTTTCTATTTTTTAGAATTACCATTTTAATTTCAATTAGAATTTTAATTTTTTAGAATTATACGTAATTTTTAAGAATTTTGAGCATTAAAAATATCAGTGAAGGCAGTAATTGGCACCTCAAAAGGGTATTTCCGCCTTGCACGAACGGGGAGTAACCGTCATTCGGTCCCGTTTTGTAAAACAGGATGACCCGCTATGCTGATCGGAGGGAGGAGACCTGAACGAAAACCCGTGTAGTTACACCTGTTCAATGATTAAATCCTCGGATAACAACCCGGGTTCTGGTTGAGCGTGGGCGAAGGGGGTGGAGGGGGGTTTACTGACGATATGTTGTGACGTGTGTGGAACATGGGGAAGGGAGATGGAACAAGGGGGGGGGGGGGGGGGGGGCAGTAGGAACGGAATAAGGGTGGCGTTAGGTATAGAATAAGGGGGGTGGGGGAGTGAGGGCGGCACCCCCGAACATGCTTCGCAGTCACGTTACGGGTGGGGAGCTGGAGTGCCCTCTAATCAAGCCCCCTCCACCCTTCTCCCTCAACAACCTCATCGCCCCTTTCCAAATTACCCGGTTCCTACAGTTTTAATTAGCGACCGCACCAGAGTTTTCTCGTTTTTTCTCTCTTCATGAACCACTTTTCTTCTCAACAAACAAATTTTCTTTCATTTTTTTCGATTTGTCCCCCTTTTTTTTAAATTTTCATCATCACTCACCGATCGTCCTTCATTTTCAATGAAGGGGACTTCCACATCATACAAAATTTCGTACGCTCGTTGAAATAGTCATTAATGCAACTCGTAGGAATCCTTCGATGAACGAAATGATGGGAAATTTGTGTTTATTTGCTTTATTTTAGGAGTTGAGCGATTTTTCCACTTTTTAAACGTGTTTATCCCAAAAACTACAGCTGATCCTGGAAACCGAGTTTCAGCACCCTCGAAAACTCCCAGACCCAGTTTCTTTGAGACGAGGAAATGTAATTTTCTCAAGCTAGGCTGGGTTTTTGAACCGCTGTGCGGTGGACGGACGGATTTATCTCGATTTTTTTGTGTATCTTGCAATTAAAACCAGCAAATTTTGAAGGGTTGTTAATATTTGTTTTTATTCGGTTGTTTACAAAAATATATATTATTGGAAACAGTTCTAAAATGGATACTCTCACTGCAGCACTCTATTGTCGTACTCTCCAACTTACATGCCTTCAAAACTTGCTTCCGACGGTGACTGATAATTGGGTAGTTTTAATTTACCCATAGCCCCAAGAGCTTTAGATCGTCTTAGTTCGGTAGCAACAGTGAGTTAGGATGCTAAATCCTTACTATCAAATACATCTAACAGTATTACCTATCAGGCTGGGTTATCTCGAACACTGGGTTAAATTTAAGATGTTTCAGGTTTCTTGACCAACCCTCAAGAAACCTGAAACATCTTAGTATTACCTATCTTTTATCCTTCAAAAATGATGTCTAAATAGTAGAAACTTTTCTTGACACATGTTCGTATGAGTTTGGTTCGAGACTTCAAGGCAGGATAACACTTTCCGGTCGTTGTCAGGTTCACGGTCAGGGTGATGTCGAAACTCATTCTTATTCACTCTGTTCAATACGCACAGATTCCAGAATCCTCACTCCAGTGTTCGTGTAATTTGTGATATGTCTTATTAATTTTTCAAGCACAACCTAACCAACATTCGCATTCTTGTCCCCGAAACTACTACCTCTTGTTTCCAGGCAGCTTCAGGGGGTTAAAGCAATAGTAGTGATGACGTGGTTGATGCAGATGGTCGATGCTTTTTGCATCCTGAAGCTAATATACCTAATTATCTATTAGGTTAATTGATAGCAATTCACTCCGTCATACTCACCCTATTGACCATACCATTGTCAAACCGTTACATAGGTGTCTCATTTTCCAACTGGATTGTGGAGGTTGAAAGTGGAAGTGAGGTGTCTTCCAGAGTGTGAAGGGTTAATAAATTTTTCGTTTACGTCGACTAGTTTCGCCTATTGCTATCTTCAGAACATGAACAGTACAGGTACAGTGCGCACTGTAGCCATTACAGATGAGATGGTTCGGAACCATCTTAGATATTATAATATCTAGAAGTATTTTAGTGCAAGAACCAGCTTTTCATAATAAGCCCCAAACAACTACAGTGAACACTCCTCCTTTACTAAGTTGATGTCCGGATAAGGCCAATAGGCGAAACTAGTCGTCAAAAACGAAAAATTGAATAAATCCTTCTCACTCTAGAAGACTCCTCACTCTCTTCTACCCCTAAACCCCCTCAATACAAACGTCGTTGGAAGCTCTTAGCAGTAAATAACAGGAGCTTCCGGAATCCACAAGGAGGATTTACATACGCCGAGCACTTGGTGAAACCCGAGGGAATACCAAGGCATTTGGCCAATTTCGCGGTCCATTGTGCTCCGTCGGATCCCAAAGCGCGTTGATGATTGGGCCTTTTACGAGCAAATCTGACGGATTAGTAGAAATACAATCGTTCGAGTTGAGAGGAAGCGCGAATCTGAATGACACGTTAGTATATTCTCCTCACAGAGTAAGGGCATCTCATTAAAATAACTACGTCAACCTACTTTTAAATGGCAACATACTTAAATGTCGCTTTAAAAAATATGAATATCATGCATATTCACAAAGCAACTTTGGTGGGCAGTATATGGAGCTTCCTCTCCTATTGTAACATGGGCATATTGAATTGCTATATGAACAATGCACGACTCGAAATCAAGAAACAAAGACTAAAATAACGAGAACAAAATTTTCTGGTACGCTTAGGAAGAAGAGGGATTTAACCTGAAACTGGCTAAATACAAACGGTATGAATCATCCAATTTTGAGAGGACTCAGCTATAGCAGACCTTAAAAAGACCAATATCATGGTCGCTAGATGGATTTGAAGGACACGATTCTGGATTAAAGAGAATAGGAATAACCCAAAATTAGCCTTTTTTTGAATTTATTGTACCTACCTCAATACAGGAGTTGATATATAATATTTAGCGTCAAATCGCTCCATTTTTTCATATTCTTCAACGTTGATTCAGAAATCAAGAAGAAGGAGAAAAAGTTTAAAATGTTCATTTTTAACCATCTACGCGAGAGTGTCATTTTGTGTTTGGCGGTTTGAGATGGCATACAACAATCTTATGCCTCAGGAGTTGAGGTTGGTAGGTACATCAGTTTTGTATGATAATATAAATATGTTACATAAAAAAAACGGACGGTAGACCTACGGTTCTACAGTCAGATCATTTAATAATGATTAATTTTACATATTATTAGTTCATTATGGTTACTTAGCAATATTAGTTTATAACTGAGCGTAACAGAGGCTTAGGAATTATGAGATGCTGTGATAAAATGAGAGCATTCCGAAAATTGGCTAACGATTTTCCTGCTATGAAAACTAAGGGAGTTACACTTTCCTAGTAACGCATTGGTTGCACGTGAAAATCAATAGAAAACCCCACTGTGACGTGACGAAAATAAATTGAAACGTACTGTTAATCATTATTAAATGATAATAGTAATATTTATCAATCATGTTCTGGCACTCGGCTCCAGGATTAGGTACTTACCTAATAGATGCAACGATATTATTGTTTAGATCTCATTGACGGCGCGGAGATATACCTAACCTTCAACACTCGGCAGTCTTGCTGGCTTAGTAGCGTTGCTTCCCTCCATGATTCTGTAACAACTACCGTTGTAGTAACTGTGGTAGTTAAGTATATTAATACAACTCGAGTATTCCTGTACCTATTATATAAAATGAATAGAGGTATGTAGCTAAATACTCATCTATTGCATCAACGGAATTGTAACGGAATTTTAACACAGAATGTGTTTTAGCCATGGACTAACTAGCCGAAAATGGAACGCGGGATGGTAACGAAATGTGTGACGGATGATTTTCACGTACAACCGAGTCGTTGCTAGGGATATGGTACTTCGTCGTTTTTCATCCCACAAAATTCGTTGACCATTCGTTCGAAAGCTCTCGATTTATTAACAACAATATTATGTTAACTACTGCGAAGTGCGTGTCCAACAAACTTAGTTATGAGCATGGTTATATAAATTATTGCTTACACACAGGTGATCATTCTCAATAATTGATATTGTGAACATGATTGCAACCGCTTGTTAATTTCTGATGATTTCATTGAGCTTGTGTTTCGATGATTTGATTCATAGCAGGTGATCTGAGTATTACGAAAACGGTTTGATTTGTGAAGCGGAGGTTAAATAATTTGAATAGGTAATTTCTATACTTTACACTGCTAATTTCTATACTTTACACTCTAGGAAGCTGTAATTTCGTTTGTAGCCTCTTTAGGACATTTACTTGACGATGCTCAGGGTCCGGATCAGATGTGTGGCTCTTAAAGCTAATTTCTATGATTTACACTCTAGGAAGCTGTAATTTCGTATGTAGCCTCTTTAGGACATTTACTTGACGATGCTCAGGGTCCGGATCAGATGTGTGGCTCTTAAAGCTAATTTCTATGCTTTACATTCTAGGAAGCTGTAATTTCGTATGTAGCCTCTTTAGGACATTTACTTGACGATGTCCAGGGTCCGGATCAGATGAGTGGCTTTTAAAGCTAATTTCTATACTTTACACTCTAGGAAGCTGTAATTTCGTATGTAGCCTCTTTAGGACATTTACTTGATAAATCGCTCTTGATTTATCACGAATTTATTTCGTATTTTTTTTCGTAGTTTCATACTATAACTATATAAATTGATGTTATAAATGAATAGTAAACAATGACGCTTGTTTGGTTGTCACTTGGTTGCGCGACAACGCAAACACATTCTGTGTTTCAATAATTTCGTCCGAAGTATGTAAATAGAGGTAACCGGGGGTCCAGGGGGCTTGCCCCCTGGCGAGGCGCGGAGCGCCGAGAATTTTTTTTTTTTTTTTTTTTTTTTTTTTTTTTTTTTTTTTTTTTTTCTCTAACAGAACTCGGGAGGGTAGTTGAGAATATGTTTCAGCAAGGCTCCTAACGGATTATTTTGAGATTGGTTGAATATTAACTGATCCACATGGTCAAAATAGGATCGATTTGCACAAGTGAAACTCCAAGCCTAATGGACCGAAGATTATAACATTTTTAGTAATAGTTGGGGTTAACTTTTGAATAGTCCCGCGGTGAACTGGCTTGCTCGCTCAGGCAAATGTTTAGAGGGTTCTTTTGATGGTGAATGCCGTTGGATTGATGGTGGGGTGTACGCTCATACAAACATAAATTCAAGCTTAATTCGTATATTAACAACTATGTCGTGAATTAAAATCATATTTTATATACGATAATTTTGACTTTTGACATAGTTAATTAATTAAACTTATCCATTCGTCCATAATAAAATATAATAAGTGGAGAAGCTATTAAACACTCAAGTGAGTTGTGGAAACGTGCTCAGTGATATAAATCACGAAGCCGTGAGGTCTTAAATTTCCAACTAACGCACTCAAACTAGCAGCCTCAGGCATTACTTTTTCGTCTCTTAACTACCAAAGGTAGGGAAGGTAGGGAAGCTCAAAATTGCCACTTCATTTCAGCGTTTCAGAGTTTGCTGGTTAACTTTGATTCCGTATCTGTCAGTGGTAAATTCTTGATATATACGAATTGCTCAAAATATGCGAAGTTTTATTTCAATGTTGATGAAATGTACAGGAATTGTGCGGGTAAGCTGTTAGAAGATTCCTTATAACTGTCACCACCGTAGTTGATAGCATCCTGTGCACATGAGCAAACGTAAAAACACGAATATCTTGTGACGTCGATTCCTCTTTATCTATCGGTCTGATTTCGAGCTAACCCTTGCAGTTTTGGATTGGATATCTGTTCCGGGTAGAGAGTCTATAGAATATATCACGGTTGGTAAAGCAATTGCGATTGCGGATCGCAAACCTAAAATTGACGAAACTCCGAGACAAAACTGTCAGAATAATGAACCGATTTTAATCATTCAGGGATTGTGGGGTTGGCTCCTAAGCAGTCCCTCATCAGTTTCGTAGCCGTAGGATCAATAGTGGCCTGTGTACAAGCACGAACATGAATTTCATTTAATGTCAATTTTCCATAATCAATTGGGCAGATATTTATCTATCTATTTATTTTATTTACTGGCGATTCACATTTAAATATAACATACCAATGGAACTCGTGGATTAGTCGGGTTTAAGTTTCAGGAAGACGCCCTATGAATTATATCACGATTTTCTGAGCAAAAACTACTACTGCGCCAAACTCAAATTTATTGACACAGGCATAAATTTGATGTTAATACAACCGATTATCATGAAATCGTCTGAGATCATGCAAATTTGCTTCCAGATGATGTCCGAAAAATCTCATTGACATCGGATCAATAATAGCTAGTGAGCATGCACAAAAGTGGATTTTTTAAAACGTCATATTTCAAAAAGGATCTATTGGATAATTAATTACTATTGCGCATGCGCTAAACTAATATTGGTAGACAATGCGACTCTAATGGACCAGTTTTAATGACAATATTTTTTAGATGGTGAATGCCGTTGGATTGATGGTACGGTATACGTATGCGTAAAAAATAATTGTATCACTTTTTCGCATATCCGCATGTATCTCAGTTTTGCAGAACGATCATGGGAATGCACAAAAACCATCAGCAAATCAGGAAACCCTTATGAATAAGACCATGTTTCCTTACCGTAGCTAACAGTACATTTTCGGACATCAACACCTTTGATACGAACTGAACACAATACGTCCGACTTAAAGGATTTACTAAGGTTTCCACATGGGTTAGTGATAATATATATAATATATTTGGCCGAGAGCAAGACATACAATAGGACAGAGAACTGTCTCTTTAGTTTATAAAGAGAAAGCTAGTAAACAACAGTTCAACCATTGGCCCGAGTCCAACTGTTGGGCCTGTTAGCTCATATGAAATCAATGAAATATTTCCAACCTCCAAGGTAGGTATATCTCCTTCAGTTTCCTCCTGATTTTGACTCAATGTTTGTAATATTACTTAAGTCAGTAGTTATAGATCGATAATTTTAAGCTTTTCCGTTTTTTTTTCCTTCAATATTTCTAAAATACTTATAAGTACTTATTTTTTGTATGGTGTATGCCACTGGATTGATTGTAGCCCTTTTCCGTATATGAGCGTGTATACACATACTATATTACTGTTTTATATTACATTCAATCATTCCTGTTCTTCAACTAATTCTATGCTTCCCTGTTAAGATAAATAAGGAAACTATACTGCCCATCTAACTTGGCAGAAGTTTTTTCCATACGAATGAGAGGTCGATTCCTAAAAAATCATTGAAGCTTTTGAAATATCTCTACAAACTAGTAAGTATTAGGGGTTAATTCCCTTAATCAACTACATACTTGGGAATCTTCTTAGGTACCAAATTTTTGTATTTTATAAACCCAAATACAATACCTACTGAAAATAAATAATAAATATTAAATAGCATTTGAATGAAAAGCGAAAATCAAAATATAAAATTATTTACCTAGGTATGTACAATACAAATGATCAAGTCATTCAAAGTGATCATCAAAATTTGGCATATTTCTCGCAGTTATACCTTGTTGACTCTCATCTGGAAAAAAAGTGAATGAAAGGGCTTATTGATTACTCTGTTGATCTGCCAATCACAATTCCGGAAGTGAAATGAAAACTACTTGAAAAACAATGGAAAACTCTCATGCTAGGCTTGATCGGATAGACCCATGCGAGTAGGTCACACAAATAGTAGTAGAAGGAAGGGCTTAGAAAAAAAACCTTCAACTTTTCTCCTTTTTCGCAAATTACTTAGGACGTTTACGATTCAGAAATAAATTTTGGGTTTATAGCTTTTTTGCAGTTTCATTGATTTTTCAGTTTTTTTCTACTTATGAAACTTGAGTAGTACAATATTCAGCATAATTATGTGCAAAAATTTTGTAGTGTTCAAAGTTCATTGATTATAAACTTTTTTATTGCAATTTTACTAAATGATATAAATCAAACGAATTTTAGTCGTCCTTAGAGATTTTTTCATATTTGTTTTAAATTATACCAATTTAATGTACTAACTCAAAAATTGCAGAACTTGATTTTTGGCTCAAGAAAAGACTTTTATTTCAATTCTAAGGAAAGATTTTCGTTTGGAATTAGTCTGGGATGAAAAATATTTATATACACACATGTTTTATTGAGGTAACACGTACCTATTTTATTGAGGTTTTGTAAATTTTCTATTTGATTAACCCAGCGGTCTCCCACCAACGGAATTTTTCCTTGTTCTTTGGGACGGACCGAAGTGACCCGCCACACGATTCCTTTGAAGAAAAAACCTGATAAGGAATCGATACCGGATCATAACGGAAAAAATACCCGATCCTGCACTGGATCAGAACGGTTATATCCGGTCCACGAAACCGGTGGAACCCCACCAGTCCCTATCCAGGACTGGTTTGATTGAACTGGACAGGATTTAATAGAAGTTCGAATTGGCATCGTATTGCTTAAAGCATCCTGACTTTCGTAGTAATGGCCAATAAATTTGAATTTCAACGTCGTATTGCGGTCAGTGAAACATATCCGGTGGTTGTTGGGTCATTTGAAAAGACAAGACGATCCAAAACATTATTTTTCTCAAGTTTAGAGGGTATTAAAATAGGCTTGGCCACGAGACCAATGGGAAAGTCCCTTTGCAAATGGGAGAACTGGTTGGAATGAACGTGACTGGATCGGCTGGGAGTTCGAATTGGCATCGTATTGCTCAAGTGTCGTTACTTCAGGAGTATTATCGATAAATTTGAGTAATGATGTCAAATTTCAGGCAGAGATACGTCCTGTGGTAAATAGACAAGACAAGACATGGCTTATTTTGACTTATTTTTCTGCAAGTTCAGAAGGTACTAAAATGGGCATCGCCATGAGAGCAAGGAAAGTCATCCCCCGACCCATCACAAAGGGGAAATTGGATCTATAAAATCTGTTCCAGGGTCAGTAAATTAAGTCAGTTACAGTAATGCGAAGTAATAAATATATATGTATATACGGAGCAACAGTGATTGAGAACTGGTTGGATTAAACTTTACTGGATTGGCTGGGAGTTCAAATTGGCATCATATTGCTCAAGTATCTCGATTTCTGGAGTAATGGTCGATAAATGTAAGTTACGACGTCAAATTACAGTCAGAGAAACGTGTCTGGTGGTTGCCTGGTAAATCACAGAGGTTAACGGTGGAGGTTTGAAATCGCTGTGGTATTCAAACTCATAGAACGGGACACCTTTCAGACGAGGAGCTACACAAACGGGTAAAACGTACCAGCTCGGCGTTAGCGGGGCCCAACCTCAAGCTCCGAATTCAAAGGGAAACGGACGAGGGGTTTATAGGTTGGGCACGATGAGGCGGGAATACAGGTTCGGGTTCTGAGAACAGGCCGATAGGTTGGGCTCACTGTGAGAGGGGCTGGAGAGGGGAGCGCAAAGCCCCAAACTATCAATCTTGCGATCGGGAAAGAGAACCTCAGCGTCCTCCTCTATCTACGAGCTCCGAGTTTCCCGCACAATGGCTGATATATGGCGACGGGGCTGGAATGTCGACAACAGTTTCTCCCAAGCTTGCCACCGTCAGACCGCAGGAGCCCTTGATATGTAGCTTACCCCACATCACATTCACTTTTCTCTGAATAAGCTATGTGCCTCTCTCACTTATCCCTATCATATTGATTGTCTCAATACAACCCGTGACTGCGAACAGTAAAGCTCAAACAACACGGACCTCTCAATTTACGATACGTTCTTAGTAAAAGTGTGTTTTAAGTTTTAAGGCAATGCAAAAATAAGCCCACTATGGACGATCATGTGCCTTATAATGATGGGCACTGTAATTGGAGACAACAGGAAACAAGCAATTCTAAAAGAAATTGTATGCTGTTGTCAGTTTTACATTTTTTATCTAAATGTCCCAAGTAGAATGAAATGAGCGAGATTCTTGTTTCACGAAACGTATATGTGGAAAACAATATCCATGTTGATTTTCAAACAATGTGTCCTTCTTAAAGCTGAACTATTCACGTTTACAGCATCGATGCTACATTATCAATAAATGAGAGCTCGCCACCGAAATGTATTGATACGATTTCGGCACTGTCCATGACGTTTCCAGCAATAATCTCAGCCGTATGTGAAATCAGACACAACCTAAAACTGGCAGTAAATTTTTTATACAGTGATAAGTGATATGGCAAATATGCCTTCATAAGCAATGATAAGGCTAAATGAGAACTTTAGTTTTAATTAATTATTTTTATGTGATAAAGTCTGTTGCCACTGGAAAAGCTTTGGAAGGTTTCACCTTTACTACACGAACTAAATCACTCGCTACGAAGTTGTGGAAACCCATCACAAAACGGAAGTTAGTGAAAAACGTTGTCTATTTCCACGAAAAATAAAGAGTTGCACAAGAACATTTTAATTTATAAACTCCACTTTTATCCTGAACACTAATTTTGTCCTTAACGGATCCTAGTAATGCTTTAAGACTATTTTTAGTTTTAAAACCTACTTTATAACCTCTCGATGATAGAATTTTGCCAATTTTATCAGAAATTTTCCCATAATAAGGTAAACTTATCCATTGCTTTTCTTCTAAAGTTACATCTTCCCGAGCCAGATTGGAAACTTTTTCCCTACTCTTTTTCCTAAGAACCTTATCCCATATGGTATCAACGAGATCTCCTCCATATCCGTTAGTTGAAAGCTACTTTTCTCCCGTGTTTTTTGTTTGTTGTCCATGCCTGAAGATGGCTAGAATTTAGCCGAAAAGCTTTGCAATATTAATAAATATGTGATAATCTAAAGGTTTTTCATTACAATTACCTAAATTATGGAGGATTATCACAAGAAGTCTGCACCAACTCTTCTGAGATTATTCTATCCTCGAGAGGTTATAAAGTAGGTTTTAAAACTAAAAATAGTCTTAAAGCATTACTACGATCCGTTAAGGACAAAATTAGTGTTCAGGATAAAAATGGAGTTTATAAATTAGAAGGTTCTTGTGGCTACGAATATTGCGGTCAGACTGGTAGGAAATTTAGGGAAAGAATAGACGAGCATCTGGAGGATTTCAGGGAAAATAAGGGTAAGTCTACATTTGCAAAACATCTTAAAGAATCCAATCATAGTTACAATTTTGATTTGACAGATAGACAGTTTGTAGAATTTCTTCATTTTTGCCCAAAGGGAGGTATGTTGAATGTACTTGAAAAATTCGAAATTAACAAAAGTGACAGGTCTGGTAAATGTTTAAATGAGGATATACCTCAATATATTTCACCACTGATAGGTCCATTTCTTTAAAGCGGAATTATCCCCCTCACGCTGTTGAAACCATATTTAGTTATTTCCCCCTTCCACTTCATCTGATTAGCTATAATCCCCTCTCACTTTGTATGCACCTAATTGGTTGTACCTCCTGCCCCTTTCCTTTCTCTCGACCAATGGGATTCAATCTCCCTTCACCTGTCACTATATAAGCTGTGTCCTTTCTAATGTGTCTTCAGTTATTGTTACTGATGATGGCCTAACCGTCGAAATCGATTTAACATTGTAACTCCTAATTTTTCGTGGAAATAGACAACGTTTTCACTAACTACCGTTTTTTTCACCTTCACTAATGACACCCCAGGCATAATGTAAGTCCTCGGTACCCCATAGGTTTTGATCTCCTTGTAGTTCATTCGCATTGGCACTTTATTTATTCAAGTAAAATGATCGAAAAAAGTTGAAACTGCAACTCCCGAAAAGTTTGTAGAAAAATATAATGTTCAACGTTCGACCACCCTCGTTATACGAACAGCAATAACCGGCCGTGTTTTCCCTCCGAAAATGAATAACGCGAGACTTTTCCAAGGGAACGAGGATTTAATTGCTCTAGTTAACGATATACATTGGGAAGAGAAGGAAGAAGCGCCAGGAAAAGGATCTTTCCTCTTAATGCTTTTATGATTCCGGAGTCATTTGTCTTGAGACCCATCGAGATCCCCGATTCATTAGCCCTCTTCCCTTCCGCCCTACTGATCTTTTCTCCCAGGTTCCCAAACCACTCAGACGCTCTTTTGAACGTCACTCCTGACGTCCATGAATCAATTAGGGCGGCTAGACGGAGCTAGGGATGCCCCTAATTGGATTGATGATTTCTCTCGAGCACACCATTCGTATGACTTGTAGTTTTTGGATGATGTTATCAATCATAATTTCAATCAACTCACTGGACAGTGCGCAGTGGACTTCTGGTCCGTACTTTTATTAATCGTTACCCCCCAGCTGGAACGTGTGTGACCCGTCAGATTTTTAAACTTTTTTATTGAATGAGGCACATCGTGTATTTTGGATTATATTCTATTCCCAATGATATAGGTACCTATATTATCAGACCAGGCGAAGAAAAAAATATGATAATTAAATAAATAACCACCCATCAATATTTGTTGTTTTACGTTTTATGATGTACATTCAAAAATGCAGCCCGTTTTTTTTTTTTTTTTTTCACCGAAACTACCGCACTAAGTTTAGACATTTCGATGAATCTTGTTATGACTCTCCACTATTACTATATTAAAACATTATCGTTGTTATGAGTTCCAAGTACACATTATCTACAAATATACAGTTTCCGTTTTTCACAAATGAAAAAATCGCGTGCATTATTTCAACAGTATAATCAAAGGCCATTTTAGTTGGCGACGATCGGAAAAATCAATCCAGTATCAAAGAAGTAAGATCTAGACTCCTTTTCAACATACAATGGATGAAAATCAATTCACTGCTCTCATCGCTATGTTCAGAGAACAACAGAGAGAACTTTTGAACCAAGTTTCAACTCAATTCCAACATGCACAAGCAATAGCTTCTACCACACGAATGACTGGAACTGGAGATCATCAACCTCCTCACAACAGTATGTATAATGTAACACCTTTCGAAAATTTCGACGGTAAACGCGAAAAATTTACCAGTTACATAGAACGATTCGAAAACTATTACAGCATGAAAGGATTGACAGATACTAAGAAAATTTCTCAACTTCTATGTGTATCAATAGGAAGCGACCACTATAATAGCCTAGCCGCATTCCTAGGTCCAGAAAAACCATTAAAATCTCTCGAATATCAAAATCTAGTTGATGAATTCAAGAAAATGTTGATTCCAAAAAAGAGTGTTGTTGTCTCTCAACATTATTTTCTCAACATTTATCAAAAAGAAAACCAATCAATCTCAGATTTTGTTGCCACACTTAGACGGGATTTGTCTGACTGCGAATTCTCAATTGAATGTCGATGTAGTTCACATATTTCAATAGCTGACGTATTCTTAAGAGCACAGTTTATCAGGGGTCTAAAAGACGATTGGCTCCGAGAACAAATTTTACAATCAGCTAAAACTAAGTTCGATGATATTCTCACACAAGCACTTGCTCTTGAAGCTTCAAAAATCGAGAGTAGAGAATTAGCACAACGAACCGCTTCAAACCATACAAATTTCAATGCTTCTGATGTTAATAAAGTTTCAGATTCCAGACGTCCCCGTTCACGCCAGCGAAATCAAAGCCGTACATCAAGCCCATTTCCTCGAAAATCTCGTTCACGTCAAAGAAAATTAGACTTAAAGGCGTTAGGAATCGATAATCTATGTTTAAGATGTGGAAAAGACAATCACACTGCTTCAGAATGTCGAACAGACCAATCTAAATTGAAATGCGATCACTGCTCAAAACTGGGTCACATTTCACGAGTTAGCATTACCACATTGATGTCGAAAAAAAAGAAAGTTAATAATACTACCAATTCAACAAATTTTCTTCAAACATATTCAGACAATGATTCTGCTAATCATGGAATTAACAAGATCGATACAGTCAATCAATCATGCGATATTGTAGATTTGTTTGAACTAGGACACGACTCAGACAAATACAAAATTTCAGTCAATTTAAATGAGAAAACTCAACGCTTCGAAGTGGATAGCGGAGCTAAATATTCTCTAATTCCAAAAGACGAATTTGAATCCTTAAATTTGGGTATTCCATTACAGGCCTCTAAATTAGCATTTCGATCCTATTCAGGAAATATCATAAAACCCGAGGGGAAGGTTACAATTAATATTTCTTACAAAGGAAACCGGATGAAGGGAGAACTTCATGTAGTTCCAACAGGACATGACGCACTTTTGGGACGCCAATGGATCAGAGGTTTGGGAATCGAGTTGTGTAGAGTAGACGCTGATATGAATCAAACACATATTGCTCAAATTCAACCGCTCAAAACACTCGATGAAATCCTTCAAAAATTCGCACCAATTTTCGAAGAAAAAGTAGGATGTGTACCAGGATTCAAAATTTCATTACAACTTCGAAAAGGAGCCAAACCAATATTTAATCGAGAGAGGAATGTCCCATATGCACTACTCGACCGGGTGAATAAAGAATTAGACGCACTTGAGAGAGATAAAATCATCACACCTGTAACATGCAGTGATTGGGGATCACCCCTGGTGGTTATCCCGAAGCCAGATGGTAGCGTTCGTCTCTGCGTCGACTACAAAATAGGAGTCAATGATCGAATAGTTAAGGCAAACCATCCAATCAGAAAGATAGAAGATGTTATTGACAGTTTACGTAATTCAGCTTTTTTCTGTAAACTTGATCTCTACAAAGCATATCTTCATCTTGTTGTCGATGAAGAAGCCAGTATGATTCAGACCATGTCAACACACCGGGGAACCTACAGAGTCAACCGCCTAAGCTTCGGAATCAAAACCGCACCTTCCGAATTCAATCGAATCCTTTCTCAAATTTTGAAAGGATTGCCAAAAACAGAAGCATATTTTGACGATATAATTTGTCACGGTACCACTAAGGAAGAATGCATGAATAACCTCCAAGCATGTCTTCAAAGACTTTCAGATTTCAACCTCCACGTCAACAAACGTAAATGTTCATTTTTTCAGGAGAAGGTAGAGTATTTAGGAAGACTGATAGAGTTCAACAAGATCAGCAAAAGTCCAAAGAAAATTCAAGCCGTTCAACAGATGCCACGCCCTTCAAATGTGGAAGAAGTAAAACGTTTCTTAGGACTAGTATCATATTATACCCGATTTATTCCAGATGCAGCAACTCTGACATATCCACTACGAGGACTTCTGAAGAAAGGAGTAAAATGGATGTGGTCATCAAAATGTGAAGCAGCATTTCTCCGGATAAAAACAGAGCTCTGTAGTGATAGGGTACTTGTACCATTCGATCCTGAACTACCGTTGGTTCTTACGACTGACGCAAGCCCAACTGGATTAGCTGTAATTCTCAGCCATGTAATCCAGGGATCTGAAAGACCAATAGCGTACGCATCACGATCACTATCAGAATCTGAACAACATTATAGTCAATTGGATCGAGAGGCACTTGCCATTATTTTTGGAGTTTCTCATTTCTATTATTATCTTTACGGAACTCATTTCCTACTTGTAACCGATAATGAACCAATTTCACGAATTTTCAGACACAATAACGCTTTACCTCAAATGACATCTTCACGACTATTACGTTATGCATCATACCTGTCCGGGTTCAATTACAAACTGCAATGCAAGAAGGGAATAGACAACAAAAATGTTGACTGTCTATCAAGAGCACCAGTTCAACAAGCTCAGATCTCAATCGATCAAATCATCAGTGAAGAAGTTAACCAGTTATGTTCTCAGGTAATATTTCAAATTTCAAGTCATGAAATAACAGCAGAAGCAATAAAGAAAGAAACAGAGAAAGATCCAGAGTTGTCAAAGATATTACATGAGCTTAAAGAAAATTCGACTGACTCGGAATTCACTTTGACTGATGGCATTATCTTCAGGGGAGATAGAGTACTTATTCCAGTAGCTCTCAGGCCAAAAATCCTAGATGAACTACATGAAACACACCTAGGTACGACCAAAATGAAACAGCTAGCCCGTCGTTACGTATACTGGCCTAAAGTAGATCGAGACATTGAAAACTTAGTGAAGGGATGTAAGAATTGTGCCCTTACTCGTTCAAACCCTCCAAAAGCTCCTGTACATCCGTGGGATCCTCCAAAAGATAACTGGGAAAGAGTACACATAGATTACGCCGGACCATTTCAAGGCTTCAATTTTCTTATGTGTATCGATGCTCGATCAAAATGGATCGAAGTCAAAATTCTCAGAGAGGCGCCATCCAGTACAAACACCATTGTTTTGCTAGAAAAAATATTCGCAGTACATGGTTTCCCACAGGTTCTAGTATCTGACAATGCTACGATTTTCCAGAGCAACGAATTCCACAAATACTGCGAAACCAGGGGGATTTTTCAAAAATTTATTGCCCCAGGATATCCTGCAACGAATGGTCAGGCAGAACGTGCAATCCAAATTTTGAAGCATCGCCTGATGGCTGCGTCGACAGATAATATCCCGATGCCAGAAAAAGTCCAGAATATTTTATTAAAATACCATGCAACTCCACTTGCATGTGGACAGTCTCCAGCGGAACTATATTTACATAGAAAGTTGAAAATCCGCATGAACGCAATTTTTCCATATCGACCAGGATCAACAAAATTGGAAGTTCCTCCAGGCCGTTCATTCAAAGAGGGGGAGAGAGTACAAGTTAGATTGTTCAGAAACAACAAACAAATTTGGCAATTCGGAGAAGTAAAAAAGAAATTGGGACACCGACATTATTTAGTTTCTCTAGACATTTCAGGACAAACATTAAAAAGACATCTTAACCAATTACGATCCACCCTTATACCAAAACAGAAAACAGTAACACTAGGACCGACTATAGTATACGAGGTTCCAAGAGCATCATCAAACACAAGAACTCAAGATGAAACAAGAGGAACAACTTCAGAACAAATCAGTCCAGATCACCCTCAAACTTCTATACCACCAATCGAACCACGACAACAGAATAACGAAGAACAACCTAGCATCTCCGAACGAATTTCCAGTCCTCTAAATTCGACACCACAACAACTGAGAAGATCACAACGAATTCGACGCATACCTGCCAAATACAAGGACTACATTACTCACATACAGTGAACATAAAATAGTGGGGGAGACTGTTATGACTCTCCACTATTACTATATTAAAGCATTATCGTTGTTATGAGTTCCAAGTACACATTATCTACAAATATACAGTTTCCGTTTTTCACAAATGAAAAAATCGCGTGCATTATTTCAACAGTATAATCAAAGGCCATTTTAAATCTATTAGGATCTCCCCACGGAAGTAATGCCGCCAGCAACTGGTTGATGATTTCACTTGAGGTCACCATTTATTTTTATGAATTGTAATTTTTGAAAGATCAATCACGAATTCAATCAACCGCGAGGTGGACTTCAGGTCCTTATATTCCCTAGCCCCTACTACCCTTGGTGGTAAGGGGAAGGGGGGGGGGGGTGTCATTCGTTAGATTTTCGAACTCTTCTGTGAATTTTGGATCAGTTGCAATGATAAACTTATGTACCTAATTGACCTGGGGAAAATAATGCCAACTCTTGCTCAATATTTATAAGTGTAGGTACATTTTAAACTAGAGATTCCGAAAATCTGATTAAGATAAAGAGAAAAAAGCCGCCTCAGCATTATTATAATACGAATGTCAAAGAGCACTGACCTAGACCCCATTCACTTTGATGTCCGCAACTAGTGTGGGGTTTCCATTGAGAGATTTTTTATACACTTGTTAATTTTTTTAAACGCTTTTTGTTGTTTAGGTGGTTGTGCTAGGCCGATGTTGACTGATTTAATCTGTTGCTCAAATTTCTCTATGGATTTAGAGTATGTTGCTTTTCAATTAATATCTCAATTACTTATAGCGTCCATGTTTCTGAGGTAAAATATGTGTGTTGAATAAATGATTCCAATAAATTATACATCAATGGTTTTTAACAACATATTTAGTTAGGTAAGTATAGTAGGCACCGACAACCATTCTTGGATGATTAATGAAATTAAGCCCATTTTTTCCTGAGCTGGCAGAGTTAAATGTTACTTATTCTATTGAAATTTCCCAGATTTAGGCAATTAGGATTCCGCTTTCATCCGCTAACTAACAAAAACATAATTTGAACTATTTACCTACTAACAATGATAATTCAAACGTTGAAAATGTTTGTTCTTGGAGGTTTTTATGATTTTAAACAGACTCAAAGAAAAACGCTCATAAAGTAAGAGATATGGGTAGGAGGAAGGGAGATGTCTAAAATCGGACGAACATTTAATGTATAGGTATGTATTGAATTTATAGAATCAGCGAGGTTTTGGTCTTCTCTTTCCGACTCTTCCATGAATTCCAACCTCTATTTTCGATTTGAAGAATGCCTGCCGCGTCCTCTAACCAAAGTGGACGAACTCTTTTATATTTCAACGTTCGGCAACTTAGGCCAATTATGATAAAAATAACCACCAGGGGTCCTTCAACTGATAAATACCCCTTCATACTTAAAAGCCTGTGAGCGCTCCATTTCAAGTTTCAGTGCCATAAGTAAACTATAAAAGAAAGCAACTTCTGGAATATTTTATAACGCAATTGCGTAATAACGTTTCATGACCGATTTGAGTGGCAAAATTTTGAGGTTGGGCGTAATGATGACTTTTTCGTCAATATATGCTTCAGATAACCTCTTGACCAGCCATATTCCGCAAATCTCCGATCGCCCAGATTCACTTCTTTGCCGTTAAGATGGAACCACAGTGAGATCACTCCCCCACAACGGTACTTAATGTATTTTACTTGTTGATTTCACCCCCGAAGAAGAAAATGCATTATGCATCCGTGAAAACGATACCTCGTATAATCTATCGTGTCGTCGTTTCCGTTATAGGCCGGATTTCCTCGGGGTTGTGCATCTTGATGACACCGGTAAACTGTAGGTGGTCGCTTGAAACCGGATGCTGAGAAGGGGGAAGAAACAACAACTGTTCGCTTAAGCGAAAAAAACACTTCCGGCGAAAGAATCTTCGCGCTTTTCGAGTTAAGTAGAATGGTCGTCAACTTCTGTTCTTCCCGCCCTCACCCATCGAGTTCATCCCTTCTTACGCTAGACGGCAATCTCCTGCCAAAGTCCGTCCGCACTTGCCAAGACCCCCACCACTCCGACTCGTGTTCCGGATTACCATGGCATTATGTAAATAATCCACCCCTTTTCCTCTCGTAGCTCCTCTTTTTTTCGAGAGTTTTTCGTGATATTCGGGAATTATAAGAGTCTATCCTACCATGTCTTGAAGAATTTACCCCCTCCACTAACCGAGCCTCCCAAAAACTTGGTTTTCAAACCTCTTATACCCTTTTCTTTCAACCTCTCTAGAAGAAGAAAAACGTCATCCTATATTTAAATTTATCTCATCGCGAATAAAACCTTTTTCTAACTAATTTACTGCCGGATAACGTAACGAATTTGAATCCTGTTGCTTCCTTATTTCGTCGTGAACTTTTTATGAAACCATATTTCCAAGGCAGAATACTAATGTTGTTGATCTTCCGACGATACTATTACTAGACCGTGAACTCCAAGTAAAACAACAATAGTGTTTTTCAATGAATAACCGTGTTATTGGACCACCTGAAATCGCAAGGCTCTCGGAAAAAATTACGAGTAAACTTGTAACCCTATAGGGAAATATAGGGATCCTCTAGATACAGAAAATATGAGGTTACTTCTGATCTTTGAATTGATTGTATAATCATTATGATGTTAAAATATTCCTCCATCCCAAATGCAGCTCACAGAAAGGTATCTCCGAACATATCTAAACCTTCTTCTGAGGATGGTTGAATTGATAATATTATAGTAACTTAGGAAAACAATTACTTCGGTCGTATTTCAAATCCACCTTCAATGTCCCTTTTGAATAATTCCATCAGCTGTTGAACATAGAAATATATCATCAACTAAAGTTCTGCCAGCCTGTCACTCAATAACGTTTCCTAATTAATGTATTCAACAGTTGCCCACTCTTCCCAGGGTATAACATTCTTGGATGACTCCAAGATTTGACTCTCATCTGTAAAGTGCTATTATGAGAAGCAGATCCGAGTCTACGGTAGTAGCAGCAGTGCTGGGATTGCTTAGTGATAATCCGTTACAAATGCCTCACAACCGACGCGTCACCTCATAACTTCCCCTTTCCCTTTTAAGTTTGTTTGAAATCCCGTCGAGCCAGGGAGCGATCCGACAGAGCAAGGGCTCTAATCTTCCCACCCCGGGGGTTGTTTATGTATCGCAATCAGTTTAAAGACTCGCGGCTCAAGAGGAAAGGGGGTTCCCCACTTCGGGAGCACTTGGACAGTTTCGCTGGCTTTAGTTTCTGGAATTGTA
This sequence comes from Adelphocoris suturalis, assembly GCA_030762985.1. Lineage (NCBI taxonomy): Eukaryota > Metazoa > Arthropoda > Insecta > Hemiptera > Miridae > Adelphocoris > Adelphocoris suturalis. Next base: position 39,880,546 of record CM061050.1, on the reverse strand, counting down.
AGCCGACTTCGGAACCCCCCTGGTCTCGTCTCTTTACTGCTTCGCCGGGTTCCAGAGAGCAGGTGCTTGCGCTTTAGTGCTAATTTATATTGAGATTGCCTTTCCTTGCCGGAGTTGAACCGGAGGTATCGCTTTTAACTCTTGCGGGGAATAGGGTTTCCCTCCCGCTCTTGTCGATAAAGGATAGGTGCCGATCCATTTCAAGAGGTCGATTGAGTTTCGGTGCTCGTTGTTTTCAGGATTTTAATGGTCGCTAGACTGAAGAATCATTAACCCTCAGAGCTTTAATGTTCGCGTCAGGAAACTACGACGGACTTAAAGGCCGCATTAGAGGTCACTTACTAGGGATGGTAAACTTACGAAACTGCTCGAGTATGCTGTTCGATAATAGAGAAGGATGGAAGCTTGAACCGTGACGCTTGGTATCATCCGAAAGTCACCAAGAGATTCTCCTTCTCTTTGATCACTTATTTCCTATCGTGATATATAGCATAATTTAAAACATAAATGCTCTCAATTAGTGCAACCGAACGTTTAAAACTAATTCCGATGGATCTTGAAAGTATGCCCATTCCGTTTGGTATTGTTTTAAATTGAAATATATATCAACTATATGATATTCACTATTTACTTGTACACAATAAAATTTCAAACAAACTAAAGGTTGTGCTCCTTGGAACGTCAAATCCTCATTTACTGAACTAGACTGAACACAATCAAACTAGGTTTTATCTGCTTGGATATGTATCTTGTAAGCATATTTTATTTGATATTTGCTCAACACTGTTCGATATGGGAAAATGTATGGGTAGTGTTAAAAAGGAAAGTAGTTAGCTCCCTACCGTACCCCTAGTAGGTAGTATAAAATTTGTACATGAACACATATCTGGTCACCTCCCTCCCTCCAAATGCTCGTTACTCAATACACATTTTAGGTGATTATATAAATCTCAAAAGAATTGAGGTGTTTTTTTTCTTTTCCTTGTAGACGTCAAAGACCACAATCAATCGGTCGAAGTTCACATTATATCTCATGATTAGGTACCTAATGGAGATGGGATGCACCATGCTTTTTTTTTCATCCCACAAAATTCGTTGACCATTCGTTCGAAAGCTCTCGATTTATCCAACAATATTATGTTAACTACTGCGAAGTGCGTGTCCAACAAACTGAGTTATGAGCATGGTTATATAAATAATTGTTTACACACAGGTGATCATTCTCAATAATTGATATTGTGAACATGATTGCAACCGCTTGTTAATTTCTGATGATTTCATTGAGCTTGTGTTTCGATGGTTTGATTCATAGCAGGTGATCTGAGTATTACGAAAACGGTTTGATTTGTGAAGCGGAGGTTAAATAATTTGAATAGGTAATTTCTATACTTTACACTCTAGGAAGCTGTAATTTCGTTTGTAGCCTCTTTAGGACATTTACTTGACGGTGCTCAGGGTCCGGATCAGATGTGTGGCTCTTAAAGCTAATTTCTATGCTTTACACTCTAGGAAGCTGTAATTTCGTATGTAGCCTCTTTAGGACATTTACTTGACGATGTCCAGGGTCCGGATCATTTTTTTATCTCAAATACTGAGAAATACCAGCAACATCCGATTCGAACTGAAAACTGGGTGCCTCGCGCTTCTTCATGGTTATCAGCTCTAAACTGAGAACTGAATAAGATACAGCAATTCTGGCTTAACCATCGTATTCAGCACTAAAAATCTTTGCAATGAGGCGTTACCCGGTAAGAAATGGAAAAATTGTTTTCTAAGTAGGTATCCGAAAACCCCCCTCTTATTGACGCTGAAGGGAAAAGTGATCCCTCGATTCTAATGAGGTGTGTATATTATCCAGCTCAACCAAATTTACTATGAAGTATTAAACCCATGTTATACCTATTGAGCGATTTTCAGAATTATTTGTTTGCTTAGTGATATTTAAGTGATACAAGTAAAAATCAGGGTATCTACCTACGAATTTTTTGGAATTTTCAAAATACATACACGGTTAATGTGATAGGTACTACGTCTACTAAATGTATTTGTGCTTCAAGAGGCCAAGTTAGTTTTTATATTGAAAATTTCATAGAATTTTTAAAATTCATTAAATAAATGATGAACTATTCAAGTAATACGCATTTTATACATTTTAGGATATGATGATCACATAAAAACATTGGAAATTACCTTAATTTGTTCAGTTTGTACAGCTCCACATCTATGTTCCCCAGTTCCAAGTCAGCCAAAATGGTCCGCAAATTTAGTTTGAGCAGAAATTGCCCAAATATTTTCGGCTGGCTCAATCCAACTAACAGAAATGAACCGAGCCGGCTTAAAGAGGAAAGTGGGTGCAAAAAGAAAGTTTATTCTTTCAGACCCATCCCCGAATTCCTTTGATGGCAATCGTTGAAGCAGCTAGGCCCCTGATATCGGGAACAATTTCCTCACGGGTCCTAACCCCTGAGAAAAGGGAAAAAAAGATGAATCTGTACAACTGCCGCCTTTTGTCCTTCAGGAATAGGAAGAGATTAAGGAAGAAAGGAAGATGGAGAGACCCGATCCTGGGGACGTCTAATAGATTATTATGTCTCGCTCTTTTCACAAAAGAGCTCCGGCACCGTGGAAGTTCTATTCAAGCCAAGAGCCGACGGAGGGTGAGCCAGGGGCGTACTCACCCTTGTTTGTTTGCCTCCTTTCCCCGCCTTCATCTCGAGCGATTTTTTTCCCTACTGTTCCATTGTTTTCGATTTTTTCTTCCCCTTATCATCCCTTTTCAGCTCTGTTAAAAGATGTTTTGTCGTGTTTCTTACCTTTTTTTCTGTTATAGGACAAAGGGGAGAAGGTGGAAAGGCTATAAGAAGATTTCTATTTGACTTCTAAGGATTTTTTCTTCTACTACGTCTTATAAGGAAAATCTTCTGGAGCGATGTAGCCTCTTCTCCTAATTTCCCGTTCGGAAAAGTGTGGCCTTGCGTTCCTCGATCAAGATTTTTTTTGGAATTGATCATCTCATTTTTTGAATTGGATCATCAGCTTGAATCTGTTTTTGAATATGAAATTACATTGTTTCCAGCTATAACGAAATGATCAGCGATCCGTGAATTCATTTACCTACCGAATTAAGGGTACTTATCAGGTTTCTGAACACCTTCTTGAACACGGTCTTTCCTGAAAATTTCGGTCACATTAGATTCATATCAAATAGTTGTCCCCCAAGGTGACGTCAGAAACGGTGTAGAGTGCACGAAGTGATTTTCATAATCTGATAACTATGAATTTGATTTTATATTACATAAAGAAAAAAATAAGTAGATATTTTTGCAACTTTTTATCTGATATTTTGTATTCAATTATCTTCTCCATGAAGATTGTACCTATTGTACAAAAAGAATGCTGGCCCAATTAAGAATGAATAATATAACACGGCTATCTCTAAATTTGAGCAAAAACTCTCTATGAAAGTCGAAAAAATTTTCCTCTGTATTTTATGCAGCATGGGAGAGCAGGATACTGTACGCCATGTGGTATGTGAGTGTCTCAATTAGCGGTGCATGGAGTAAACTATTTAGGATATAGAAGGATATAGAACGATTTATTAATAATCTCGTGGTTTTCCAGTATATTAGAGCATATTTAAATGAGAATTAGAAAGTTTATTCACCAATTACTGGGAGATGTTGATTTAGTGTAAAATAATGTAATTGTTGTGATAACTTGCAGATTTACATTGTATGGGTCAAGGACCTGAACAATAAGGATTAATTTATTTGGATTTGATTGGATTTGGTGATTTGGTGGTTTGACGTCTAATGGTATAACTATATCAGAATTGTAGATAATAGTTCATCTTATTATCCTCCCAACTAATGTACCTACCTCATATTCAAACGTTTTGACTCGACTAAGGCAAAATAAATGATACAGATTACGGATAAGTCCATGCAGATACCTCTCTCAGTCAGTATCAGGTATCCAAGCGGTGGCAATTCTGTGATACTCTGTATCAAAATTTACTGGATTTAATTCATGATCGTAGTAGCGATACATTTATGAAGAGGATAAAATCTTGCTATGGGTAATTTTACACACAGTATCTGCAAGCTGTGGGAAGTATCTAATTAGTGTCAATTATAGACGAAACACATTACGGTTATGCAATTTTTAATGTATAACAAAATATTTGTATTAAATAAATTACTGTTACTATGATTTTGGGATTACCCTAAACAAATTCTGCTACCCCTCCCCTTCCCGACAAAAAAAAAAAAAAAGAAGACAGAGTTTGAGGAAATTATCTGCCTGCAATGTGCGCAATTGACATCAAATTATTTACATCTAATAAGAACCCCAATTTTCATTGCAGTTTTGAATTTTTCGTAAAATCTCATGAAGAAATGTCCAATCACTCGATTTTTTAAGTGCGCGAAAATGGGCGCGATTCCACTCTAAAAGTGCAATAAATGTGAAATACTAAGTTTTGGAAGATATTCGAATTCCACATGCAATACATAATTTTGGAGTATTTTTTTCGTGGTAAACCCCGAATCAATGTTCATTGACTTGGGAAAACAACGAAAAACTCACATTTTAGTACGATTTGTGCTATGCGAAAATGTGTGTATTCTGTTCAATTTTTCGGTGTTTCCCCAGGTTGGTGTTGCAAATATCAATAAATGAACATCATTGCTAGGTTCAGCCCAAAAATATACTCCAAAATCGTGTATTGCAAGAGCAATTGTGTATCTTCATAACTCAGTATTTCACAATTTTTGCACTTTTAGAGCGGAATTTTACGCACATCTGGAAAAGAACAGTGTCCGTTTGCGCGCACTTGAAAAATATAGTTTTGTGTCATTTCTTCATGAAATTATTCTCATATATAATAACGAAGTTGATGTAAATTGCGCACATTTGTGCAAGTGCGCGATTCGCGATTTTGTAATTTTCGAGATCCTCTTAAAAGCACATTAAGATTTTTTTTTAAATAATTATATTTTTTTGACCCCATGAAAACGATTTTAGCAGGAGGGAGAGGGGGGTAGTTAGGGGGACACTCTGTACCTATATGCGCATTTCACCTTAATCAAAGTAATCACATTGCGAAGACACCCACTCATTGTCTCGAACCCACGTCTTCAACTGCAATCCTATTTCTCTCTTCCATGTTTGACTCTCCCCGTCAGACAATAAATAAAGCACGAGAGAAGAAAATATCCGAAACTTTTCAACCGAGTATTTTTGACAGAAACGTCATCTCTTCCTTTCCTTTGGAAGCCGACAGAAAAATAGAATGTCCGCTTGACGAACAAACGCTACCAAGCCCGTTCGAGTGAAAAACGCCCATCTCTCGCTCTTGAGCCAGACTCGGTTTTTGAGAAAAGATCATGCTAAAGGGTCACTCCAACGAGGTTTGTGGTATATTCGCTTCAACTCTTCAAGTCCCTTTTTTCGCTTGGAGAAAGAAATACTTTTTCCGCCGTTCCTTCATCCTCGATGTCAGTTTTCCCACAAGTTTTGAGGTTTTTATCTTTCACCACTTCATCTTGTGGTTTTGGATAGACGTTGACCTTGGGGATACATTTTGTGACCTATATTCCTGGATGAAAACATGAACGGGAGGTTTCGTTCACTCTACTTAAGTATTTAAAAATGTATTACTGCTAAATATGTTTTGAGTTCGGCCTAATGATCGGGAAACTCTAGGCTCTCATCATTCTGCTTGTGGGTTAATCTTATTGGTCCCTGGGGAGGTATACAGAATGAGAGGATGTACCTTCTCACGTTGGTAATTCAATTACGGGAGTCCGACCCAGTCGGGAGGACCAATGATATCCGTCTTTGCATGACAAGGTAAGTAACTTGTCCAGGAGGTAACCCGTCACTGAATGAATCACTAAATTATGAAATATACCAAAACAAATATCTCAGAAAAGGGTCAAGAACATATCTCTATTGTATCAGGTGAAAACATACATTATAAATTGTATCTACCATGCTTTTTTTGGCGTTCCCACCTATCCCTTGTTTCTTTGCAAATCATAGTTTTACGTCAATAATCGTGAAAAACTTGCCCCTCAATTGTTTCAATTTACCATAGTAATTTAGATAATCAACAACCTGACCGAATCATCGCAGTCCGTATTTAAATCCTTGCGGAACACTTCAATTAATTATTTTGTTTCACTGATATTCGACGATAAAACAATTGGCAAATCCTCCATTTCATTTTTGCGTACAAGTTCACTCAAATACTGCAGTCAAAATGGAATAAAATCAAGTAGGTACCTACCACGAATAAAGAAATCGGACTTTTTGCTTCCACGTTTCTCTGTTTTGTATTTTTACTTCAAAAGGTATATAATTTACCCTATAAGGCCTCTCTGTCTACACGCCTATATTATTGTATTGAAGATTAATTTATATGTATAACTAAATAACTAATTCCCATACATCAATCATCCTGTCCTTTTTCCATTCCCATGATTCGTCAGCATTTGGTACCTGTATAAATATACCCCAGTTGTTTGTATTTCCAAGTTGGTACAGCAAAGCTGTTTCAGGGTAAGTATATCTACTCCTAAGCCCTCATTTGAGATGTCCCGGCTGGCTGCCTGCCCTTATGGGTCTTCTTTGAAGTGCTTCCAATATCTGTAAGGCAGACTCTGGAACAGCACCTCAGATCACTACCCCATAGCTTTGGTGACACATGATCGGGGAATGAAGTATAGTCAGCCCTAAAGTTTCCGTCATTCGGTGAGCAACAAGGACCAGATACTCACACAAGCAATCTGGTATATGTGCATGCACCAATTATAGGTTTTACTAATGTCTAGGCCTAGGTATTTTACCTCTCGGACTTACCTGAATTCCTATCACACCAAAACACTTATCATAACCCATAACATTAAACCAGCATCTGCTGTTGCCATGACAGGTACATCCATTCTTACTCTTTGGGGGGATCTGCAGCTAATGCCCACTGTTTTCATGAAGGTCAATACCAACCTTGGCTCATGCATGATTTTGGCCATCCAATCAAACTAATCCTGGATTCGATCTGGTTAACTAGGTAAGAATTAATAATCAACAAAGCTAGAAATGTTTTTCATTATCCTACGACGAACGGGGACGTGACGAGTAAGCTCCAGGTTATTTAAACAGTTCAGTTAACTGATGTTTAACAGTAAATACGATAGCGACGCTCATACAAGTGAACTAAGCACCCGATGGGCAGCTTTTGCGTGTTCAAGATTTTTACTTTTGATTCAAGATTCAGTGACGTGACGTTGAAAACCTCCGATTGGAAATTTCCAGTCAAAACTCAATATGGTTGGGACAAGAAGCTAATTAGAAGCAACTAACTGACGGCATAATTTTCCCAGTGGAACCTGGGCGTGAGGTCTATCCTTAATGATGTCTGTGACACATCAATGTCATTTACATCGCTGTTTGAACCACTTTCAATAATTCGAAAACCTTCGATGTTGTCTATTGGAAAGCTTATGGCAAGTTGTTTCAGTTGTTGAAATAAAATATATGAAACTGTCCGTTGAGTGGTCTTGACTATTCATGCTACAGTGTTCATAGGAGTGGGCTAGAGGACTACTGCTGTGCTCAATGAAGTTGTAAGTTACTTATTTCATTACTGTATTTGATCGCACATCGTTTGCAGATTTTAATTTTCTTTCACCATAGATCTAGGCAAGTCAGGGATGATAGATTATCTCAAATCCATTGCTTCTTTCACTCAAAAAGTTTGTGTCTCAATTCAAGCGTGCACACGAAGCACGACGGAGGGAAAATAATATCACCGACGAAATTCGGGAACGATGATTTCAACGGAACAGCAGCTGCGTAGCTCCTATCAGACAGTTTCCGCCTCCCTCACAATACTGGTTGAAACCGCTAAATATTCCGCAGAACGGCCCCATTTGCACTCCAGTCGGCTACGTGTCGAAGAGGAATAAAATCCTCACGTTCATCATAGTTTCTCCTAATATTATTATTGTATTTCTAACTATTCGATCAATCCATTGTCGCACTGATACACTCACTTATCATTATAAAAAACTCATTTTTGAAAATGATTTTGAAAAGCCTTTATATGTTCAATGTTAAGCCTCATTAACCCCTGGAGTATACTATACTATACCCTGTTTCGTCATAAAATTTAATAGATGGTTTATATCTAAATTTAATACGTCCATATATGTGGGTGTAGTCCCGTATGTGTCCACTTCCAAACCAATGTAAATATGTTATTATCTTGTCATATAATTAATTTGATAACTGTTTCGGAAAACTCGGCATCTCGTCTTTCCCATGATTTCATGATAAATTAACTTTCTCCGTTTCGTTTATGAGGAATATGGAATTGAAAAAAGCGAGGACACATACGGAACTTTTTACCCAATTAAGATATTCGTATGTGTTCCCAAGCTACATTCACATCTATCTATCACGCTACATTTAATTGGACAAATTGGGTCAGTTGGACATTAGATTAGTTAAACATATAGGTCAGAATGATGTGTATAGTTTCTTGGTTTGGATGCGTATCCCAAGCTCGCATCTCAAAAAAAACATAACATCAAGTTGTCAATCCCTTAGTAAAAGTTCGGGAGCAGACACTGCCTACCTAAGATTCAGTAAGTTTCAGGTTCAGGTGGTTTTGTTTCCGCTGGTGCCCACTTCAGGTGAGGCCAATTCTCCGTCGGGGGTCCCCAGTCTGTTGGTAGGTGTAATATACACATATATATATTTATTTATTTTTATTTAAGGTTTGAGCCGGACCTCAACTAGAAGGGTCATTAGCGGCATCGAACAAGGTGTCCAATGGGACACTGGAAGTGGCACAATTCTAAGGGAGCAATGCTGCCATCCCTGACTAAAAGGAGCGCCATCATGGACTCCACTGGCGAACGGGGGAGGGGGGGGGGGATGAGGGGCACAGCGATGACCACTGTTCAGCCCCTCAAGTGGGCAAATAAAAAAAAAAAACAAGAATATATGTAAAGTAGGCTGATAACTATATACATGCTACTATATACAAAAAGGAAAGTGAAATAAAACTACGACTAGATGTATATAAATATATCACAGATCAGATATCACAGTTCGTAGTAGAGCTCAACGGCTTTCAGGTAGAACAACTGGGATTGGACCTTGTCTGGTCCGGATAAAACGTCGACCCACTGAGGTAAGATACATAGTTGGTAGGTGTAAGATGCATGTTTATTCAAGAGTCTGTATCATGCTACACAACATAAACATCAACTTAGTTTAGTCAGAAAAAAAAAGGTTTTAGGGTTCATTGCTCAACTTACTGACTCAAATAGCGTGGAAACACATACGAAACTTTTTGACTAGTCAAATAGTTCGGTACGTGCCCCCACCTTATTCAATTCCCATTTTCTCCCGTACACGAAGGATAAAGTTAATATATCATGAATCGATGGGAAAGAGGAGATATCCGAAACAATCGTCTAATTCATTTTTTATAGGTTATCGGTAAATTCACATCGGTTTGAAAGTGGGGATACATACGGAACCACACCCACGTATGTCTGTCTAGATGGCAATTGACCGTACTATTCACCAAAAACTCCACCAATATGTCAGTCCCGTGGAAATGTTGCCCAAGAGGAAGAAACCTTTGAATAAATTATTATTTAACGTCATTACAATTCACAAACTTGAGTTATTCGCCCAGTAGTTACTATCATTACAGTGATTATTCGTGCGTTCTGAATTCCAGGTCGTCTTAAGAAGGAGCCATAAGGAGCAAGCGGTGACCACTCGTCCGGCCACTTGATTCAAGCCACTTGTCCCAAGCTCCTCGACTAATTCCCCAAGTGCTCTCCTATCTCCGAACTTTTCTCGACTTTTTCCTCCACTCCACGTCATATTTCTTTTAGTTATATTTATTCATTTCTCGTCTCCTGATTTCTCTTTTTCTTCTTATTTTCCTTCATGCTTCCAGTAGAGCCTCTCAAAACGAATCACCACAAATTTCTTGCTTAAGCTAACCTAGAGACCGGCATAATTTATTTGATTCGTTTATTATTTTTAAAATTTAATTTGTACCAGAGGGTAGAATTATATTGCAAAAAATATCCGTAGAATGATCAATGATACTTGTATAATCGAAGGCTATGAAAAATGACATGATGGTAGCAATATATTTATTGAGACTCTTAGGAAGACCATTGCAAAATTCACAAATAAATTAACAACATCAACGAAAGAGTTTCATCTTATGGGATGAACATTTAATATTTCCTTTAGCAGAAATTTGAAATATTACAATCATAAACCCAGAAATGTTTTTCAAACCACTCACCTAATCGAGGTGGTTACCACGTTGTAATTTTATTCTGATTGTCACTGTGAGGCTATATCTGGAATTTGAGCATTCATCGACTATTGGACCTAAATCAGTATGAATTTATGATTTTGACATTTTATGTCTTTGCTATGGCACATAAACTAAAAAAACGTCACGGAAAATTGCTCACGAAAATATTTTGATGATTTCCACTTACAACCGAGTCGTTGATAGGGAAATGGTACTTCGTCGTTTTTCGTCCAACAAAATTTGTTGACCATTCGTTCGAAAGCTCTCGATTTATCCAACCATATTATGTTAACTACTGCGAAGTGCGTGGCCAACAAGCTGAGTTATGAGCAAGGTTATTTAAATTATTGTGTACACTCAGGTGATCATTCTCAATAATTGATATTGTGAACATGATTGCCACCGCTTGTTAATTTCTGATGATTTCATTGAGCTGGTGTTTCGATGATTTGATTCATAGCAGGTGATCCAAATATTGCGAGAACGGTTTGATTTGTGAAGCGGTGGCTAAATCATTTTAATAGGTAATTTCTATACAGGAAGCTGTAATTTCGTATGTAGCCTCTTTAAGACATTTGCGACTACTTGACGATGCCCAGGGTCCGGATCAGATGAGTGGCTCTTAAAGCTAATTCCTATGTTTTACACTGTAGGAAGCTGTAATTTCGTATGTAGTCTCTTTAGCACATTTACGTGACGATGCCCAGGGTCCGGATCAGCTAAGTTTCTCTTAGAGCTTGCATACGAGTCTGCAACACATACTTGTCTTCAACTAAAGACATAAAATGTCCCAATGTGTTGCAAACTCGTATGCAAGCGTTTTCAAAATTGTTTTCTGATTAGCTTCAGACCTCTGTTAACAGATCAGAGTGGTCTTCGACGTTGTAATTCTATTATAGTCAATCTATGAGAGCTTTATCTCAAATTTCAGCATCGTTAGTCGATTGGGATAAATTAGTTACACATTCAGCCGATCTGGGCGGTTCCTCACGTTCTTATTCCACTCTACCTGCCTCCGAGTGGCTCCGTTTGAAATTTCAGCATCGTTGGTAGATTAGAAAAATAATCATAATCATCAGGTAACTATTTTTTCGTAAACATGTAGGTAGGTAATTTTTACCGTGTCAGCCAGATATTAATGTCGAAATAAACGGCCGAATGTGTTGCTAATCACAAGAATGAAGAAGGATAGGGAAAATTCGGCTAATATTTATATAGATGAAGGCCAAAACTTTAATTTCTGTGAACTAAACCAGGAACGCCCATGATTCATTATTTTCCTATTATTACATCATTAAATTTCAAAGGCATTCGTAATCTAACAAATACAATTATAGTTGAAATTAAATAACCCACTTATGCTTCACCATCCCTCCCAACAATCTAAACAAACTGAAACACATTATCACTGCGTATATCATTATCCAAGTGTATCTTGCGTGACGCGTGGACATCTATCGAAAGAAAATCGACGGTATAAAATTAATATAACAACTCTTCAGAAGTTCGTATATATCATACATCATGCACGATAGACATAAATATAGGTACTCTCACTCAGCAAAGAGGTACGATATCTGATTCAAAATAAAAAAGTAAAAATACCTCATTTCGCGTCAGTAAATGAAAACGCTAAAACGTCTTATTAACTCAAACGAATAATAACTTAACGATTAATAACTTTATGTTTATTAATGAGAACAAATTATTAGTGGAAGGGGGGGGGGGGTAGTGAGTGGGGTCCATCCTATGTCTACAGGTTTGAAACGTAAGGTTTTAACTTTTCTCATTCTTCCAGTAATTTATATTCAATGCTACCTTCACGTTAAATTTCCTCTTAAAGGAACCTATCTTTCTAGGTTCTGTCAGGTTAGATAGAATCAAGTATTCGATCATCAATTATATAAATAAGATTGTTGTTTTGTTTCACCCAACTTTATGGCCTAACGGGATTGGGTTTTCATGCAGTTTTTCCGAAATTATCAGCATGTTCCAGTGATAGTTTCCAGGTATATTGCAATACTCCAGACTTCCTTACTCTTTCCAGACTAAAGTCGTATTTTTAAATTTATTCACATTCACCAATTAGCGGTAAGAAAGCATGTTCCATGTTTTAGCATTTTAGCCGAAGGCTCAAAGCGGAAAGCAACAGGGGGTCCAGGGGAGAAGCCCCTTGCGAGGCCCCTGAGGGCCGAGTTTCATTGATTACTGCCGTAATCTTAGTTTTTTCTAATGTGAATACAAATGTTATGTGATTACGATCACTCCCGACTGCGCCTATGATATAAATATCATGGGCGGATCGATCTGAAAAAAGCTGAAGTCAGAATAATTAGGATATCCTTGAGGCTCAGCCATTAGAGTTATTAGTAGTTGTAGGTAGGTACAAGTAGAAATATAACAATCATGACAGGATTTAAGGCCCAAATCGTACGGTAATATGGACGAACCACACTATATACTTACTTAGTACATTTATATCAAAATCTGAGATCCAAAATTATGACAGTTCGCAGCGCCAGGACGTATATGATCCACATATTAGGATATCCTTGAGGTTCAGGCATTATAATTCTAATTCAAAGGTATTCTAGGTGGTACTATACCGAATCGTTCGGTAATATGGATGAACTACACTGAAGACATAGTACGTATGTTTCACAGTCTGAGATCCAAAATTATGATAGTTTGCAGCTCCAGGATGAATATGATCTACATATTTGCACTAACATCCCTGGTTATGGTTCGTCTCTTCATGTTTTTATTACCCCTTATATGATTTTATACTCGTATTATGACTTCACCGTTATTTCTCCCTAAATTGGTCTGTACTACGTTAACACTTTCAGTGCTGGACTCAAAATCTCGTTCATCTCACCAACTTGAATTGCAAAAATCAATTTTCACAGGAAAAACTCAGAAAAAATTATTGGAATGAGTGTGTTAGATCTTGGACAGACAACGCGACGGTTTGAGAGCTGGGCTCATACTGAATAAGAAAACGAAAAATAGAAACGACAAAGGAGGAGAATGGACTCCCAAGCCCCACTTCAACAGGCAATCGTTAGGGAAAAGAGGACCGTTATTTCGGTCCTCCGTACTGAAGGTGATAAGATACATTTATACATGACCTCAAGACGTTAAGACGCAATTAAAATCATTCCATAAGAAGATTATAAAATGATCACGACTCCATTTGGCTCGAAGCAAAGCTTTGACAAAGAAGTAGCAGGTTTATCTTTATAATGCGCTTTCTGCTGCACCTGCCTTATCTAAAAGTATGAAACTCCATTGTCCCCAGGAAAAAATCTAAATAACATTTTCTTCCCAACTCTAAAACTACCTCTATAAGTTATTTTTTCCTTTTCCCAACTCTTTACCACCCACTCCAATTTTCTTTCTTTTTTTTTCTTTTCTTTATTTGTATTTTCACACTCAGTCACTTCAACGTGCAGGGCGAAGCTTTTTTCTTCAAAGGGTGTAGAAAGTTTCGTGTTTCGACGGAAGTTTATCTCAAAACGGCATTGAGAGTTTCTCCTGAGTGTCTCTGTTGGGCGAGGAAGTACGTCCCCAGCCTTTTGTTTACCCGTACCGGTCTCATTTCGTTGAAGAAACTTTCTGTTCCAAGTTATTTAGTTTTTACATTTTGTATAAAAATTATTCACATTTTGATGGTGCTTCTGAGTTGGGTATTTCTGGATAGCACTTGACATTCATCGCCTTCGATCGATTAGATAACACTTTAAGCAAATATTAGCCTATCAATTTGAGCAACAGTATTTTGTTCCTAGAATTCCACAAAGTATGTGCTAATATAAACACTAAAAAATCTTTAAAATATTACAAAACGGCTTAATGATTCCCAATTGGCTCGCGTTTTTCTATCAAATCATTGGTCTATAATTATATGCGTAGTACGTTGTACATTATCAAAATATAACAGCACAGAAGTAAGCAAGCGCGCTCTGAAAATTAATGTGGTAATAAAAAACACTAACACGTAGTGTCTCTCCACTTCACTCACACATCTATAGGTGAGGAAAGCTATAATAAAATAAATTTATTGAAGTGCGAATACCATTGGAATTATATCAGCTGATAATATCGTCGTAGTTAGTAAGGTGATTTTTCTTTTTCACACTGGTCCACTCATGTTGAGTTGTTGATTTTTCCTTTCATTGTTCTAGTCCTTAAGAAAAGGGTGTACAAGAACTTATGTAAAGTGACCCGGCTGGTGTCACTAGATTCCTTGGATCGATTTCATTTCATTGACAACTAATGAACTATTACTATTATTCTGGAAGTTTTACAGATCTAGATTTTTCAATATCTCACTTACACTTTTACTCTTCAACTGATCATTATTGTAAATAATGATCCCAAAAATAGCACTCATGGCATTATGGTTGAGTTATGAGTTCCGTATATCACTCGAAACTTGACATTTCACTTTTTTTACGACTTTTACATGAAAACCCACGTGGAAACTTTCCACGAACTGGAAAAGAACAAGATCATGAATATTTCAATTTAAACTAGGAACTCTCAATCGTAGTAGCTATCATTTTTATAAAATTAATTGAAAAACAGCACCTGTATGTGAACATATTCACGCTACCACTCTCATACCCTCATACAAGTGATTACGTTTTGGGTAACAGAATTTTCAGAACCCCCCACAATACCTAAGGCATATAAATTCATGTGAATACAGGGAACTACATCACAACCCATAATTATCCTTCATTTGGACGCAACGGCGATAATCTGCCGTCCATAACTTAAAATCTTGAATAGACTCCAGCCTGGCAGCTCATGATTGACGGCTAGTTGTTTCATTATTTGTTACTCGTAGGACCGTCTAAGTAAAATTTGTTTCCCATCTCCTGTATTCTTCATAATGTATTCCACGTACTGGAAACTAAAAACTATAATAAACTAAAATGAAACTATGTAGTTTACGACTAACTGAATCACAATTACGTGTTATCATGGAGTTATTTATTCACATAAATGTTTATTCATTTATTCATCCTATACCTCATTGTTTCCATTGTATGAACCATCAATTAATTCTGGGTTAAATTACCAATTGTTTGATGATGATAAATAATGATAATACCTACCTTCTCAAAAAACTATTATAGATAGTACCTTTCATACTAAATATATCTTACAGTTGAAATAATTGCAATCATTCTTCATAATGCAAAAAACATATTAGAAGAGATGAATTATCGTAGTATACCAATTTTTCGTTCGTTGAATATTTTTGTTACCCACATTTTTTTATTAAAATGTTTTCTTGTATCGAACAGATTTCAAATATTTCGCGATGGTATGAAACAAAAATATGAATCTCAACGCATATTGCTCCATGTTATGTATATATATATACATCCTAAAAAATTTTAGTAATCGCAGAAACATTCCTACGATATGCAGGAAAAATAATTATACAATGGACATGTGACAGTTCCCGTGAGATCCAAGCGAATGCGCGTCCGTCGCTTCGGGCCGGGCGTCATACTCAAGTACTTGAAATGCTGCGTTTGGCGGATGAGGATCTGAGAACCGGAAAATCATCGTCTCCGAACATGGCTATTAGTAAGAGTTGTATCTCTTATGGTGCTGTCACACCCGCTCTCTCTATGAGTGTGGATTTAGGCCCCATTGCACCTCTGGGGGCGACCTAACTTCGTTATAGATGTCAGGACATGTAGCAATAGAAAAGAATGACATGGCAGATTCCACTGCCAACTTGGGAACCACGATTCATGTAGATGACATTACTTGAATTTCACTTCCTGACGTTCTACAGCTTACCAAAAAAGCCATGAAGCTCCTGAACTGGGCACTCTCCAAATTCTAGGTATGCAGGGTTTAGGCTCGCATCCATATTGTCAAAGTATACACATCATTCTGACCTATATGTCTAACTAATCTGTTACTAACTACTTGATAGTAACTTAATTGTTACTATGGGATTGACTGCTTGACGTTATGTATTTTTGAAATGCGAGCTTGTGAGCATCCATACTACCAAACTGTACACATCATTCTGAAAGGTGCGATCAACCGTGGGGTCTACCTCGGCAAGTAGAGAGCGCGAGCCGGTGCCCAGATCAAGTAAGGATTAGTGAACGCTTTTTTGCTGGTGCCCGATTCGAGTACCCCACAAACACGACAGGCCTACTACCAATACCTGAAATAGTCTGTCATCAACGAAAAGCCAAGGTTTACAGTAGCTATACCATTCTGAAGGCAGGAAATAGTAGAATTCGTTCGGATTCGGACAGGATAGGGGAATATCAATCTTTTCAAGATTGATGTTAAGGAAAACCCCAACTGCGATCACTGCATCGATATCGAAGGAGATATCGAACATAAATTAATGGTATGGCCATTCTATGAAGAAGAAAGACAAGAGTGGATTTAAACGATGGAGGAGGGATATCAGTTTTCTGACCAGATGAAAAATGCGACAACGAGACGTTAAAAAGTGTGCTAAAATTGATCGGAGACTCAGGCACGCATTTTTTCAATTTATGAACAATTGTTATATTACTTGAAACGTTTGATTTTTTGATTATTTTTGTATATATATATATATATATATATATATATATATATATATATATATATATAACATTTTAGACTGTAGGGAACGGAGGTCGTGGAATAGTTTATTAAAGCTCGGTATTATTGAGATTTCATATTATCTCGTCTTCATTATTTGAAATTCATCGAAACGTGAAATTACCTTTACGATTCGAATTATTCACCCCCTCACATTAGCAAATTAGCCAAAACACATTAACTCTGATGACTCGTGGCGTTTTCATTTTAATTTATAGCGCCCCGATGCCAACTCAAACCGTTTTTACAACGACATTACAGGGCATTAAATGGACGAAAATAACAGAAGCATATTTAATTCATCGTTTGCGCTCCAGTCTTTTTAAACTTTCACGGTTTTAATAATGCTAAAAAGTAAAATGGGGTAGTAGAGGTGGTCGAAAATAAAAATAAAAATTAATATGTTAGTTTTTAGTGAAGTACTTACTCGTAGAGAAACCATCCCAAAGTTTTTAGGGATGGGGTGAATGGTGGAGGGTTATTGTTTTATTGACTAAAGAGATATCTTTCGGAAGAGCCATCTCTTCACGTAGTCATAACAACTTGGGGGATATATCTTCTTTTATGGATATCAAACCGAAGAGAGAATAGGGGTGTAGTATTGCGTTGAAGAATTGTGAAAATGTAGTGGAACGGTACGAGACCCCTTGCTTGTTCGGGGAAATTTCGAAGTTTATAGGAAGAGTAGCGGAGTTTTATCGCTACCTTATTATATGAGTATGTATAACTCAGTTAAACGAATATGATGTGAATGTGGAACACGTGATAACACTCGGTTTGACATTCGTCTGGTGGGTGCACATCTCCATGAAATATTCATCAACCAGACAAATTGCCAGACCGTGAGTTATCCGTGAGTTGTAAATACCTACTATTTACTATTAGGTCGCCAAACTAATAGTAGAAAGATTTACTCTTGAGTGTACGAATGATGGAGAAATCAAAGATTTCAATACTAACGGGGGAGAGTGGTAAGAATTCATTGAGGCCCTATGATTTTCTTAGGAGTAATAATAAAAAAAAGTTCCATTCACACAGCACGATCATAAGAGCAAATATTGTAAATCATCTTATCATATTTTAGTATATTGTTTTGACATAAATATAAGCACTGACTGAAAAGAAATCGTAATCCAATTTTATGGCATACAAACAAAATAATAATGATAAATATCGACTTGAATAAAAAATTAAAAAAAAAGAAAAAACACGCAGTTTGCATAAGCAAAACCAACTAGAGACATTTGAAATATTAGTAGGTGAGAAGTAAAGCTTCAAACGCGAATGTCAAGTTTCACTGAACAAATTTCGGTGATTATTTGTCGCTAGGTGAGCCGTGGTTAATAGTAGTTTTGACCTGATCACTGGAAAATTTGTTCACAAAATGCTTTTCTTTTTACGTGCCGCTGGTTAGCGGAGCATGTTGGAAAAAACGCCGTGTGAATCGATCAGCTGGAGCTCAGGGTGGAGCCCGTAATTTCATTCGTCCCTTGATGTCCTAGAGAGGCTCCCTATCAAATTTCGTTGTAATCAGACAAAATACATAACTCCTAGCTCACTCAGCTGATCAGGTTAGCGCCAGCAAGGTCATACGTCTCTTGTTGTCCCAGAGAGGCTCCTCAATCAATCGATCGGCTTCGTTGATCAATTGTCAACGTCCAACGGTAAACAGGAGAAATTTTAGTCGTCAAATCTCGTCGTTCTACAGTAAATAGGAGAGATTTGAGCAAGATTTTGCCATAATTATGACTGATATTACGGCTCATGGTCAGCTGATCCTCACCAATGTCAGCGAGGCACACGTTTTGACATGATAATACATCAGATCAAAATTTGGTCCAAATCTACGCGTCCCCTCTGCCGCCCAACTATCCCACTGTTGCACCCTCTCTCCTCGACACAGTTCGTATCCAATCTTCCTACAGTAAAATGAGTTCAGGAACGCGCTATAAGTCCTGTGTAATTCAGGACTGGTGTTTGCTTGCTTCCCTTTTGGACTCTCTCCCGATTCTATTTCAACTGTTAGTAGTAACGTTCCCCATTTACTCTCGTATTCAGTCTTAGGTAATGCTCGTCTCTTAAGTGCCGACCATTGATAAATAGATCTAAACAGAAAACCATTGTGTTCAGTAACTCTCTCATGACTAGTCATTCAGCCATGGTCACGGTACTCATCTTCTTTACGCCTCCTGGACTGTCGCCCTGCGACTCAGTGAGTACTATCAAGTTTTCCCATTGGCCAATGCATGTAGGTAGACGTTCTAGTTGCTGTCATGTCTTAGAGCAGAATAATTAGGTTTGAAAACGTAACAAATCTGCTACTGTGTACCAATTACTATTTCGTGTTGTGTCCTTTTGACAAATAGTCACTCATTGACACCTTTTATAAGTCCCAAGGACACACGGGATCGGTAATAGTGGTATAAATTCCCTATCAATAGGTAGACATTCTGCTTCTTGTGACAAATAGTCACGCAGAAACGACTACGGTTATTGTCACCCCAGGGCGACTCTTATTAAGAGGTAACAGCATTCAGAGTCCTCAACCCGCGGCTCATTTGGAGTAATGCACAGAAGCATCATACTTTTCAGCATTAGTCACTTGGAACGTCGGATCTTCGTTCAGTGAGCCACTAACTAGAGACACAGTAAGTGCTCAGTATATTACCATGGTCATCTGCATTGTGATTTTAGTAAATCGTTCTCCCATCCAGCCAAAAGTCTCTTTGACAGATACCCCAACACTACCCTGTAACACCCCTGAAAGTAATGTGTTCCCGAAAAAGTCATTTTTCATATTAATCCCCATAGACACTAACATTTCTAGCTTGATTACGAATAGTAACACCCTTGTATACAAAAGTGTCCCCCTCATTCAGCGCAGTGGTAAAGGTGAGTTGAAGATTGCTGATTACCCTCGGCGATTCATCTCATCCACATTCAGTACCACATGTACGTCCCACGTAGGGATCTTAGCAAAGACCTTCAATAATCAGCCCCTAAGCAACTATATCGTGGCCAGATTGTGACAGCAGTAGTCACACCTTATCAAGGCCTTATAATGACTATTTGGTAATTTACCGCTCTCTAGAGTCACTCCTTCTTCCCGCTAAGAACCAGCTTACAAAATTAACCACCAGTTTTAGTAAGAACCCCATCAGTACGCGGGGTGATACCACAGACCACTCGTGACGAGATACCCACTCGAGTAACTTCGGGACATTTTCCTCACACAGACCACTACCTTAATCATATTGGTTAGAACTTCAATCAGATTGGAAATCGCATGCCGCAAGTAATATCTGTCTTATTTATCTTAACTTGTTTTTGTAATAGTTAGCACTCGTTTATTCATTTTCAAGTATTCTGTTATTGTAATCAATGGGGGAAATCGTGAGGAATATAATTCATACTTTTTCTTCATTTCTTTTGTTTAGACAAAAACAACATGCTCTACTTAATACTACATGGTGTGTGGCGCTCAATAAAGTAAATTGAAACAAAATGAATAAAAACACGAAATTAAATTATTCGGGTATAAGTAACTAAATCAAATAAAGTTCATCTGGAGTGTCCAATTGGTCGAGCTGAGTAGAATAATGGTTAATCCATTATCTCCATAAAGTACTGCGATAGATTATCGATTATTCAACCGCCCTTCCTTTGGAATATAGTTGCGGTTAGGTATAAAACAAGTGTGTGTTTACCTCAACTGTGTTTACCTCAGCAGTAAAATAGTTGCAGCAGAACAGGTCGTAGAACACGTCTCAGACAGCTGAGAAGCAGAGTTTTTCTTTTTCGAAAAAGCGGCTTAACAGCCTGGCAAAGTACTCAGCAGGGAAGAAAAAAAAACTTGGGATTCGAGACCTTCTTGGCTCCCGCGCAAATTTCTTTTCCCCAACTTTTGTACAACTGCTCCCTCCGCCCGAACCCTCACGAAAACCTTGCCGGTGATTTTGAAACTTTTCAAGCTCCCCTCTACCCCTAAGAAAAACATCTTGGGAAATGTTTCAATTAACGGTCTCCGAGAACCAACATTCCCCACCCCGTTCTCGATGGAAAGAGCTTCGGTTTAAGATCGGGATTGGATGAATTCCAGTATTTTCTCTTTCCCACCCTACTCCACCTCTCTTTCCTCGAACCGAGAAAAAAAGTGAAAACTTTCTTGTATTCATACCTCCTTTGCTTCGATGCAGATTTGTATCCAATACTTCGTGACTACTAACTGAGTATTTTTAGAGATTCGATAGAGGCTATGAAAAAAATAAAAACTTTATTTTCCGAGTCTCTGGCTCCACCAGATCAGTAACGAATAAAATAACATTAGGATATAACGTATTTTCATTGTAAACCACCGTTCGTTATTGTTATGTCTAAATGACTCAACCATGGATTATTAACTTGCTTTCGAGGCAACTTTGATGCTATTGGCTTGATATTCTGTCAAGTGTACCTATTACTAGCGAAATTGTAGTGATTTTTAATTGTTGTCCGAAACTGGAATATCCACTCACATTTTTTACATTGAAAATGTCTTAGTCGGCGGGTGAACCGGAAATTTTGTTACGGAGATTTTGTTAAGCAAAGAAAAAAACGTCACGCAACCTATAAACACGTTAGGAGTTGTTATGATTGTGTATACTAGCAATGAAATTAGTCATTTAATTAACGTAATGTAAGTTTATTTAGAACAATAAATACAGGTGCTATTATTGAAGGGTCTTTTTCAATTCGAATTTAAAACAATAAAAAACATTGAATTTACTGATATATTTTCAATGCTCATAGCTCTTTTCTCATACCTAAGTGAGAAAGTACGAGCGGCCTGCCGCGTTTTTCTTCATAAAATTTTCCAAATCTAATGGACGAAAGTTTATGAATTGGGGAGAAAAAATCACAAATAGGCTAGAACTACGGCATAGCTTCCGATTGATTCCACGGGGTAAAAATTAAGGGTTGAAAAATTAAAAATCGAGATCCCAAAAATGTTTGAAATAAAAGGGCAACTCTTGTTTGATTCAGATAGAAATCATCGATGCATCGAATGAGACTACACTGAGTACTACCAACCGTTCGCGCTTCTGAAGGAGTAAGGGAATCGAAAACACGGCTGTGAATCGCAAAAAGAGAGGTGAGCAAGAGTAAGCAGAATTTCTGCTAATTTTATTAAATTATTGATCTTGGAGGATTGATCTTGTTGTTTTTTATATTGTTATGTTTATATTGAACTTTGTTCCACTTAACATATTATTCGAATAGTCATGGTTACAAATAACAATAATTTTGTATTAATTATAATTGATTCTTTAATTAAAGCGAAGAAAACATTGAATATAAATTATAGATTAGTACGTATAATGGATGAATACGGGTATTTGAATCAGTTTCTGTTGATGTATTGTCCAACCTATCGGAGACGTTGAAAGATACGTCGGACACTGTAAGTGATGGTTCATAGAAAGAGACCATCATTTTATTAATTTCTCGATGCTTAAGGGAGGCTCCCTATCAAATTTGAGACTCCTTGGGTGGATAGGAGAGAATTTAGCTGTAAGCTGATAATTTTTGAACCCGTCATTGCATCCGTCTTCTAATGTCCTAGAGAGGCTCCCTTACAAAATTTCAAATTCTTAGGATTAATAAGAGAGAATTTAGCTGAGTCAGCAGATTTGGTTGGAACTCGTCATTGCATTCGACTCTGATTTTCCTAGAAAGGCTACCTGTCAAATTTCACATTCCCAGGGTGAAAAGGAGAGAAATTATCTCATTCAGCTGATAAGGAAAAAGTTTTGTTGTCAGACATTCGTTTCTGCCTTTCCGATTATCCACGTACCCTTGTAATGAGCAAACTTCATAGACTCATTTTTGATTTATCGTTTGAATTATCAGGAATTTCGAATTTCTTCGCTTTCGAACGAATAGTAGTTTCTACGCATCGGCACCAAAAAAAACCTTATAATCGTGAACTATCGGTACAGTTCAGTTCAATTTTGATTAAATTCTCGGGAATCGTGCAGCATAGCTACTACATAGATAGTTCTCTATGAGTTCCTTTGGCTCTGATCAGCAACCAAGTAACTTCCGTTGGCAGTTGTCAAAAATTGATGTTTTCTTGCCTTGCAGTCCGTATTGATGTTTTCATGCCAAATAGCTGATCGAAACCCAAAACTCATTTTAGTCAGATTACCGATCGGTAATGGCTGATTATGTATGAGGATTGGATAAACTAAAACACAACAGGAGAGTGCTCTACTACGATAGAAAATCAAGATACGGAGTGTGATCTGAGCAAACATGAATAAAATAATCGGTCGATGGTTGAACTATTCTTGTATACCTCGAGCAATCACAGTCGTTCAATATGTCTCAAAGGGAATTTTTCTCGTCTTGGTTTGACGTAATCTAACATCGGTGGGTAGAGTTGGAAAAAAAAAAATGCTTGGAGTATTTTCCATTTCACCAAATTTTTGCAAAAATGAAGCTATTGCAATGACTACAACAGTTTTAAAATAAACATTCACGAAAAACTTATTCATCGATATCCGTTTTGAGGCATTACAAGATGATTTCTGAAGTTTGAGCCTTTACAAATAGCTTTATAAATTGAGGTTTGAGTTCGTAGGCCAGCACTTTTTGAGCACATGAAATTGGTAATATTCCACTAAAAATAAATCACAAAAAATTAACTACAGGAGTACTAAAAGTAAATATCTAAAATGACTAAAAACTGCTAAAAATCGTGAATTATTCAAAATTTTAGCAGGATTTCAGTCAAAATGAGTTTATCAACTATGAACCGGAATATAACTAAATTCATTCACAAAATTGAGGTGAAAAATTCACTTAAATTTCAATAAATTTACTGGAAAATCGATTCCGAAAATTTCAAGTCATACAGCACGATCGTATGATTGAATTTTTGTAAAATATCTCATTATATTATGTTGTATTGTTTTGAATTTTGAGCACATTTGGTGCAAAGAAATTGTTAGCTACCAATTCTATGACAAGAAAGAAAAACAAAATAAATAAATGAATTCGTTCAAAAGAGATTTTTGGGTTTTCAGATTTTGTTGCAGTTTTATCGATTTTAATGATATTCAAGAGCCTTCATTAATCTGCATAATTTTATGGGTACATTTGGAAATGGTCTAGTTCATCTGTTATCAATTTCTATAAACTAAGATTCTGCTAAAAAATCCAAATTTAACAGTTTTTGCATATTTTCGCCATCTTAGTGATTTTTTAGAAAAGTTTTTAAAATGTGAGCCATTTAATGTGCTCAAATTGTGGTGGCCAACGAACTCGTCCATTCATCCGGGAAGCATGATTTTTTGGTGCAATAACGGATTCCTTATCTCAATCCTTAGATGCGTTATCAAAATCTTCCTAACTTTCGGTTTCAAAATTTGTAGAACCATTTCAATAGCTTAATTTTCTGCGAAAATACATTTGATTGCCATGGCATTGGTCTTTTAGCAATTTATTCGCTCCCAAAGGGCTTAATTTTTCGAGAAGAATTTAAAATTGAAGTGCAATTTAACACTTGACGGATCGTATCATGCAATGAAGAATATGGATTAACGGAAACCATGTATGAACGTGTTGTACATTAATCCTGAAGTTGTTTACAAAACATTTCAAGACAATAGTTACCATAATTTGTAATTTCATGGAATTTTCAAAGAAAGTGACGCTGGATGTGTTGTCATTTCTGAGGAAAGCTATCTTTTGGATTGAGGAAAGAAACCCTTTCTTTTGCCAAAAAATCATCAGTTTGAGAAAATGATTTGTAAGAGATGGTAAGGACTGTTTTGGAACACAAAATTGGTAAAATCTCAAAAATGTGCTAAATAAATCACTAAAAAATACTAACGATCAACAAAAATATTATAAAAATCACAACTAAGTACAACAACAAGTACAATGACTAAAAACCTCCAAAAATCGTCGTGTTCATATTTTTAGCAGGATATAACATGAACAAATTTTGCCAACTACCTACAAACTAGAACACTGATAAATTTTCGCACGAAACGTTTTTGAAAAATGTACTCAACTTCTGCTAGACTTTACTAATGTTGATAAACCCTGAAATCCTGTGGTCTTGAAATTATTTTTTACCATTTAAAAATGACATTTTCTTCTTGGTTCAGTACCTAATCAACAATTTCCGTGCTCGAAAAGTGCCTAAATCTTTCCTCATAACCTCCTCGTCCTATATGGCCTGTTGATAATAAGCTTAGGAACCTCCCACTTTCCCAGAACCATAAGAAACTAGAGTGTGAAAGCTTTACCATGTCCTCAAGATGAGCTTCAAAGTGCAGATGACATGATGATGTTGAAAAATGAGGTTTATGATCGATGGACTTATTACTTTGTCATAGAATTATAATTTTAGTGATTGTTATCTAGTTTTCTCTTATTGATTTAGGTATCTTTGTTCATATGTCTGGTTCATATTTTCTTGGTGGAACAAAAATTATGTTCTTCCCAGGCTGTTTCGGGGTAAATAGTTTTTCTCCAGTATATAGCTAAAATGGGAATAAAGTAGTGAATTCGAGAATAAATGGATGTAAACATGTGATTTAGTTTAGGTGAAAAATTTGGTTCTTCAGTCATTGATGACAATGAATTTATATAATTTCGTTCATTCTACAAATGTTGTAAATTCTACAAATATTTTGTTGAAGGACGAATCATTTTGTAAAAGGGAAAATTCATTTTGTAAAAGAACGATTTCATTTTGTAAAAGGACGAATTCAATTTTAAATTGCTATAAAAAACAAACTACCTAAGGCTTATCTTGACCATTTACATTTTTCTCCCTTTCATACTACGCTTTCTCGTTATACCCAACATTATAATTCTGAATACATCACTGTATCTTACCTTGGAAAAACTAACTATCAGGTAGCATATTTTAAAGTCAGTTATGCCAGAGAAATAAACCATTAGGGTTTTAATCAGCTAGGTTAGCGTATTGAAACGCTGTGTACCGAATTTACGTCAAGGGATAACTAAGTAAACGAGATGATGATTATTCTTCAAGAAGGGTCTAGATGGCTGCCTCAATATGAAATTATTGGTTAGCACTAGAGTTCCTTACGAATCAGAGCTAAAGGGGCATCGAGCTGCTTGCAGCTCGATCTCGTTAAAGGAGAGATTGATTCCAGGAATGAAAACCGTAGATTGGAAAGGTCCAATTACGAATGTTTGAGTGGAGTAGACGGGTAGATTGGGGTCGATTTGGGCTGGACCTAAGTTCACAACGTCTCCATGAGGTCTCCAATGTGAACTCAAAGTGAACACAAGAGGATGGAGATTTTTTATATATTTTTTTACTTAGATATCCAATTTCTCCTGTACTCTGATATTATAACGGACAGATGTGTGGCTGACCCGAAAAGGTTCTGCTAGAAGACCCCAAACCTATGGATCTGGATTCAAACCGTTCATAAATACATAAAAAAAACCTTTGAATAGGTATATGTGAGATGATTCCACTTTTATAATTGATTGCCTTCCTAACCATATGTTTTGTGTTTATCTATAACTTACCCGTTGAAACTCATTTCATGTCAAATTATGATGAATATAGCCTAAATCGTATAAAGGTATTTCACTACAATTTATTCATCATAATTTGACCCTATTCAGTTGAAGAGGTAAGGAAAATGACTGCCTCTAGCCCCTCATGCAATTCTGTAAAACCACAATTCCACAAACAAAATAAATCTACCCTCATTAAAGCCACACACCCATTTGAGAGAATAAGTATGGATTTCAAGGGACCACTACCTTCTAAGTCGAGAAACAAATACCTACTCACGATTATAGACGAATACACCAGATTTCCTTTTGCCTATCCGTGTCCAAACATGAATTCTTCTACGGTGATCGACTCGCTTGTTGACCTTTTTACCACTTTCGGCTTACCCTCGTATGTACATACAGATAGAGGAACCTCATTCTCATCTAGGGAACTACAGGAGTTTTTGCACAGCCGAGGAGTGGCAACTTCCATGTCAACGCCTTACAACCCCACAGGAAATGGTCAAATTGAACGCGAAAATGGCACCATTTGGCGCACTGTATCATTGGCACTCAAACAATAAGGTCTGGAGGCATCCGACTGGGAATCAGTTCTCCCCGATGCACTCCACGCAATTCGATCCCTTTTATGCACTTTCACGAATGAAACACCTCACGAGAGAATGTTCCGGCACATCAGAAGGTCTTCCAATGGCACATCTCTGCCATCTTGGCTTGCACCTTCAGCCAAAGTGTTGATGATAAAACACATAAGAACTAGCAAGTATGACCCATTGGTAAAGGAAGTGGACGTCATAGACGTGAACCTTCAATATGGTAGAGTTCGACTCGAAGACGGGAGGGAAACGACGGTGGCTTTAAAACACTTAGCTCCTCACAATGGGGTTACATCCGAAACCAACGACAGGTCACCCTAGAATCCGAACCAGATCTGCAACTTCACAATGCATCACCAAACATCTCTAGAAGTAATGATCCAGAGGAATCAGAAGCTCCCATTGTCGAAAACGCTCTTCGACGTTCATCAAGAGATGGACGTACTCCTGCACGATTAGAGGACTACGTGCTAAAGTTCTGAAGGATGGAAGAATGAGATGATTCCACTTTTATAATTGATTGCCTTCCTAAAAATATGTTTTGTGTTTATTTATAACATACCTGTTGAAATTCATTTCATGCCTAAATAGTATAAAGGTATTTCACTACAATATGTTTATCAAAATCTATATAATCCTCCTTGTAACTGAAAAACAGTATTTAAGCATATCCACTACGTCTGGCGACCCTATACGTATACGAACTGTAATGTTGGCTGCCCAGCTCATGGCTCTGGAATGTTAGAAAGTGAGGCTGCTGAATTCCAGTAATCCATTTCAATTGTAAATACCATTCGAATTTAGGATACCTTATGCATCTCGGTAGGATAATGATTTCTTGCAGCTCGAAGTTAATTCTAATTTGGGTCCACATTCTTCACCAGGAAGTATCCTGTTAGTGATAACCTCCTATGATGGGCAGCGAAAATAATAGCCCATAGATTTCACTAATCCATTTTTGGTTCAGTGCAACCTATAAGAGATGTATTCGTCTCATTGGACATCTATTTTGTCAAATAACTAGTCTGGTCTGCTGGTAGACCATGGGGTTTATCCATCCATTTTCCTTTGAGGGTTAATTTCTCCTGTTGGAGAATATAATAGAATATAGTTTATTGGATTTAAAAAAAAACTGAAATACAACTCATCAACGTATACATCAAAACCAAAAAAATCAAAATAATATTAGAGTGTATCAATTATGAAACACAAACATAACCTAACTTCCGCTAAAAAAGAAAATTTACCCATTTTGATAAATAAATAAAATAACTACTACAGAGTTGAATATGTTCTACACTCAACAGTTTTTTACCCACCGAAAGAATAAGTTGGAAACTTGTGACTCTCATCATGAATATTACTGAAAATTAATTATTCAAAAAATACAAATAAAGTAAACCAAGAGCTATGTAATTTACAGTTTACATTATTAATAGAACCTAATATTTAAAGTAAATAACTGAAAATATATCAGAAAGTTTCCACAACAAAGATGCCACAATAGAAAAACATTAGAAAACAATATTATCTGCAAGGGTAATTGAAGAAAGATTTGAATTGAACAACTTGATGTGCAAAAAGTTAGATATTTTGACATTTAATTCAAGTATTATATGTAGTGCTTTTGCAAAAGAGTTTCGTTTATAAAATTCAGTGTTCGCTTTAGGAAGTGACACATTAGAGGTGGCTGCAATTCTGGTAGAGCGCAAATTGGAACAATGGTTGGGATGATATTCCAGTTCTACAAACCATTAGGCAGGATTCAGTCACGAATGTGTTATGTAAATTATATACGTTGAACTCTTTGTAAATCAAATTAGTTTGGTATCTAAATGGCTTCTTCAACAAGATCTTAATCAGACCATTTTGAACCGTTTGTAAAGGCTTAAGATGCGATTTAATAGTCCTACTCCTTACCGTTATTCCGTATCTTATCAGAGAGTGAGCCAGCCCCAAATATATCGTACCTAGAAGCTTATTTGGAAGAAAATTTATAAATAGGTACCCTGAAAACATATAACAATTTTCAGTCTTCAAATTAAAGACAGATATGGGACTTGAAATTCAGGTTACAGTCAAAAGTAACGCTAAAATATTTCACATTTTGGCTCAATGATATAGAAGCGCAGCTTCTTTCATGCTAAGAATTTAAAAAACCATAGTCATGCATTTGAACAAGTCGGTCAAGTATATTTCTTCGAGAAATGGTAAAATTCACAATGTAAGTTTTTCTGAGTTTGAGGCACAAATAATTGTAGTCAAATCATTGGCAAATCAAAAGTAATTCCATACAAGCATTACTCAAGAAGGTTCCTAAATTATTATATTATAATAATCTAATAATATTATATTAATAATAATTATAATAATATTAATATTATATTATATATTATAATCTAAAATGTCTTCTATAAACTTGATACTTAATAAATCATTAACATACGATAGAAATAAAACTAGTCCCTTAACGGTACCTTGGGGAACGCCATAGACAATCTAGGCAGGCTCACTGTAAATATCTCTTCCAATCTTTATCGTTTGACGACAAAATGATTTTCAAAGGTAGTCGATGTTTTAAGTGAGGAGATGTTCGTCAGCGTAAAGCTGGGTTGTGGGTGACGTTGTGGCATCACAAGTGCTCATATTTATTCGCTACTGTATTCTACCGTTTCATACATATCTTTGCTTTGATCATTCACTCTCTCTCCAATGTATGTACCAATGAGGTTGATGATGATAGGTTCAATATTATTCACATAGCATTAATACTGTAAAAGTTTAAAAACTGTTTACCTACGTGATTATCTTTGTTTTACACTTTTAAAAATGCCGTTACAAAACTAGTTGTAATAAATCAAATTCTTCATTAGATTCTTCAATAATGAGAAAACTCCGAATTTTAGGAATCTGTTGATTACATTGATTTGTGGAAATTGGAAAAATAAATTTGCTGTTCAAACCCGAATATACCTTTATCCAGCCAACTTCAACGACGAAACCAGCGATATTTCGGTGTTCCGTGAACCCCGATTAACGAACTGATTTATTTCAACAAGCTTCTCACAGCTATCCTCCTCAGAAATGTCCGGATTTGGTTAGAGCTCAAGTTCCGTCCTAACCGAGGCAAAAGCGGCGTCCAGCTGATTGCTACCCGGCCGTGTTAATGAAGATAATTAATGCCAGAAGTGGGAACCCCCAAGAGAAACGGTGGTGAAGGGGGCTCTTTTGACTCCTCGTCTTTGATCTAATTCGAACTAAGCTTTGCGATGAGACCCGTAAGCTCTCTAGGGCGAAGTCGAAAAGCGGCTAAAGCTGTTTTCAGGGTCCAAAAGACTCTTCGGGAACTGGACGACGTCGAGCATCTCAGATAACAAACGCCATTTAATTCCCCGGCTTCCCTCCCGCCATGTAAGGTTTCACAGTGAATAATCAAGAGGATGTTTCCATCTCGCGGATCTCCGCCTCTGGGGACGACGGCCTGTTGGAGGATTTTGAAGTTGGCGGACTAGTCAACTTGCGATCAAGGAAAGTTTGATAAGCTGAGGTTAGTTGCCGTGTCTGGGGTTGAGGAGTTATTTAAATTCACGAGTCTGGTCCGATTATCTCTCGTCCTAGGAATGTTACACCAGGTATTAGGTGAAGTGGTAAGAATAGAGCTACTGGTTCCATAGTCCAGGAGCCAAGGCCGAAAATAGGTAGTAATTCCAAGAGAAAATCTTTGTAGCAAGACTTTACGAGAAAGGCCTTTACTTCCTTAAATAGGTTTTGTATTATCTCCAAAGTTTCTCCCTAGGAACTGGGGCATCTTCAGGGAGACAAAATTTAAAATATAAAATTAAAAAAAATAAATAAAATAAATAAATACCTATATCGTTTTTATTTCAAAAAAGAAAATGATATAGGTAAGCATTTATTTAAAAAAATTGAATTTTATATTTTTAATTTCGTCTCTCTGGAAAGCACCAGTTCTTAGGGAGAAACGTTGGAGATAATAAAAAACAAATTTAAGGACAGTAAAGGCCTTTTTTTGTAAAATCTTGTTTTAAACTTGTAGGTACTGTCCAAACAGATAAAATCTTCATCTGCCACCTCCAAAATGGTGGGATACAAAATGGCGGCCTCATAAAAATGGCTTATGTTAGCCATTTTAATGATTTTCTCTAATATTTTTATTCCGGAACCGCCTATCCTGTAGAAATTCATATACAAATCGAAGTTGCAAAGCATAAAATAGCAGATCAATTCGATCCCAAAACTCTGAATTCTCTATCAAAATAAGCGAATCACAAACAGTTGAAAATAGGGCTGATTTTGGGTCAGTCATCTTAATATTGGTTTGATTTCAGTCTGCTAAAGCTCATCCCACTCAAGATTAAATACTTTCCAAAGTTCATATCGAGCATATTTTAGCCAAGACCTTTCCCCTAAAATTATCCCGGCTTTCGCTTGTCCTTAGTTCCCTTATTTTGGGAGATAATTCATAGTTTTTGGGTCGAATTGCTTTGGTTTTTTCATGCTATACGTCTTTGCTTTGTATAAAAATTTCTGTAGAATTTACGGTTTAGTAATAATTACAGTAGAACTTTAAAATGGGGGAATTAAGCCATGTTCATGTGGCCGTCATTTAGATTCCATCAACTTCAAGATGGCAGACGAAGATTTTCGCAATAAGAACGGTCTAACACTGTTACATAGGTACTCGACTAACTTCCCTTATGTTTTGAAGGAGATACTTCTCCTATGTGTAGACATTGCAGATATTTCTGCCCAGTATTGTTCCTTTTCGCAAACCGCTACAACAGCTACATTTTTCAGTTATTCATTGTTTCATTAGTCAATAGTTACTACGTCACGGCCAAGCCAATACCATTAATTTCTTCTAGTTGTAAGTTGTATATGTAATAATTCCAAACTTGTCTCCGCTACATTTTTACATGCCTGTATATATGCTTTACGTTCATGAATAAACCCACTTGTCTATTGTTTCATGGAGGTTTACGTGTCGCTTTTTTCTCCCAGAGTGCCCTTGTCATTTATCAAGCCTTCGGTACCCGCTTCACGAGTAACACGATATAATTTCTAACGATTTCCTTGACTAAAATATTGATATCTTCGGTTAGTTCTTTTCATAGCTGCATCAGATACTTCTCAGAAGTTCGAAAAGCTGAAACCCGTAGAGGAAGTTATAATGTGGAATACTTGGAATTTTCGTGCGTGAATATATTTTGCTAATTCGAATATAAGGTTTTGATGCAATAACGAAAAATGTGAAGTACATGTGCCTACCTACATCAACTGTTATGGACATGTGAATTTCAATGTTAAATGCAGTAGCCATTTTCATTACCTATTTTACTAACAATGGTTTCATATTTGTGGTCTGTCTATCGATCCGCGAATACATACGTGCATTTCGGGCAATAATAACATGCACACATACAATACAATAAGCCCACATTTCACGGCTCGGGCCAACCCATCCAGGTTAATGAATAGTCCGAAGGAATGACAATTCATTCATCTCATTTCAATTTCGAGACAGTGGTATCATTAGTAGTTGCTATCATGCCTGCGGGAACAAATCCTTGTAACCACCGGCAGCTAGATTAATTCTGTAAACAAGATTCAAATCCCTCCAAAGGTCTCTATATTATTAAATTTTTGAAATTTTATGTCTTTACTTTGGCACATAAACGAAAAAAGCGTTAAAAGAAAGCGTTGAAAAAAGTTCCAGTCATGCAGCATGATCGTATGAGCGAATTTTCGTAAATTATCGTACTATATAATGTTACATTGTTTTGAAAATTAAGGCCTTTTAGGGGAAAGAAATTGTTAACTACCAATTTTATGGCAAAAAACTCGTTCTAAATAATATTCTGCGATTCAAAAAGAGATTTTGGATTTTTACCATGTTTACATTTTTATTGATTTTGTAGCAAATTTTAATGAAATTTAATTACAATTTTGAGCATAGGTTTGAGCTTTAATTTTTAAATTACCAACTTCATAGTTGATAAATTTTATTTGAGTAATATTCTGCTAACAACATAAAAACACCGATGTTTAGCCTTTTTTTTGTAATTTTTTGTGATTTTTTTTAGTACATTTTCTGAAATTTGAGCAATTTAATGTGCTCAAAAAGGGTAATCCAACGAACTCATCCTTTCTTTTGAAATGCTTGATTTTTTGGCAGAAGAACGAAGTTTTTATCTCAATTCTTTCGAGAGTTGTCGTCTGGAATAGGTACATATATATATATATATATATATATATATATATATATATATATATATATATATATATATATATATATAAAAGCGTTAAAATCCAGGAATCATTTCAGAATGCCTCAAAACAGATTTCGATGAAGAAAATGTTTGAAAATTTTTATTTTAAAATTTTTGGAGCCATTGCAATAGCTTTATTTTCTAAGAAAATACGCTAAAACCGTTTAAAAAATGGGTTACGTTTGGTTTTCTGATGATTTCCGCTTACAACCGAGTCTTTGCTAGGGAAATGGTAGGTACTTCGTCATTTTTCATCCCACGAAATTCGTTGACTATTCGTTTGAAAGCTCTAGATTTTGTAACAGCCTCTTTAGGAAATTTACTTGACGATGCCCAGGGTCTGGATAAGCTGAGTGGCTCTTAAAGCTTGCATACGAGTATGCAACACATACGAGTCTGCAACTGAAGACATAGAATGTCCCAATATGTTCCAGACTCGTATGCAAGCGTTTCTGATGATTATCTACTCTGTAGAATGCTATAATGACTAATTTGTGTAATCACGTATTTATTGAATACGAGTTTGTTAACAGTAATAATAATTAACGTAGTAATAATCTACATTCTAATTCAACACAGAGGTCAAAACTCGCATACCATGTTTGAAGGTGAACTATTGGAAATGAATAGCTTCATTATTTCGACAAGTTGCTGCAACAGGTCCAAGCGGCGAAGTTCCAGAACATTCGGAAGCGACACCGGCCAAGAATCTCCGTCAATCCGGTTTCCATTATTCAACTTCTTGACTGAATTACGATCGAGTTGGTGCTTTCAACCGAACTTCATAGTTCGAATTTCGTTGAACACACATTCTACACAGATGAAATCCGTTCTAGCCAACGGGGAACGTGGAATCCGCCATTCTATCCAACGGGGAACTTTTGCACCTTGAGCCGATTATCTAATCTAATACTACACATATTTACAGGGCAAAAATGGATTCGAACCAATTCACACTTCTTCTAAACACCTTCAATGCCCACCAGGCACAAATGATCGAAGTTTTTTCAAGTAAACTCAATATTCAATCGTCAACACCGGCAACAGTACCCAATACATTTGTACCTCCTTTCGAAAATTTCAATTCCTCCAAGGAAAATTTCAAAATCTACAGGGCCAGATTCGAAAATTACCTTACAATGAAAGGGGTTTTTGCCGATAAGACATTGTCCAGCCAGATGCTGTTAAATTCGATAGGGTCCAGTCATTATCAGCTTATTGCGTCCTCCTGCTTACTCCAAGAAATCCTAGAGAGCTAACTTACGACGAACTAATATTAACAACTTGAAAAACACCTGTGTCCAAAACGAAATGTTTTTGGTTGCTCAACACAGATTTTTATCACAGTATCAGCAAGAACAGTCAATCGATAGCTGAATATGTGGCTGTACTACGTCGGGACATTTCGGATTGCGATTTCATTTGCGCCAATGCTACTTGTAATTCCAGCATTGCCGATACTTTCCTGCGAGCACAATTTATCCGTGGTCTCCGTGACAACTCTATACGGGAACTCTTGTTACAATCTGAAAAATCAAAATTCGATGACATTTTGGAAAAAAGCCCTAGCATTGGAAGCCTCCAAAATTGACAGTCGCGAACTTTCGAATCGTGAACCAGTGAGTGACACCATCACTTGGTAGTACAGACGTCAATAAAATAAATCAAAAAAGATCACGTTCAAAACACCGCTCGTCTGTTGATAATTCTTACACCCAATTACGAGGTAGGTCTCCTGGTACTACTCGAACTTCCCGTTCAAAATCGAGGTCTCGACTCAACTATCGGCAACTCGGACTCGAAAATTCATGCCTGCATTGTGGTCGTCAAAATCACTCAACAAAAGAATGCCGGGCCGATCATTCAAAACTTCGTTGTGATTCATGCAGAAAATTCGGACATGTTTCACGGGTGTGTATCTCTACACTCATGAAGTCTAGGAACAATTCGAACAAAACAAGCCCTCCACAAAACATCCAGTCAGCCAACTACATTGACATTTCAACCTTTAAGGATCTGGATGGTATACATCAGGTTGTGGATGTTTATGGGAAATCTAGTGGGCCTCAAGACTGCGAGCAAAATATTTACGTCGATGTTAAAATCGAAGGACGGGTTCAAAACTTCGAGGTGGACTCAGGCTCTGGGCTCACCCTGCTCCCTTTGTCCGATTTCCAATACCTAAAACTTCCTATCGAGTTAATGCCCACAGAGATACAATTTCGATCGTACACTTGTGGTATTTTCAAACCACTTGGAGTAGCTGAGGTGACGGTGGAGTACAATAACCAGACAACTAGGGAACTACTTTTTTGTGGTACCTACCGAATTTTCACCAATACTGGGGTAGAAACTTGGATTCGACACCTAGGTATCCGTTTGGAAGAAATTGATCTACAAAATTCGAAAATTCCCAACATTCAAGTTAATTCGATTGACCCAATTCCAGATATAGTACGCGGAATACGCCGAAATCTTCGAACCCAAGATTGGAAGCACTCCAGGATTTACCTGTTCTCTACAGCTGCGCCCAAATTCAAAACCGATCTTCATCAAGGAGAGGAATGTTCCGTACGCTCTACTGGACAAAGTCAACCAGGAACTGGATAACCTCGAACAGTCAGGTATCATTTCAAAAATCGAAACCAGTGATTGGGGATCGCCCCTGGTAATTATCCCAAAACCAGATGGGTCTCTGCGCTTATGCGTTGATTATAAAATTGGGGTAAACAAACAGCTCATTTCCGCACGCCATCCGATCAGAAAAATCGACGATATTCTCAACAATTTGCGAAATTCAAAATATTTTTTGTCATCTAGACCTTTTCAAGGCGTATCTACATATAAAAGTTGACGAGGAAAGCCGAGCAATCCAAAACTATCTCGACCCATAGGGGCACATACCTTGATGAAATAGGCTTTCTTTCGGAATCAAAAGCGCACCGAGCGAATTTCAATCGAATTCTTGACCAAATTCTGTCAAATCTGGATGGTACAATGTCCTATTACGATGATATCATAATACATGGCCCTACTCTTGAGATATGCAAACATCGACTTCTTGCCTGCCTTGAAAGATTGAAAAAATTCGATCTGCATCTGAATAGAGCCAAGTGTGTTTTTTTTCAAACCCAGGTTCAATATCTTGGCTACTGCGTCAGTCATAATAGAATTTCAAAATGTCCTAAGAAAGTGGAGGCCATCTCTCAAAATGCCAGTACCACAGAGCCCACAGACGAACTTCATCGTTTTTTGGGTGGGATATGGTAACCTACTATGCACGATTTATTCCAGATCTTTCCACAATTACATATCCTCTTTGACAGCTAATTAAGCAAGACAAAAAATGGGTTTGGTCTAAACATTGCCAAAGAGCGTTTGACAGACTCAAAACTGAAAATCATGAGTGACAGGGTGCTCATACCCTTCGACCCTTCACTTCCTGTATCATTAGCTTTAACGCCAGCCCAACTGGCATAGCTGGAGTTCTGTCACATGTTGTTTGATGAGGAAGAGCGCCCCATTGCAGCGTTCGTTTCGAGATCACTAAACCAGCGCTGAGCAAAAATACTCGCAGCTAGATCGTGAGGCGTTAGCGATCATTTTTTCAGTCACAAAATTTTACATCGTATCTATCAGGCAAACAATTCACGTTGATCACATGACAATCAACCACTTACCAGAATCTTTCATCCAGAATCAAAGCTTCCGGCATTCACATCTGCCAGGCTTCTGCGCTATGCCACATTTCTCCAAGAATTTGATTATAAGGTGGTTCATCGAAAAGCTGAAGATCATGTTCATGTAGACTGTCTCTCCAGGGCTACTTATTCGGATGAGACTTTATCAACAGAAGCGATCCTAAGTCTGGAAGTTCAAACCCTCCAGGATCAAGTGGTCAACCAGATATCATGTGACGTCATCACGAGTGCACGAATTGCAGAAGAAACGTCAAAGGATCGTCAACTGTCAAAACTCCTTCAAGATCTCATCTCTGGTGAAATCCGAGATCCAGATTATAGCACTACCAATGGAATAATTTTTCAAGAAAGAACGAGTCGTCATTCCTGAAGCCCTTCAAACAATGGTACTACAAGAACTCCATCGCACACATGTTGGAATTGTTAAAATGAAACAACTCGCTAGACGCCATTGCTTCTGGAAAAATATTGATAAAGACATCGAAAGGATGGTCAAAATGTTGTAGGGATTGCGCCTTAACCATGAAGAGTCCTACAAAGGCACCTGTCCATCAATGGGATGAGCCACAACATAATTTCGAAAGGGTTCATATCGACTACGCCGGACCATTTCTAAACTATCACTTTTTGGTACTGGTGGACTCTAAGTCAAAATGGGCAGAAGTTCGAATTGTGAAGGACGCCCCTACTGCTGCCAAAACCATAGAGTTGCTCTTAGATATATTTTGCACACATGGTTTTCCAGAAATTATGGTTTCCGATAATTCCACCATCTTCCACAGTGAATCATTCACGACGTTCTGTCAAAATAATGGTATTATCCAGAAGTTTACTGCTCCAGGACATCCTGCGGACCAATGGGTTAGCGGAACGGTACATACAAACGTTGAAATCCAAGTTAAATGCCATGGAATCAGGTTCGATTCAACACAAAGTACGTGAAATTTTATTCAGGTATCGGGCCACACCATTGAAATGTGGTAAAAAACACCAGCTGAGCTCTACTTGAATAGAAAATATTCGTTGTCAACTGGATGTTTTCAAGCCACCACCTCCCAGGAAAAATAAAAGGGTCACTTTCAAACTTCCACCTTCAAAAGAGTTCGAATGTGGTGACAAGGTCCTTGTTCGTTGGTATTCTGGGAACAAGGATACGTGGAAACTCGGGAAAATCTCCCAGAAATATGGTAATCTCCACTACCATGTAACACTTGAAAATGGCTACAGTCTAAAACGCCATGCTGATCAACTGAGGAAAACTGAAGTAACGTTCAATGAACCTGAACGTCAGCAGCCTCCAGAGCAACGTCTCCATCTAGAAACGCCAGCACCGCCAGCTGAGGAGCAAGTTCCGCCTTTTTTCATGCTTCCTGAAAATTCTGCTCCAAACTCATTCGAGCTTCCACGTCTCAATGACCCTAACTCCGTCCACTCACCTCAAGAAGAGCCACAAGCGGCTCCTCCAAGAGAAAATCTCCGTCGATCTGCTAGAGAGCGTCGTCCTCCAGTTCGCCTACGAGACTATATTGTTTAATAAAAAAAAAAAAAAAAAAAAAAAAAACATTGTCTGTGTTCAAAACAAGATCACAATTTAGCATTATTATGTAAGAATTTCTGTTCCTAAGCATGTGTACAACGTCTATTTTTTGTTCTATGTTCAAAATGTTCTATTTGCTCGTATGCTTATTCTATCTCATTATTGTTCTTGTTCAATTTTTCTAACTAGTAAGAGCTTCTACAAGTGGGGGAGAGTGTAATGTATATTCCAGTATCCATGTATCAAACAACTATCAACTAACCAACCTCTACCCAAAAGCTCCAAGTAACGTTAGCGTCACATTACTCCTTATGTTTCCATTTCGAATGCCTCAAGTTATCTCCGTCGCGTTTATTATTTCAATATAAATTATTTGGTGCAAACCGGCTATATTTCAATCGCCTTTTCCCCGTCGGACACAAACATTCATTTAGTTTGTTAAACTGATATGAGACCACAGATTTTTATCGATAAACAATACAGTCGTACGATATATTCTATCTCCATATTGTAAATGAAACGACAATAAAGAATG
>CM061050.1:39640607-39841323 GCA_030762985.1 Adelphocoris suturalis | reverse complement strand
ACTTGATATTTTAATAAAACATTAACATACGATAGAAATAAAATTGGTTCCATAACGGTACCTTGGGGAATACCATAGACAATCTAGGCAGGCTCACTGTAAATATCTCTTCCAATATTTATGGTTTGAGAACGCCCCTACAATTACGACCCAATGATTTTCAAAGGTAGTTGATGTTTCAAGTGAGGAGATGTTCGTCAGCTTGAAGCTGGGTTGTGGGTGACGTTGTAGCGTCACAAGTGCTCATATTTATTCGCTACCGTATTCTACCGTTCAATACATATCATTGACTCGATCATTCATTCTCTCCCCAATGTATGTACCTATGAGGTGGATGATGATAGGTTCAATATTATTCACATGGCATTAATACTGTAAAAGTTTAAAAACTGTTTACCTACGTGATTATCTTTGTTTTACACTTTTAAAAATTCCGTTACAAAACAGGATGTAATAAATCAAATTCTTCATTAGATTCTTCAATAATGAGAAAATTCCGAATTTTAGGAATCTGTCAAATACATTGATTTGTGGAAATTGGAAAAATGAATTTGCTGTTCAAACCCGAATATACCTTTATCGAGCCAACTTCAACGACGAAACCAGCGATATTTCGGTGTTCCGTGAACCCCGATTAACGAACTGATTTATTTCAACAAGGTTCTCACAGCTATCCCACTCAGAAATGTCCGGATTTGGTTAGAGCTCAAGTTCCGTCCTAACCGAGGCAAAAGCGGCGTCCAGCTGATTGCTACCCGGCCGTGTTAATGAAGATAATTAATGCCAGAAGTGGGAACCCCCAAGAGAAACGGTGGTGAAGGGGGCTCTTTTGACTCCTCGTCTTTGATCTAATTCGAACTAAGCTTTGCGATGAGACCCGTAAGCTCTCTAGGGCGAAGTCGAAAAGCGGCTAAAGCTGTTTTCAGGGTCCAAAAGACTCTTCGGGAACTGGACGACGTCGAGCATCTCAGATAACAAACGCCATTTAATTCCCCGGCTTCCCTCCCGCCATGTAAGGTTTCACAGTGAATAATCAAGAGGATGTTTCCATCTCGCGGATCTCCGCCTCTGGGGACGACGGCCTGTTGGAGGATTTTGAAGTTGGCGGACTAGTCAAATTGCGATCAAGGAAAGTTTGATAAGCTGAGGTTACTTGCCGTGTCTGGGGTTTAGGAGTTATTTAAATTCACGAGTCTGGTCCGATTATCTCTCGTCCTAGGAATGTTACACCAGGTATTAGGTGAAGTGGTAAGAATAGAGCTACTGGTTCCATAGTCCAGGAGCCAAGGCCGAAAATAGGTAGTAATTCCAAGAGAAAATCTTTGTAGCAAGACTTTACGAGAAAGGCCTTTACTTCCTTAAATAGGTTTTGTATTATCTCCAAAGTTTCTCCCTAGGAACTGGGGCATCTTCAGGGAGACAAAATTTAAAATATAAAATTAAAAAAAATAAATAAAATAAATAAATACCTATATCGTTTTTATTTCAAAAAAGAAAATGATATAGGTAAGCATTTATTTAAAAAAATTGAATTTTATATTTTTAATTTCGTCTCTCTGGAAAGCACCAGTTCTTAGGGAGAAACGTTGGAGATAATAAAAAACAAATTTAAGGACAGTAAAGGCCTTTTTTTGTAAAATCTTGTTTTAAACTTGTAGGTACTGTCCAAACAGATAAAATCTTCATCTGCCACCTCCAAAATGGTGGGATACAAAATGGCGGCCTCATAAAAATGGCTTATGTTAGCCATTTTAAAGATTTTCTTTAATATTTATTACGGAAGCGCCAATCCTGTAGAAATTTGTACATAAAGCAAAGTTGCAAAGCATAAAATAGCAGATCAATTCGATCCCAAAACTCTGAATTCTCTATTAAAATAAGCGAATCACAGACAGTTGAAAATAGGGCTGATTTTGGGTCAGTCATCTTAATATTGGTCTGATTTCAGTCTGCTAAAGCTCATCCCACTCAAGATTAAATACTTTCCAAAGTTCATATCGAGCATATTTTAGCCAAGACCTTTCCCCTAAAATTATCCCGGCTTTCGCTTGTCCTTAGTTCCCTTATTTTGGGAGATAATTCATAGTTTTTGGGTCGAATCGCTTTGGTTTTTTATGCTCTACCCCTTCGCTTTGTATAACAATTTCTGTAGAATTTACAGTTTAATAATTATCAGAGAAGAACTTTAAAATGGGGGAATTAAGCCATGTTCATGTGGCCGTCATTTAGATTCCATCAACTTCAAGATGGCAGACGAAGATTTTCGCAATAAGAACGGTCTAACACTGTTACATAGGTACTCGACTAACTTCCCTTATGTTTTGAAGGAGATACTTCTCCTATGTGTGTAGACATTGCAGATATTTCTGCCGGGTATAGTTTATTTTCGCAAACCGCTACATTTTTGAGTTATTCATTGTTTCATTAGTCAATAGTTACGGCCAAGCCAGTACCATTTCTCTTAGTTGTACGAGTAAGTTGTATATGTAATAATTAAGTACATGTGCCTACCTACATCAACTGTTATGGACATGTGAATTTCAATGTTAAATGCAGTAGCCATTTTCATTACCTATTTTACTAACAATGGTTTCATATTTGTGGTCTGTCTATCGATCCGCGAATACATACGTGCATTTCGGGCAATAATAACATGCACACATACAATACAATAAGCCCACATTTCACGGCTCGGGCCAACCCATCCAGGTTAATGAATAGTCCGAAGGAATGACAATTCATTCATCTCATTTCAATTTCGAGACAGTGGTATCATTAGTAGTTGCTATCATGCCTGCGGGAACAAATCCTTGTAACCACCGGCAGCTAGATTAATTCTGTAAACAAGATTCAAATCCCTCCAAAGGTCTCTATATTATTAAATTTTTGCAATTTTAACATGTTTAATGTTTTTAGGGCTGGGGGTCATTCTGTGAATTCCGACACGACACGCAAATGTGCAACGTTTTTTTCTGATGATTTCCGCTTACAACCGAGTCGTTGCTAGGGAAATGGTACTCGTCGTTTTTCATCCCACGAAATTCGTTGACCATTCGTTCGAAAGCTCTTCGATTTATCCAACCATATTATGTTAACTACTGCGAAGTGCGTGGCCAACAAGCTGAGTTATGAGCATGGTTATTTGAATAATTGTTTACACACAGGTGATCATTCTCAATTATTGATATTGTGAACATGATTGCAACCGCTTGTAAATTTCTGATGATTTCATTGAGTGAACATTAAACATGATTTAATGTTTTCCCTCTCAAGGGAGAAATTTGTATTTTATGTCTTTACTTTGGCACATAAACGAAAAAAGCGTTAAAAGAAAGCGTTGAAAAAAGTTCCAGTCATGCAGCATGATCGTATGAGCGAATTTTCGTAAATTATTGTACTATGTTACATTGTTTTGAAAATTGAGGTCTCTGAGGGGGAAGAAATTGTTAACTACCAATTTTATGGCAAAAAACTCGTTCTAAATAATATTCTGCGAATCAAAAAGAGATTTTGGATTTTTACCATTTTTACATTTTTATCGATTTTGTAGCACATTTTAATGAAATTTAATTACAATTTTGAGCAAAGGTTTGAGCTTTAATTTTTAAATTACAAACTTCATAGTTGATAAACTTTATTTGAGTAATATTCTGCTAAAAAAAATAATAACACCGATGTTTAGCCTTTTTTTGTCATTTTTTGTGATTTTTTAAAGTAAATTTTCGGAAATTTGACCAATTTAATGGGCTCAAAAAGTGTTGTCTAACAAACTCATCCTTTCTTTTGAAATGCTTGATTTTTTAGCAAAAGAACGAAGTTTTTATCTCAATTCTATCGAGAGTTATCGTCTGGAATGACATATATATATATATATATATATATATATATATATATATATATATATAATATAAAATAATATATATATAATATATATATATATATATATATATATTATATATATATATATATAAAAGCGTTAAAATCCAGGAATCATTTCAGAATGCCTCAAAACAGATTTCGATGAAGATAATTTTTGAAAATTTTATTTTAAAATTTTTGGAGCCATTGCAATAGCTTTATTTTCTAAGGAAATTCGCTAAAACCGTTTAAAAAATGCGTGTACGGTTGGTTTTCTGATGATTTCCGCTTACGACCGAGTCGTTGCTAGGGAAATGGTACTTCGTCATTTTTTATCCCTTAAAATTCGTTGACCATTCGTTTGAAAGCTCTCGATTTCGTATGTAGCCTCTTTAGGAAATTTACTTGACGATGCCCAGGGTCTGGATAAGCTGAGTGGCTCTTAGAGCTTGCATACGAGTATGCAACACATACGAGTCTGCAACTAAAGACATAAAATGTCCCAATGTGTTGCAGACTCGTATGCAAATGTTTCTGATGATTATCTACTCTGTAGAATGCTAAAATGAATAATTTGTCTAA
Organism: Adelphocoris suturalis; assembly: GCA_030762985.1. Classification (NCBI taxonomy): domain Eukaryota; kingdom Metazoa; phylum Arthropoda; class Insecta; order Hemiptera; family Miridae; genus Adelphocoris; species Adelphocoris suturalis. The sequence continues at coordinate 39,836,883 of CM061050.1, read as the reverse complement.
TCAAGTAGGTATGTATTGAATACGAGTTTGTTAACAGTAATAATAATTAACGTAGTTATAACACTCATTGTAATTCAAGACAGAGGTCCAAACTCGCATACCATGTTTGAAGGTGAACTATTGAAAATGAAAAGCTTCATTTAGTTTGTTAAACTGATATGAGACCACAGATTTTTATCGATAAACAGTACAGTCGTACGATATATTCTATTCCATATTGTAAATGAAACGATAATAAAGAATGATTATTATCATGATCATTCACATTATGTAGTATTAGGATGAATTTTAGTTTTGATCAAAGATGCAAATTCGTTTGCCAAAAAATAGGAAGTGTCTCTCAAACGTTTCCGCCTCGGGTAATTGGTGCCGGAGTTTATTCATGCCAGTTTGTCCGCGGCCGTCGGCACGATAATACGCTGGAACCTTTAGCAAAGGAATAGTGAGGGGAAAAGCAACATTATGAAAATTAGGCACCTAACTATTTTTACGAGCCATTACTGCTTTAAGCAGGCAAGGGAGTTGGTAAGCGCTTGAGCACTTAAAACGTAATGACTAGGGAAACAGTATTTCGTCATACCCGCTAAAACTGCTTGGTTTCGTCGTTTCAAACGATCAACCACCTCATTTATTCATTATTTTAATGGGGTGGTTTTCAGAAATTCAACAAACCTAATATCTTATATTAATTAGGTACACCTATTATGTTACACAAGTTATGAAATCGCCCTTTTAATTTTTAATGTTTTTTGCAGCTTTTTCAACGACCCTTCGAATTTGACCATCAGTTTCAGCGAATTTTAGAACAAAGTACTCCAACAATTTTAAAATAAAACTGATTGAAAACTTTTATCATTTGAATCCGTTTAGAAGCATTCTGAAACGAATCCTAGAGTTTAATACTTTTGCATATAAGTAAATAAATCCACGCTTTCCGAATGAAAGGATGAGTTCGTTGGCCAGCATTTTTTGAGCACATTAAATTCGATGGATTCCGAAAAAAATCACTAGAAATAGTTGAAACCAGCTGAAAAGTGATACATTTATATTTTTCATCAGAATATTAGTCAAAGAACGTAATAACAATGAACTAAGCAATACAATAGTAGCTTATTCGTGGCACAAAATTATACTGAAGAATATACTTAAATTTCATAAATATATGTTGAGGAATTGATTGAAACTTCAAAACACCTAGCTAAAAATCGAAAGTCTTTTAGTATCGCAAAATATTATTTAGAATTAGATATTATTATTATTATTATCATTTATTTTTTATTTTTGCCAATAAACTCGTAGGTAACCATTTCTTTGCACTCAACGTACAAAAAATGTCAAAACAGTGTTACATAATATACCTAATACGATAATGAAAGAAAATTCGCTCATACGATCATGCTGCATCACTGGGACTTATTTCTGAGTAAAATCATGGAATATGTTTCAATTCCTTCTCCTCACGTTAGTAACGAATATTCCCCATAAATAATTCTAACTACATCCATCAGTAAGTCGGCTGGGTAATGAAACGTATCAAATTTACCTACCTATCGACAAGAAATCATGTTAGTTTACTGTAATGCCGGTCACACATTATCAGGCACACGTGACAGGTTCTCCTTAACGGTGCAGCCTGTTCAGGCATAGGTACCTGATAGTGTAAAAACGGAAGTTAGTGAAAAACGTTGTCTATTTCCACGAAAAATAAAGAGTTACACTGTTAAATCGATTTCGACGGTTAGGCCATCATCAGTAACAAACAATAACAGTTATTGTTTGTTACTGATGATGGCCTAACCGTCGAAATCGATTTAACAGTGTAACTCTTTATTTTTCGTGGAAATAGACAACGTTTTTCACTAAATTCCGTTTTTAAATGGGTTTCCACAACTTCGTCGCTAGTGATTTAGTTCGTACCTGATAGTGTGTTGGGAGAATAACTAGCCTCTCAAGTGACCTGACAGCTGATGAAAATTGGATCAGTTCTTCCTGACTTGGCGAGTATACTTGGTGTGTGTGTGGTGGAAACCTAAAAGTCTCCGTTTCTACAGTCCTTTTTAGTCCTTTTTATGTGGACAGTTGAAATTTTAAAAGTTAGAACTCTGTAATTTTGATTTAGGTTACGGATGTAAAATTTGTTAAATTTTTTTTTTAACCAAATGAAAGGATCAACAAACAATCCAAAATACTATTGAAATATTTTTGAACGATATAGCAAAGTTCTTGGTGGTTCATTGAAATTTATAAATTTATAAAAATGAACTTTGCTTGTGGAATGTGAAAGACAATGACTACCGCAATAGAGAATATCAAAGTAGCTGTCAGTCTTTTGTGTGGGGATATAGCTGCTCTCATTAGTGTACGCTCATGCGCTGAAAATTGTTACAATCAGATAGATCATGTCTTAATTCATTAAAGAGATTGATTTAGGTAGGTAAATTTATTTCCTCTCTGCAACCATTCCTTACACCATTGTTAGCGTTTCTTCCGTCTGTTCTTATGTTTCGCAAAAATTACACAAAATAATGAAAGAAAGAGCAGATCATCTTCTGGAGGTTCCATGGTGAACTGATTAACTTGACAGGGTAAACATGAAGAGTGTGTGTGCTCCTCAGGTATCAGGTACGCCTGAACAGGAGAACTGTTCAGGCGTATCTGTCAGGTGTATCTGATAGTGTGTGGCCAGCCTTACTCTTCAGTGGACAAAGTCAGTATTATTGTCTCAATTGACAATAAATCTACGTTCAAGTTTAAGTTAGCGTTATAAGAATAAGTTTACTGATAAGTGTCAATTAGTCTGCTTACCACATAGAGCTTTCATGTAACATACCTGTAACAAAAGAAAACGAAATCAACTCCAAATATTATAACGCATATATTTAGGGGGTTGATATGTTTTAAGTAAAATGCTGCAAATTACTGCATAAAGGTTTATAAGTTCTGTATTGATATCCTTGCTACTCAGATCATTGATCAATAATCTCATTATCTTATCTATGCTATAAGAATGAAATTATGTCTGTCTGTGAGTGGGGGAAAACGAATAAAACATAGCCTTTATTCCGACCGGGGGGGTTTTTTTTTTATCGTGACCAGAAATTTATCGTTCGGAATAAAGGCAGTATTTTATTCGTTTTCCCGTACTCTTTCGACCTTAAAATTCCGTTTTTTACCTAAATTTTGACGTTTGTCGGGCGCTTTTCTCCGTTCTTTCGGACTTCCCCGCTTCCCCTACTCCTCTAGACGGCCGTCGAAAATTTCGGAAAAAAAGTGGTCTGTTAAGTTTTTGTACGAGAATGACGACGGTGCAATCCCAACTTTGCCTTAAAAAAAAAAAAGTTCGGACCCGTTTTTTCTAAAATTCCGACGAAAACCTTCGATATTGTTTTTTCTTTTCAAGTAAAATTGACCCTATAAAGAAACGTTTTTTGACGGTGTTTCTGGGCGAAATACAGTTTTGATTCCGCCAAATCTGAATCCAAGATCGGATATTGAAAAAAAAAATCAAGGGAAGTTGGACAAAATGCGAGGAGAAGGGAGGCGAAGCGATTAAAATGAGAAGTTAAATGAGCCTGCCGTATCAGGAATGTTGTGACGCAGGCTCTTTTTACTTGGGTTCCGATGACGATTTCCGATGGTGTCTTCCCGTTTGCCTTCCTACACACACGAAATGATACGTACTAACATGCAACATCTGACTCTGTTAGTACCGAAATGTTCAGTTCCACATATGGTGCCGCTTTTGATAGTAATTTCCAACAGAAAAAAACCTCTGCCAAGTTGGGTGGGTAGTATAACTTCCTCACATATACCTACATCCAGATATATTAGCCACATATTAGCGGTAACCCGTATTGTATATCCAACCTCTTGAAAAAGATACCTCATCTACGCAGACAAAATAATGGCCTACCCATAAGGAAAATAGACGGGCAAAACATCCGACAGTTTTGTTAGTAATGAAATGTTCTTAAAACTATACTTTTTGTGGTTCCACATAAGGTGCCGCGTTCGATAGTCATTTCCAACAGAGAAAAACGTCTACCAAGTTGTGTGGGCACTATAACTTCCTCACATATTGAAACATGGACGTATCTTTATTAGACCCAATGAACTTTTCGTGATTTGTAACAGAGTTACCTCCTGAGAGGTCCATCAAGCTCCCGTCAGAGCTCCAGAGATGGCGTTGTCGGCATCCCGTTGAGGAATCAATGGGAAAGACGCGCTGTTCTCGCTCATTCTAGACAGCTGGTTGGTATATAAATAATTTCATTGGTCTTTGAATTATAATTTCTCTCTTATTCCCTTTTTATATTTTATATACCATTTTATATTTTCTTTCAACCTTTTTATATTTTATATACCATTTCATATTTTCTTTCAACCATTTTATATTTTCTTTCAATGATATTTTCTTTCAATGATATTTTCTTTCAATTTTATGCCACCTGAGTGCACAATTTAAGTCCCCTAAGTTGGGCAAATTCATTTTATACTATTTTCTTTCAATTTTTTCGCCACCTGAGTATTGCTATATGTCAATTACCAGGTTAGTGCGCCATTTAAGTCCCCATAGTTGGGCAATTTAATTTAAAAGTCCCCAATGTTGGGCAAATTAATTTCTATAAATATTTTGATTTCCTAAGGTATAAGTCTCCATAGTTGAGCATCCGTTTTGTCCCGATTGTTCAATGAAGATACTTCTTATGAAGCTTCATTGACAATCCAGTTTTAATTTCTATTCCCCCATCCAAAACGCCAATGCAGCTATTTATGATTGAATGAGCATTAGTTCTCAGCTATTCACTATTCCACCCAACTACCATACTTGATCTTCAATCAAGTATGTCTTTAAGGGGAGGAGTGTAACAGAGTTACCTCCTGAGAGGTCCATCAAGCTCCCGTCAGAGCTCCAGAGATGGCGTTGTCGGCATCCCGTTGAGGAATCAATGGGAAAGACGCGCTGTTCTCGCTCATTCTAGACAGCTGGTTTGGCGTCGGATGATTTTCTGGTGACAGGAATATCAACCTTCCCCGAACATGGCTTATTAAAAGCTCATTAGTAGGGGTGGTATCTCTCTGACGGGATGCCTCTGTTACCTCCTCTACCTTGTTATGAGGATTTAGCCCCCATTGCACCTCTGGGGGGGGGGGGGGGGGCACCTAAATTCCTTATAGATTCCACATAGGTAGTTTTATAAGATTTAATTTGTTAGAAAGTAATTTCCAACAGCACAAAAGTCTGCCAAGTTGGGAAGGCTGCATAAATTCCTCCATAGATGGATATATAGAATTAATAGAACAACAAAGTAAGAGTCGAAATGATTGCCTATCTTTATTAACCCAGCAAAGTCTGGCGTAACATATATGTCACAGTAGCAGGTTCCAACATGACGCCTTCCTGGCCTCCCCCTTTGCTGAAAACGTATTTGATCATGCATTTTCTTTCCGGAGATGTTCCTTTGAATGTTAGAGTCAGTTTCACCGTCTTCGTGCTATCGTCAAAATCACCCTGCTGTTCAGAAGTTTTCGTGTCTTTGGAGTTATTCGAAATATGGACCCCTCGACGTTGTAAGTACCACATTTTGTCGTATGCTACTTTTTTGTCACGATTTTTATATATTTTACATTCTAAATAAACTATCTAGGTTTTTATATATGCTTTTTTGATATAAAACTATTTATTCTCCACGCTTACATGTGCTTTTCAATTCTTATGTGACATAAATGTCACGCCAGCCGAATGTGTTTTCAATTTTCTAACAATGGTTTCTTTTCATTTTTCAGTGACAATGTTCGCCTCCTAGGGAACTTGACAGTTTCCGAAGCTATGGATGTTCTCGAAGGAGTGTATGATTCTGAACTTTGGAATTGATGAGTAAGTAATAGATGACATTCAGCCGGATATCTACATCGCTCGACCCGAACCAGGTGTCCAAACGACGAATATTCAGGTGACGAAGATGACGCAGGTACATTGGGTAACTTATCCCGTTCCCCAACCACATGCGCTACTCATGTACAACAAGAATATGGGAGGAACAGATCGAATGGACCAGGACGTTGCTCGGTACAGGACATCCATTCGGGGGAAGAAATGGTGGTGGGTTCTCTTCACTTGGATGATGGACGTTGGTATTAACAATGCCTGGAGCTTGTACAGAAGCATCTGGAAGGAAAATTTGGAAACTCGATTTCTCAAGAGGAATCGCAATGTATTATGCAACTCGCTTCAAGGAACCCCTAAAAATTCGGGGTCCGTTGTCGCAGTCGAGATCCATGAAAGTACTCAAATCTATCAGATATGACAACTATGGCCACCTTGTTGCCCTCACTGAAAAAAGAAGAAGGTGCAATTACGAAGGATGCACATCTACTGTGAAAACTGTCTGTGTGAAATGCGATGTAGGTTTGTGTGTGAAGTGCTTCATACCGTACCACACAATTTAGTTAAATTTTTCTGATTTTTTCATAATGTCTGTTTCATTTTTATCCACTGGCAACAACAATGTATAATAAACCTCATCAGTAATTTTATTACCCCAAATGTATGTGTATAAAATTACAATTTAAATCTAGTAAACTTTCTGTGGTTCCACGTAGTTTTATAAGATTTGATTTGTTTCTAAGTAATTTCCTACAGAAAAAAAGTCTGCGAAGTTGGGTGGACAGCATAAATGTAACATGGACGTATAGAATTAGTTGAAGGATGAAAAGACCTTAAAACTAAAATTTTCGTGGTCCCACATAAAAAACATTGCGAATTATTACACAGCAATAAATAATGACCTCTCTTTATCGAATCTAATAAACTTTACGTGGTTCCAGATAGTTCTGTAAGATTTAATTTGTTAGTAATTTCCAACAGAATCAAACGTCAGCCAAGTTGGGTGGGCAGTATAACTTCCTGACATACTGTAACATGGTCTGTAGGTCTCGATGTTATCCCACTATATCCCATCGCATCATTACATACCGATCGAGCAAAGCGAGCTACATCCCCTACACACGTTATACATACAGCTACCCTTAGTGATGAACCGTTTGCGAGCAAAGCAAGCAACATCTCAGGGGGTCTGGGGGGGCTTGTCCCCCCGTCTGGACGTGCAGGCGAGTGAAGCGAGCCGGAACGGCTAGTTTTATTACAAGAACGAAACTCAGTTTTTTTTTTTCCACGCTAGGCAAAGCCAAAGAGCTGAATGGAGGGTGGGGGGAGTCTAGGAGATCTTCATAGATTTTTCTAAAATGGGTTGTAAGCAATTTTACAAATTTCAACCCCCACCCTAACCATGTATTGTTGAGTGGGAGGGGGTTGAGGTTGGTTAGGCAATGACCCGGTAGACCAAGCGGTCTTGAAAGCGGGATCGCTTTTTGCCCCTTGCTTGGGTTCCGTCCGTCAATTTGCCTGTCTGCACTCGTTTCCAATCGTTCTACCGACTAAACATTTATGCATCCCATCCCGAGCGAGCAAAGCAAGCGAGAAAACTAAGCTAGTTCATTATATTATCAAAACTTGGCACTTCACACCTCAAAAAAGGGTTCGCACTTTTTCAGCTCCAGTACCCCACAATTTCACTTTCTAAAAAAAGTAAATGTCGAAAATTTAGGACTAAATTTCGAAAAAATGGTACCTACATAGGTTGAAAAGGAAACAAATTGCCCTCAGAAGCCCAATACAACCAGGCTTATCAATGGGCCGCCCTATCTCGTAATTGTTTTCGAAGTACTCCCAAAGGCGCTGTATGTAAATTTCAGCATTAGTTAGATTAGGAAATAAAGTAGCCTCAGTGGTCCAACAGCTGATCAGAGTCCTTCAATAATTCGAGGTTGTATTTTAAATGTCCCAGATGAGGTCCATTTCAAATTTCAGCTCCTAAGGTTGATTAAGAAAGAAATTACATTCGCGGGTTCCTTAGCAAAACTCAACCTTCTTAAACACTTTGCGTAACAAATGCAATTTCGTGGTGGAATGATTTTTTCATCAATATTCATGAGTAGATATTGGCACCAAGAAAAGGGTAGTTGTTGCGAAAATTGATTATTCACACTTTACTAATCACTTTAGTAGTGTAAAACATCAAAATAAATTTATTAGACAACGAGATTATGATACTTGATAAATGTTAGGTTTGCGCATACGCAATGAAGTGAATTGCGTTATGATTTGTGGACAATGAAATTTATAAGGTGTCACCATCAAACCGATTCTCACGTTTACTAAAAATAATGAATCATTTTTCAATAATTACCAACAGATCAAAATTTAACAATTATCTACAGATCAGTTGTCTGTTAGAAAGAGCTATTTCAGCCCAGGAACGATAAACCAATGTGTGATAACTTGTAGCTTTTTTTTTCATCTTTGCAAACTAACATCTCTAGTGATTAGTCTATATAAGATATACCAAGAATGAACGTTCTTTTTCATAAGAAAATGACGCTTTAGTTTTTAAGAAAACGCTTCATCCTAAGAGAAAATCTCTGTCCATAGTTATCAAGCCGGTTGAGCGAATGACTCCCCCCCTGGAAGCCAGAAAGGCGAACGTACACCCCATCAAAAGCGGAGGGCGCCGCGATGGAAATAGGCTGCGCTCGGGGGGTGAGGAGGTGAATTTGATTAAATTTGAACGAGTCGAGGGGTGGAAAGTGCGGGGGAGAGGGGAATATCCGCCGCCTTCCTCCCTCCCAAACAAACTTCTAATGAAGCGAGTCTAATGCAGGTGTTTGCCGAGGGAAATTATCTCACGCCTTCTGACGAAAACTTGCTATTCATTATATGGAAGAAGTTGTGTTAACGTTGCCTTTCAAGGTTCAATGTTACTCAAAACAGCCTTTGGAACGAAATGAGGGGATCGTTACACCTTGAAACTGTCCGTGATTTCCCGTATCTCTCTCAAATTTGACAGGCACCTTGACAATCGGTTTATTTTCATAATTTCACTTTTATTATTTTTATTTTTGTAGATCTGTTAGTTCAGTAGAGCTATATGTATGGAAATAAATATTCTTGTTCTTCTAGTTTCTGAACTCAGGTTCAAAAATCAGTCAATAATTTGGGTAGAGAAGTATGTACCTACTACCTTTTCAACATACTTTTTTGCTCTTCATGATTTGTTACCTTATAAAATCATTCTTGAATCCTTTCTTTATGGTTCCTTTTACTTCTCCGTTGCATGATCTTGTAAAATTAAAAAGAAAAAAAAAATTATATATATATATATATATATATATATATATATATATATATATATATATAGTTTTGATGAAAAATGAAAACACTCGCGTGTAATATTATTTTGAGGTATTACAGAAGGTTGGAAAAAGATAGGAAACACTTAAATAAATATAAACAGGAGTATTTGAAGAACCTCCATAAGGCTCTACTAGATCGTGGGTACCCTTCCAATCTACTTCAAAACGGATCCTTCCAGCAACATCCTCCTTTAACCCTAGACCAAAAATTTCAGAAGCCCCCAAATTTCAAAATTTAACTACAACATACTTTCCAGGAATCGAAAAATTGAGACCCATTTTAAAGTCATTATTCCCTATTATCTCCAATAATACCTTAACCAAAGGTTTACTAACTTCTCCTCCTTCCCTAACATTCAAAAGACCCCCAAATTTAGGCTCTATACTCAATAATAATAATAATTTTGATAATGAACTCCCTGGTACCCACCCCTGCAACCGACCCCGATCTAAAACGTGCCCCTTAATTGATGATTCGACTACATTAACTACATCAAATACCCCAAATTCCTATCAAATTCGAACATCAGCCTCTTGTACAAGTTCCAATTTAGTGTACAACCTCAAATGCCAGAGTTGTGATGCATTCTATCTTGGAGAAACGATGACCCCTCTTTCTATCCGCATGAATGGACATAGAGACTCTATTAGGCATAAACCTCACCTCCCAATTGCCAAACATGCTCGGACCCATGACACCAACTTTGATGAGTGCTACAAGGTTCAAGTTGTCCGAGCCCTGCCCAACAAGACATCGACATGTGACAGACTGGCCTGGGAGTCCTCCTACATAGCAGTAATGGGAGGATTACAAGAGCCAGGACTCAATAGGAAGAAGTGAACTCAACACCTGATTGTTGGGGGGAGCCCATCACAGCCTATTTGTGATTTTGCTGTGGGGGGCTTTCCTCAACAATTTAGGTACTCAAAACACCTCTTCATACATCACACTTCTTCCACTTTACACTCACCCTCTTTGAATTTTTCACCCCCTCAGGTATACCAAACACAAACACACACACACACACACACACACACACACACACAAAATCATTCCAGACCATCATTTGTACCTACTCCTTCCTGCCATGCTTCCTCCACTCCTCATTCTACGACCCAAGAACCACCACACGGACAAGCAATACAGGAAACAAGAAGAATTTTCTACTACTTCTTCACTAGAGCTGACGACGCTGACACAGCGAAATATTCTCTCAATTTTGTAAGTTTATTTAAGTGTTTCCTATCTTTTTCCAACCTTCTGTAATACCTCAAATATATATATATATATATATATATATATATATATATATATATATATATATATATATATATATATATATATATATATATATATATATATAAATTGGTAGGAAACAATCTACAGCCTAACCCGTACATTCCCAGAAAATTTCTTCATAACCGGATGAAAACTAGAAATTATGCTTGTTCCTGGGAATACACTTTCGCGCATGCGTAGGAGCTACTAATGATGCAATCATGTTGAAATTGATATGGAATAATAAAATCGTTGTCCCTCAACTTGTAACAACGAGAGGTGATGGAAAGAGAATAATTACCTACTCCCTTAAAGGGGAGAGGCGGTTAACCTGCTACACCTAGAGGATATCCTGAAGGTGGAATCAACCTCAGGCATGTCCCCAGCTGCAGCGTTCTCAAGAAGAAAGATGAACTAACTACTCCTATCCATCACAAACTATCCACTAAATTTGAGTAGGATCGGACGAGTCGGGCGTCACAAAATGAAGTAATTTACTTTTACCCATAAGCAGGATGGAGTATTGATTTGAGAAAGATGAAATTGACAACGAAACTTCTACAGCTCAACCCACACGTTTCCTGGAAATGACATCGAAATTTGATGAAAGTTGTTGAAATTAGGCTCGTAAAAAAGAAGATATTATGTGGAGCAGCTTCTATTGATAAAATTATGTTGAAATTCATAAGGGTTTATCAAATCGGCTCCATTTAGCATTATATTAGCACGTGTGCTTATACACATTATGATAGTGTTTCATTATATATTCAATAATTTTGACCCGTACTTTGATCTTTAATCATTTCTGTACGTCCATGTTGCAATAAGTGAGGACGCTATGTTGTCCGCCCAACATGGCGGGCGTTATTTATTTATTTTTTATCTTACTTTTTTTGTCAAATAAACTTAAGATGAAGTAATATTTACAAAGCCAAAACATTCAGTTTGCGGTCGGGCTCTTGAAGATGATGTAACGGATTCATAAACACCAGTTTTAAAGTATTATGGCCTATTGTGAAGAGGTGCTACACTAACCGATTCACAGCACCACCATCCAACTCCCTTCATTAAAGTGAGGTATTACCCTCACCTCTGGTAATTGGGGTTTACGCCCTCCTAGTCCTTTAAAGTTGTCTGATGCAACGTTTTAGCCCTTCCCGCTCCTTCCTCCTTCAACCCTTATAAATTCAGGTGTCAACGCTTCATCTAAATTAATACCTCGCTTCGGGGCCCTACGGTATAACTACTCGGGAACTTTGTCCTGTGTTACCTGATATGATAACTTTCCTTCGGGCGGGTAGATCAAATTGGGAGCCCTCTCCCCTTTCCCATAGAAATTATGATTAGTGTACTCAAACGAAACGATTTAGTTTGAGGATGCCGCGAGCTTAGGATTCTCTCCAAGCATGTTCAGGCAACAGAAATTCGTTCCATGAGAAGGGTTGGAAATGGTGTATGCATAACAGTACTTGACGCCAGAGCTCCCTTTGTTTCAGATACATTGCAACAAACTCTCAAAATTGGCCAATTTTGTTTGAACACTTTTAGTTCTATACCTTGAAAATGACAGGAAGTCAATACTTCTGAGTTCGTGAGGACTACTGGGCTGGTATTGACTAGAACCTAGGCAGTTGTGATGTGAATAAGTGTGATATGATGAAGGGTGAGGATGTCATTTTGTTTGGCTCTATCGGCCTTACGTCACTCGGTAATAACTTTTGCCTTCTGCAACGATTGGGAAAGATAAAATAAAATGTTGAAAACGATAAATAATGGATTTAATTGCGTATTAAGAAACCATAAAAAAGACGCAATTCATATGAAAAAGATGCATATAATCCAACTTGGGCAGAGCCAATAGTCGGATCACGTCTCCAAATACAGTGCATTCATTATTTTACTCGTTTCTATTGTATGTTGGAGTGAGGTGAAATGAGAACATCCGATATGCGCTTGAGCGGAACAAACGTAGGCAACGTTTCAAATTTGATCAAAATCAGACAAAGGAAAGTGGATGAGAATGCTATTTCATATTTACCCTCTCTCTTAACCCCCCCTTATACTTGATACATCTGGCATTCAGCTAATACCGACAGGTGTGTTAGAAAGGTATAGCTTTCTCACACGTCGGATTCTTTTCAGATTCGACGGGTGCATTTACCACTTTACAGGCATCCCAAACATATTGGATAAGATCTATAAATCCTACCTAACATGCAGGATCAGTCTCATAATAGGTGCCGGTCTTATTACATAAAAAGATGAAAATTGTATTTCTTTTGTAGATATTTGAAGATACATTTTTGTTTTGTTCTTTGTGTTTAATCGAATTTCGTGTGTTCTTGATCCAGTCTGCATTTTCTGTTTTACTTCTTCAATAGAGTCAAGGGTGCTCTGTCTTCGAGACCCAAGCATCTCACCCTTCTATTGGAACCTCGGAGACGTCGTGATACTGCCCGTATCGTATTGGATTTTCGTTTTCACTCAACCAAGAATTACATAAAAAGTAATTCATTGTTCACGTAGTATGTTCTAGATTGTAGAAATTGAATTTTGTTCTAAATATGACAAGTTACTTGACCTAACGCCTTCCGTTAATCAGCTAACAACTTTTCCCGATGGCTGTCATTACCGTGAAAAGGGATATCAGGCCAGTAATTGACACTTCTTGCTCCTGCGTTCCCACTTGTTCTTGCTCCTTCCCTAGGTATTTACGCCCTCATTTGTTGTTGAGGGTTAAAAAGAACTGCGGTCTAAGGGGGTTGGAGAGCTTGATTGGATAGAATGGCGAAAGCTGGGTCGAAGAGGGAGGAAAGAGCTCTTATATTGAATAGGAGAGGTTCGGGTGTCAGGGGCCTGGCCCAATTAGGTTACCGGTTGCCGGCGGGAGATAACTCTTTCCCGCCAGGTTGGGCTTCCCCAGTTCCCACACGTGCGGGGTATCGAATTCTCTGGGGTTTTCGAAAGTTAAAGGTGGATTCCGCTCAGTGTACCGATATGTGGAGTGGGTTTCATTATAGAAACATTTGGAGATGTAAGCTACCTTTTCAATCTCCTCACAAAGCTTATTTGATGCGAGGTGGATAACCTGTGCGTTGTGCAGGGTAACCGGTAGATTAGTGCTGTCTAATGAACTTGCCTGGCGATTTATCGATGGAAACTATAAAATACATATATGTAGTACACTCATGCATTACGATTCTCCTAAATAACCAATGGTGATGATATCTGAGGTGAAACTCTTTCGGAGCTAGTAGGACACAATTACAAAGTACGGATACAAACTGATCAACTGAGGGACCTCAGATACTAGTTTTAGTCTTAATATACTAAGGTAAACTGACGAAATTTAAGATAGAGCGCTTTTTTATTATTTTGAAAACTATGTTACAATGTATGGAGGACCATTACCAGCTGATTGATCTTGTTTGTGCAACTGCTGATTAATAATTTCAGGAGATGATGCTCTAATTAAGGCTGTAATATCATCAGCGTACATCAGAATGTTCAATTCACCTCACCATACTTGTTACATGAATTGAGTATTAGGAAGTTTATTGATCAAAATAATAAAGCATATTGGAACCAATATTGAACCCTGGCGAACACCTGTTGTCACTGCTTTAAATTCAGAGAGCATGCATCAGCAATGCGTCAACTTGTTTAATAGACTGTGTTTAATAATTATAGACTATTGTTCTGCGTAGGAGGGCTATCAAATACATAAATAATAAACCACAATGTAATATTTCGTTGCGTTTCCGGAATACTGGCCGAAAACACATATTCATACTTGTCTTTCCCAACCGCAGTCTGTCTATGAATGATATATGATCTACAACTACATAAGCTCCATGTCAAACAATACTAGAAGACCCTGAAGTATAACAATTATAAAACTCTCCATAATGTTTTGTTGATATCCAGTTGGCCGGGATTACAAATTTGTCAACCCTTAGCGGTAAATCTGAAATTTTGGCTATGCTGATGAGCTTTAGACCGGGGTGGTTTCTTAACCGAAAAGTTCCTCGAAGAGAAGATTCCCTAAGGGGAATGAGAGAGGGGTCTTGTATGATTGATGCCTTCTCAAAAGTCACTTCCAAACTTCTAAATGAGGTAAAAACCGTTTCGAGGCGCCGCCCTGGGCCCCTGGGCAGAATACGGAGCGAAGAGAGGGAGAGGATTAATTATTAATAAAATATACAAAAAAAAGGAATCTTTTTAGGGACGAGTTAAGGGAGGGTTCAATAAAGTTTTTCGAAAAACACGCTTGTCTAAATAATATTGTTACATAATGAATGCTTGCGGAAACTGGGTTGAAAAAACTAACACCAGCGGAAAGTTCTAACTCGAGATATAACGTGATTCAACGAGCCATTAGGTATGGAAATTCGCACAATACTTTCGCTTTAGTGTGATAATACAATGTTTATGGATGACCCTAAATTATACCAACCCCACCTCATGGTGAAAGCATTTTAAGGTGACATGAAGCACAGCAGTTTCATAGAGCCCCTGGGTTCGTAGCGTATCTGAACTTTTCTAATATAGTTTTATGATAACGAAATGGAAAACTGGAAAAATCAATGGAAACAAAATATTGAAGGTAGAGATCGGAATTTACTTTTTTTCCGGATACAAATAGATACGACGTCCTTACTTGTTACTGGGAATACAATGACGGCACCTGCGTTACTGAGCCTCCCAATTCCAAAAATTAGTCATGCAAGGAAGCCCTGGTTCTCCAAACTTCCTATAAGAAATTCATTGAAGCGGAACGATATATTGCACTAATTTTCAATTTCATCCGTGGTAAATTTATTGTGATATCGGCAAGCGAAAAATACGACGTAACCTCGAAATTACTTGTTACGTCCGCCTAAGTTCACGGGGAGCAATGGTAACTTTTCAAGGCGAACTGAGGGAAAAAAAACCAGGTGTGCTAAAGACCACACGGGAGAAGTGTAAACTTCTATGACGATTTTCTGCTAAATATAATAAATATAAAATATATTATGGAAATGATTTTGGTTGCCGAAAAAATCTTGTAAAGACCAATTTCAAAGTATACAACATTTTTATTCAAACATTATTATAATTTTCTTACACATAAACTAGTCACAACATTGTTTCTATATTTTCTGTTTACATTATTATTTTATTCTTTATTCATTAACCGTCAACAATAGTGTTATCATTATTACAATCATCTGACGACTCTAGAAAAGAAATGATTGGCTCATGGTAATTGGAATAAGAGATAAATGTTCTAGACTCAATTTTGTGTAGGTTATTTTCTGTTATGGTGCGCGTCTACAATTAATATGAGCAAGATTAACTTCTCAACCAAGTGACAACAAAACAAGCGGCATTGTTTACTATATCCATTTATAACATAAATAAATATAAAACTACGACATTAATGGAAAAACAAGTACGAAAGAAATGCGTGATAAATCGAGACCTTTCCTACGAGTGGAGAACGATTTTTGTCCGGTGAAAAATGAAGAAGTTTCATTTCCCCAGCAACGGCTTGGTTGTACGTGAAAATCAAAAGAAAAAACAGCGTGACGGAAAAAAATATGACGGTAAAATCGTATTCACACCCCGCTAAATTTTTCGGCCTATAAAAGTTTACACTTCAATTAATAGTCTCTGACTTGCTTACCAGACATTGTAATGGTCTTATGCCTTACCTCGTGTATGAAAACCGCGTACCAATACAATTTTTTAACCTCTCATACGTGTGTAGGAATTTATTGATTTAATCCAACGATTGTTGAAGCTGCTACATGTATGTACACATCATATTAAATGTAATATTGATTTTTGACCAATGTGAAGGTTAGCATAAAGATTTTTTTTTCAAGTTTATAGGATTACTGAACTAATACTCAATGTATGTAGTTGATGCAATCATTCTTCACAGTTGATGCATTATCATAACTAGATAAAATATACAGTAGTATATGTAGTTCATGATAAAACCTAGGAGGTTTTGGAGTTTGTATGTGTATACTACACTCTTGAAGTAAGATTAGGACTGTACAATTTTTGTCACGACTAGGCGATTGAGGAACAATTGGAAAGCAGAACTTTGATACTCAATGCATGTTGTTGATGCATCATTCTTCGCACTTTCCCTACCGTTGCACTTGGACATTCTTCCGTCTGAGTGAGTGCCTGTGTGTGTGTGCGAGAAATTTTGTTGGCAACTCCTACCCCTCAGCACCTATGGTTCGAAGTATTTGAGTAGATTCTACTGCAGTTTGTATTTATATTTTGTAAAATGTATGTTTACAGTATTAGCATATAAAATTCCAAGAACCAAAACAAGGCTCAGTTATTCATATTACACGCCAAAAGTTCCTACACATAAAATTTATAACTACTACAATTCATGTACTACGACGAATCTGGCTTGGTGTCTGGAGAGCAAGACAATAACTTGATATTTTTAATCAGGTACGCCTTGAGATCTCATATTTTTTTGAAAATCGATATCCCAGTTTGCCTCAGAGGTAACTGAAAATTAGTGAGGGCGATCGTGTAATTCCGATGCGTTTTTCATGGGAGGTCGGAGAATTAGCCGCATGCCTCCTTTCATCCCTACCTCATTTCCTTTCTCCCTCCCTCCATCGGACCTTCTTATCTCTCATATTTCACTTATTTGAACAAGAATATAAAGGAGTGGATCGTCATTATCATAATGTATTTGGTCCATCAATCAGCCAGGCTGAGATGGAATGGCTCATGGGGGAAAATCCTCCCTCGATGTCAAACTAACATATATTGGAAGTGATTCATGAAACGAACCAGGTGCGCCATCGTGGGTGCAAGGGTATAGTGGCATTACTGGTAACGAAAATTCGAATGGGCTCGCCCATTCCCCCCATTACCCCATTCGTAGGGTCCGAGCCAGCAGTCGGCTTACCAAGGGTACCTTTCGAAGGGTCATTTAACTTGTGGGTCAACCAACAAACCACAAGAAGAAGGTCCAATATTAAGGGAGATGTTCACAGCAAACTCACGGTGGCCAAACCCAACACTAAACTTACTGAGGAGCTACTCGGGATAAACCGTAGGGATCTAAAAACAATAGTAGGCTTCATAAACGGTTTCTCACCCTTACTATTTAACCTAAACCACATAGGTTCACTTAAATTTCTACCCTGTACAGGCTATGTGAGGAAACAAACGAAGCAGCATACCACATAATCTTTGAGTGCCCTTCACAAATTCGCACTCTTATGGGCACAAACCACGATGAGGTCTATTCGAAGCAAACAATTAATCAAGGGCCTCATGCACATTCCTCACAGGTGGGCTGAGTCGCATTCCAAGAAAGTACCACATTAGCATACAATACCGGGGCCCTAAATCCCCTCCCTGAGAGTTTTACAATACATCTACTTCGACCAGTTGCCTAGCCATTGAACTAAATTAAGGTACTTATACCGATCATGGGTACCTGTTGAAACTTTGGGCTATGGGTGATATTCTCGTGACTTGGACACTAGCGCATCCTTACATCGAGGCAAGGCAAAGTCGAAGTTATTTCACCTTGTCATGGTGACGAGTAAACTATGCGAAAATGCGTCATTTGTAGCCCCAGCTAGACATATGCATAACATAGTCTTACCTAGTTCCTTGTCAATATTTTCATTATTTTTTGTAATATGCAAGGTGATACATTGTATGCAAATTACATCAAGTTATTATCAGGTGATGACCTCAAACGCTACGAACGCAAGATTTAATCCGTGGGGTAGAGATCCATATGAAATGTGTGTTGGGGAGTTGACATACAAGTGTTTGAGATGTTCCAGACATCAGCCGCGAAGATGTGGATTACCTATCTAGTTTTCAGAACTGTTCTTTGAATCAATTGAAACTAAAAATCTTTAGAGTACTGTGAAAGTGGTCTTGTGAAAGGGTGTGCTATGAGAGCTCTGAAGGCGGGTACAGTAAGTACCTATCACATGTGGAAAGGTATACCTACATACTTTCCGTATATTATTACTTGTTCATGTACTTCATGATAAAAACGGAATTAGGTACCTACCTAATCACCTTTTTTGTCCCTAAAATTTGTATAATTGCAAAACTCGCGCAATAACTGCACTGCCAATGCCGTCTTTATGAAATATTACCTTCAGAAGAATGCATTTCAAGGTTTTTTCCTTGCAGCTGGTTGTTAATTCATGTTGCATATTCCCTGATTCGATATTTGACAAACTTGCTAATCAGCGGTTGTATTCGTTAGCAAAGCAACGACCCACCTACTTTGTTTACGCACTTTAAACCTACAGCAAATCTGGTAGGACGTACGTACCTACCTAAGTAGTTTCGTTTCTTGGTGTAGCAACAACCTGCCTTGTTTACTTTGACAAACTATCAAATCTCTCCTTTTATTCATTCAATATAACAAGTAAGCTTCCTCAGTTAAGCATAGTACTACGAACTTATAATAAAACGCTGATGAAGCTACCTGAGCAATGGCTAGGTACCTACACAGCAGTACAGACACCTGAGGAATTTTCAACCATCTTTTCTCTACTATTTTTCAGGTTAATAGTAATTCTCGAAGCCTAAACGAATGAAGTTCTTTAGTTTTCTGACACTGGTTAACTATAATAGTTAGTAGGCTCCTAGTCCAAATAAAAACTCGTACACGTTAGATTGGTATCATTGACAGCAATTCACAATCAATTATTGCGCTGGCAGGCATGATTATTATAACATTTATTCGAATTGAAACTTTGTATTGCTACTTTTTCAAAACAAAACTGTTGAAAAATGGCCTTATAACCAAGAACTATGTTGCCGTGAGACGGCAAACTTCTTGTGAGAAATAGTTTAGTTGAGTAGCGATTCATTGACGTAGGGCGGTCTCATGGCCGACTTTGGCTGAAGCGCGAACCTACTCCAGGCGTGACGTCACGAGAATATGGGCCATACAGCAAAGGTAGAGTCCATCCAGAAAAATCAAATTGTGAGCTTTAATTCATGGAGTTCATTTCTGTCTAACGAATTATTATTCGAAATATCCGTAAAAACATTCGCTCCTGAAATTTCTATTTTCCGTATCGATACATTATTAGCGACTCAGGTGCAGGTGACATTCCGTGAAATACGACGAAAGGGCAGAAATCTGAACAGAACACTACCGAAACCAACGGTCGTCCTCTATAACTCCCTACCTTTTATACACTACACCGGCATCGGATTTCGTGGTCGTAGATTAATCACTGCGATACGAGCTTTGCTCGGAGACCCGATATTTTCTAACCGAAAGATTAATTACGTGTCATGAAACGCCTTTATCGAACAGTTCTCGTTTTATCGATTGGCCTTGTCAATTTTTTTCTAGTGCATCCTTCAAGTTTATCACAGCAACCGATTGATATTATGAAATGTAATCACTCTACCCTGATACCAACTTAAAAAAAGCACTGAAATACGGACAATTTAGTGATGATGGTATTTACATTCCGTTCATCCTATAAATACCTACTAATGTAATTATTGAATGAAATGCAACCTGTTGAATAAATTGTTCATTTTCCCTTGGTATATTAGCGTGAAGCACCTAAGTAAAAAATGTCACGAAAAACCGAGACTCAAGTAGCTACGGATCTAATTTTCTCGATACTCAGATATGAAGCTGAAATTTGATGTAGACGTCTAGAAACGGATCATTAAGCCTCCAAGATTAGCTGAGTGAGATCCGGAGCTAAGTTCTTTGCTATTAAATCTAGCAAGCTAAATTTGAAACAGAGCGTGTTCCAACGTGTTCTTCCTGCAATCTTTGAATCGACGTCTAGTCATTCTTATACTCATTCCTTCAAATTTTAAGGTGGTCCTTCGAAAAGATTGAACAAATTATCAAATTTAGTCATTACTTAAATATTTCACACCATTCAGTAGACAAATTACCCACCTACCAATCAATTACTCTTCAAGTTTTTGTTGAATCAAAATTTGTACGCTTCAATGGTCATCAATGGCTTCGACTTTTTGCTGGCTTTTGGCTCTTTTTCGGAGGATTAAAAACAAGTCTTTGGTCTGTGATTGCGCCGAAGTAAAGAATCGGAGGCCACCTTGAAAGGATTCAAAACACGTGGTCCTGATCTGCGAGTTTACTAACACGTCCTAGAGAACTTTGGCACTCAATTAATACGTGCCTTGAATTAATATGAAGCTCGAAAACAAGTTCTTCAAGTTTCTCCAATTTCTATTCAATTCCATCCATTCTTCCCTGCTGCAGAAGACCCAAGAGTAATTTCACTATAGCTAACTCGGGATATTCAATTGACGAAGAAGTAAAACTTTTTTACGATTTAGCATCCGTTTTGGATCAATCTTGATGCGCCGTTAATAATTCGCAGGTTCGTGCTCTCTGCGTAATTATAGTATAATTATTGTATCCCTGAATCTCTATCGATCCCTCTTCGAGAACGGGCCAAGTGATATCCAGAAATCTCGAACAACTTCAATCTCGAAATGGAAATCTTAAAACGGAAGACGCTGAAAAAGGGAAAACGGAAAGACTTTGAGGGAAAAAAAATTGCCTCTGCCTACTCCGTTACAAGGCTAACGGTTTCTAGTTAATGGAGCCTTTCATGTTTTTTCTTTTCACTCTTCAAACAAGACCCCAAGACTCACCGAGGCTCCAACTGGTTTCCTTCTTTCTGTTCGACCACCCAAATTCCTCCATTTTGCAAGCGAGAAATAACCCAGTGGAGCCTCGGAAAGAACCCTGATAACAGAGATAACAGACAAGATTTTTGTTTCAACGTCAGTAAAATATTTTCAAGAGAAGATGTCGTGGAACGCTCCTCAATGAGCTCGTCACCGTCAGGCTCATGCATCCCCCCGGCCCCTCCTCATCCTCTTTTTCTCTCTTTACTGGAAAATTAAATTCGTCCCTTTCGTTTTTTAAAGACGAGTCCAAAGGAGAAAAAAAATGGTGGAACCTTGCATGTCTTGAAATCCAGCTGAAGACCTGAGATACGGAGACTTTCATTAAATTAATACTCAAATGGCCTATTTTTTTCTTCCTTTCGCCTTTTTTTGTTCCTTTCAAAGAGTTGAACTGAAAAGAAGGAAAAAAGAGAGATGGTAAAGAAACGTATTCTCTTTGATCATAAACTTTGGTTTCCCTAGGATCCTTTTTTCTTTCAGAATAAATCGTATTTAACCTTGTATTGAAATTGGAAGAAAGAAAACTTGCAAGCTGTCTTCAAGTACTCATTGATGAAACACCAATTTTACTTTCTCGTAAATTTCTAGTCACTTAATTTAAAAGCAACTAGTTCTACGAATAAATTTTACTACACATTTAAAGAACTTTTTCGATTCATTTTATTGGCATAATACATGAATTCTTATTTCCAAGTTATCAGGGATCTACGTACCCCCCCCCCCCAGAGGTGCAATGGGGGCCTAAATCATTGATAAAAAGGTAGAGGAGGTTGACAGTATCCCGTCAGAGAGATACCACTCTTACTAATACCTTGTAATGAGCCATGTTCGGAGTAGATTGGTTCTCAGGGACCTGGATCACCCATACAACGCCAAACTCAGCTTCTCAAGAACACGAGAAAGGCTGCGATGCCTGTAGTTCACCAACAGAGCGACGACAGCGCAATCTCTGAGATCCCGACGGGACCTCTATGACGAGAACTCTGTCACACTCCCCTCCTTAAAGACATACTTGATTGAAGATCAAGTATGTTAACTAGGTGGAATAGTTACTGGCTGAGAACTGATGCTCATTAATAAATAGCTACATTGGCGATTGAGGATGGGAAAAGAGAAATTAAAACAGGATGGATTGTCAATGAATCTTCATAATTAACCCCCAATCAAAGATTGGAACAATCGGGAATAAACGGTGGCTCAACTATGGAGACTTATACCTTAAGGAAAATAAAATAGATATAAATTAATATGCCCAACATTGGGGACTTAAATTGGGAACTAAGCCCTGGAATAATTGGGAACAATGTCCTAGAATAATTGGGAACAATGCCCCTGAATAATGGGGAACCATGCCCGGGTATAAAGAATAATAATAAAAATGGCAAAGGCCAGGTATACCATAGGTATGAAATTGAAAATATCAAAAGGGGAATAAAATAGAAATTATAAGTCAAAGACCAATGAAATTATTTATATACCAAAGGGTGATAATGGGAATTCCTTGTGGAACCCAGGGCCATGTTTCTTCTGAAACATTAACGCCCCAAAAACTAGTGGATTGGACTACTAGGCGTCAGCCGTGCATAATCCAAACCACGCTCGCTCTACCGAGGAGAGTGCGACAGTACCGTAAGAGGTACCACTCCCGAAACGTAATGTGCAATGTTCCGGGAGATTGGTTTCCAGGGACCTGGATCACCCATCCAACGCCAAACTCAGCTTCTCAAGAACACGAGCAAAGGCGGCGACGCCCGTTGTTCAACAACGGAGCGACGACAGCGCAGTCTCTGAGATCCCGACGGGACCTCTATGAAGGGAACTCTGTCAGAAAGTAGAGAGCTAAACAAAGCTACACAAGTGGAGCACAGAGATGGACCCTAAAATCCCACCGCCTCCACCATCTACGCAGACCGGTTGCAAGCAAAAGGAAAAGGGGAAGAAGTGTCTAATAATATACGGGAGACAAAAAGTGTCATTGACCATGAATAGGGAGGATGTTACCAAGCGGTCACTATAGTGTAGAAAAACGCTTGAATGGACCTAAGTGGGACGTATATGTGACCACAGATATGGATGAGATGAATAGTCAAATAAATTACTATCTTCAACTCAACGTGACCACTGTGTCCATAGGGAGGTACACTGTTATGAATAAAACGTAGCTGTCCCTTTCAAACTAGAAAAGTTGGGGATTTGCGGAGGTTGAAATATAATTCTAATGGAATACATGTAAAAGGGGATACTACCACTAAGTTGGGAGTAAGCTGTCCACAAAATAGCTGCTTGAAGGACGGAATAACACTGGAACGCTTGAATGGACCTAAGTGGGACGTATATGTGACCACAGATATGGATGAGATGAATAGTCAAATAAATTACTATCTTCAACTCAACGTGACCACTGTGTCCATAGGGAGGTACACTGTTATGAATAAAACGTAGCTGTCCCTTTCAAACTAGAAAAGTTGGGGATTTGCGGAGGTTGAAATATAATTCTAATGGAATACATGTAATACTATAGTGGCTCTTGTTGCTAGAGGGAAAATAGTAGTTGAGGAAAAGTGTAATTAAGCCTCTTTATCCGTGGAAAAGTGGGTAAAAATCAAATTCTGAAAACTTCTCAGAATTTGACGACATTTCCTTTTGTCGTTTTGCTCTTAATACACGAGGAATACCTTCTCAGAATTCAGCTTTCCAACAGCATAGTCAATTCTACTTTTACTCTGCTAATTAGGAGAGAAAATTCTCTAGTGTTTAAAAAACCATGGGTTTTCCAAAGAAATCTCGGGTTTTCGGGGAAAATGACCTTCCATGAAAATACGAGTTTGGAGCCGGTTTCTACGTATTTTTTGAACCTGAATCGAATGGTAACACCTGCAGATCTCCCAAACTCAGTTATAACCGAGTTTTACACCTTAACTCACAAATTTTTCGTTTGTTTTTTATGATCAATTCTATGTGTTTTTGTTTGGTTAGGGAGGTCTGCAAGAGTTATCATTAGATTCATTGTGAAAAAATAAGTAAAAATCGGCCTCAAACTCGTATTTTCATAAAAGGCTACTTTTCACAAAAACCCTCGATTCCATTGAACAACCCATGTTGTACAACATTAAAGCATAATTCCTTCCCCCAATTAGCAAAGAAAAAGTCGGATTGACTATATCGTTGAAAAGATAAAATTCTGAAGAAATTCTTCGCGCTGAGTGCTTGTCCAAATTAGTTTGTATTGAGAGCAAAACGACGAATGGAAAAATTCAAACCAAGTATAAGAAGTTTTCAAAATTTACTTTTTAGTCTTTTTTGTACGTATGAAGACAGTTTTAAAAATATTTTGTTGTAATTGGGTGGACCGAAAATTCAACACTATTTTCAAAAATCTCCTTATTTTAGCGAATTTTGAAGAAAATTAAGCTATTGCTCTCGCCTCAAAATTTGTAGAATGCGAATTTTTGAAAAAATTGTATGCAGAAATCCGTTTCAGGCTATTCTGAATCATATTCTGAAGTTTAACGCATTTTTTAATGAATGTATGTATGTATGTATGTATGTATGTATATATGTATGTATGTATGTGTCATTCCAGACGATAACTGTCCGTAGAATTGTGCTAGAAACTTCAAACAAATTTTAAAATGTTAAGGACACAAAACGAAAGTTCATGTTCGTTGGCCAGCATAATTACATCTTCGGGTTGAAATTTTCAAAAATGGAGTAAAAAATTTCAAAATAGCCTGTTTTTTGCGATTTGTTGTGCAAAATAATTTTGTCAGCATACTAACATGTGGTATATTATTCGAAATTAGCGTAAAATTTTCTATAAGAATATGTATCAAGTTTTCAAAAATTTCAAAGTTGAAAAATCAGTAAAAAATCGAAATAATGCCGTTCGCTAGTTGTAAAAATCGGTAATATTTGCATGAAACATTGTCCAAATTCAGATTGAACTACTCTTATGGAAGTATCCCTGTATAACCAATCCTAGAACCATGCTGTTTAAAACTTAGGTAGTAGGTGCTTGTTAAAAACAAAACAAAAAAAAAAAAAAAAAAAAAAAGTAATCACAACTGATGCGTTAACTCTGTGAAATATTCCGTCCTCCGATTCTCTCGGTCGCTCTCTATAATTTTGTACGCTGAACTGTTTTAGGACTTGATGTAGCTTTAATACTGACTGTGGCTTAGAAAATATCAGCCATGAAATTATGAAGAAGTTCTAATAATAAACTAAAATTTCTCTGCACGATCAATAGCGACTGAAATGTCGAAGATTTCTTCAAAAATTCGCTCATGGGGTCATGCTGCATGACTGGACTTTTTTTTTAGTTTAAATTTATTCTATCGCACGTTAAGACCGTTTTAATGTCATAAGGTACAAAATTCGAAAAAAATCATTAAAATTTAATGACTCAAAAATAAAGCGTTAATGAACATCTGATAACACGAGTTACTTCAGAAGGGTGTACGTTAGACTGACAACGAAAAAAACGAAAGTTCGAATTTTTGAGGTGCTCAAAGCTCAGATGATTGCATCAGATGCTAGGAAAAACTCCTGAAAATTTCAGTCCGAACCGATAACCCCTTGAGGTCTCCTAAACCCGTTTTTTGGTAATTGAGTTATCGATTTTAGAACACTAGACGCTTAGAACAAAAAGACGGTTAGGACATGAAAGATCCATGCGTCTGGACACTTTTTATACTCTATTCCTATGTTTTCGGTGTCGCGGAACACGATGCCACCATTATCGCAAGCGCAGAGGCTGTATTTCTTTTGATATTCAAGAAATCAGTCCAAATAAGTGATGGAAAAAAGGCATTTTCTGCCGTTTTTACCTAGTTTTGACTAGGAAAAAAATTGTTTGCGGGTCTTTTCTGCTTCGGACCTTGTTTCCTGGCTTGTTCCGAATGTAACAAGACCAATTTAGTCCTGTAATATATTGTCCTTTTGGAAATATCTGCTCAAGAGCCGAGTTAGCTTTTTTAATGGTAACCGCTCTATACTTACCAGTAGCTGCGAAATCAAAATTTAACGCCCTGGAGCCCTTTTTATCAAATTACGTGCTAGTAGTGGAGGCGTAGGACTCGTATTTCGGTTATTAATCAAGAGCTAGGTGTCAAAAATCGGTGAATAGAGTGGATTTTTTTCTTGATGTTCAAAAAATCAGTGGACAAAATTAATAGAAATAAGGGATTTTTCACCGGTTACACCTAGTTTTGATTGGGAAAAACTATATATGAGTGTCTCCTCTGCCTTGGACTTTGTTCTGTGACTTATTCTGAATATGACAAGACTAAGTTTGTCCCATAATACATTTTTCTTCTCGAAATATCAGCTCAAGAGCCAAGTCGACTTATTTAATGGTACCTAACCGTTCTATATTCAATAGTGGCACTACTACTTGAACGTAATGTTCAGCGAGCCCAAAAACATAAAACAATGGGATAAAAAGGGCTTCAGGGCGTTAAATTTGGAATTCGCAGCTACTGGTAAGTATAGAGCGGTTACCATTAAAAAATGTAACTCGGCTGTTGAGCAGATATTTCCAAAAGGACAATATATTATAGGACGAAATTGGTCTTGTTACATTCGGAACAAGCCAGCAAACAAGGTCCGAAGCAGAAAAGACCCGCAAACAATTTTTTTCCTAGTCAAAACTAGGTAAAAACGGCAGAAAATGCCTTTTTTCCATCACTTATTTGGACTGATTTCTTGAATATCAAAAGAAATACAGCCTCTGCGCTTGCGATAATGGTGGCATCGTGTTCCGCGACACCGAAAACATAGGAATAGAGTATAAAAAGTGTCCAGACGCATGGGTCTTTCATGTCCTAACCGTCTTTTTGTTCTAAGCGTCTAGTGTTCTAAAATCGATAACTCAATTACCAAAAAACGGGTTTAGGAGACCTCAAGGGGTTATCGGTTCGGACTGAAATTTTCAGAAGTTGTTCCTAGCATCTGATGCAATCATCTGAGCTTTGAGCACCTCAAAAATTCGAACTTTCGTTTTTTTCGTTGTCAGTCTAGTGTACGTGCCATGGGCCGATTCGCTGTGACAACTGTAAAATGCAAAAACACAACTTTTATTTTTTATATATATATATATATATATATATATATATATATATATATATATATATATATATATATTTTTTTTTTTTTTTTTTGCTCGTTTCTTCCATGCTTTGCAACAGTTCTTATTTTCATATTTTTGGCACATAGACGCTTTTCACGTCCATGGTTCGCACAAGTGTTCTCAGATATTTCTATTCCGCTGATTCCCAGCTCGGACCAACATTTCAAAGTGACTGAAGCATTGGAGGTGTTCAACTGATGGACTGATTGCTTGTTTGACTGACCGCCACTTGATCGACGGGGGATCGACTATGGATTGAACGGGTTGAGGGATCATTTTGACCCGCCTGGGGGACAATGGGAGCCGCATCGCGCGACAGGACAGAAGGCGAGAGCGCCGTCGAGGAACACTTGTTGTTCCGCGTCGTCCCTCTCATCGGCAATATCATTGTTCCTAAGCTATCCAACGGCTTAACGGGATAATGGCGTTTGCGATAGGCCCATAAGCGCCAACCGGTTCCGAAATTATGGGAAAAGTGGCTGCCATTGTTTGGAGATAGGTGATCGAAATGAAAAGGTTGGTTTTTACATCATTCTCTCCAACCGAACTAATAGAAAAAAATGCTCACTTTTTCAAATAAAAGGTCTTTGTACATTGACATTTATATTTTTTAAATCTATTAATTTATTCGCGAAATGGGATTTGTTCTATTACAGAGTCTTTAGAGTGCTCCTAATATATACAATTTCGGATAGGAAACAGTACAATAAACAAGGTGTACATTCCAGAGGTCGTAAAATTGGGAAAAAACTATCTTTCTGTTTGAGAGCCAACCGCTTCAAAAAAAAAAAAAAAAAAAAAAAAAAAAAAAAAAAAAAAAAAAAAAAAAAAAAAAAAAAAAAAACTGCCAAGTTGGTCGGGCAGTACATTGTAACATGGACGTATAGAATTAATTGAAGTACGAGTAATAATGACGACGTTATGCAACAAATGAAATTTATAAGGCAACTTCTAGGAGCTAAACAGCGACATCATTAAAAATTGCATATACATGGGTCCATTAGTTTCGGAGGTTTGTCTGTGTCCACCAATTGTAGTTTCGCCCATCCGCTATAGTAATTACCTCACTAATCGCAATGAAATTCATAAAGAATTTTCCTGGAACATTATGCCCATCCGAGTTTGAACGAAATCGGACAGGCTATTGTTGATATGATTGCACCAACTCTGAAATAGTGGTGCAACTCGTCGGATTCGTATAGGATAAATCTTACAAATTTATGTTCAATTGGTGCTTTATCACGCTCATGATAAGTATAAAGGGTACAGATCACATTGGTATACTCAGACTTCCGTTCTTATATTGTAGCAGAAAAAGTGCACAATCACCATATATCGTCTGGAGGTCTATTCACACACTCGCAAGTAACTTTATCAATATTGAACAAACATCAGATATAAATTTGGAGTCTACTATAGAGGCAAAGATAAGACAAAAATCTTTCAATAATGTAGAAAATGAAATAAAGTTTAGGGATCAACAAAGTTGCTACTTTTTACGTTTACATTCTATATGGATAAAA
This sequence comes from Adelphocoris suturalis, assembly GCA_030762985.1. Classification (NCBI taxonomy): domain Eukaryota; kingdom Metazoa; phylum Arthropoda; class Insecta; order Hemiptera; family Miridae; genus Adelphocoris; species Adelphocoris suturalis. The sequence goes on along the minus strand of CM061050.1, from coordinate 39,807,992 downwards.
AAAAGACACCACAAAGGTAAATGAAAGTACGGTGTTGTATGATGCTCGAAAGCATACTCCACACCAGGTGTAATCCACTATTTTATGAGAGAAAAACGTAGTCACGTAAAATATTAGATTAAATCGCTCCCACAACAAGAGCGAAAAGGCACAAGGGAAAAGGGCGGAACCGATAGATTCAATATTCTTGAACAAGCTCGGTTGAGCAAAAGAGGGTGGCCTGCTTATAGGATTTCATTTCGCCCAAGAAAAGGGATATGGAAGCACTCGCGAGTTTCGGTCGTAAAATTCCGTCGGTAATAAAGTTAAATAGATTCATTTCGAGGGGAAACTGCATTATAGGGACATGATGTTGATTTTTCGAATGAAAAGCGGTAATGTAGCCATGAACTTTTTATCTGGAGTAGTAACACGATCTGTATTTATGTAGCGAGCGGGTCCTACATTTGCTTGGCATAGAAATATTGAGTATTATCTATTTTAAAGTTAATAAAGATGAGGTGGTTTGCGGTAAGAGTGGACTGAGGACGTCGTTATTTGCGGTGATTCACATCTTATCTCGTTCCAGCTTTACGAAGATACACAGATATGGCCCTGATGCAAGATATGTAGCGCATCAACGAGTAACCGCCTTAACGGACGGTATTATGCAATAACGAGTAGTAAAACCAAAGCGAAGAAATCTACAGATTAAGTATCTAGTAAAATAAAGTCCTCTGAATTCAGATATAGCAATCTCTTGAGATGCTCGCCCTACTTTCCGAAAGATCACCACCTCAAGAGTTTCAGCAGCAATCCGAGACTTCAAAATATAGTCTATGAATGAAATTTACAAAACGAGGACGGAGGAAAATAATTAACACGCCCATTTCGGGTTGAGGGACATATTAACATTTTGTGAATGAAGAAATAGATTCGCTGAACATCCTACAACTAGCTTAATGGATTGCACTTGAGCGTTCATTGCGAACGACATTTGAACTTCTCGAACCATTCGGGGCCGTTTATGGTAGAGCTTTGCATGTTCTGGGGTTAGCAAATCGCAATACGACATAATATCGGTATCCAGCAATAAGGTTAGTTAGTAAGTTTCTGGTGATCCATCCTTTCCTGTTCGGTCACACGGTTGCGCCATCTAAGGGTGTCCCCCATAGGAGGCGACAGAGTTGGCGTCTCTGCGGCCCCGAGAAAGCGTTGTTTCACCCTAGGTAATAGGCTAAGATACTGTTCCAACGCGAACTCCATGTGTTGTTCCTCTGATTCTTCAAATATCAAGAGAACAAGTTTTTCGGTTTGATAACCTTCCCTCCCTCTCCTTTCTTTTCTCCTGTTCTCCCTTCAACTCTCTCAACAAGATCCTCACACATAATACAAGAAACAGCACTTCTCTCAACCCGCCCAATCCACCCCGGTGCATTCCTTAGTGGAGGTACGCAAGAATCGTGAGGCTAATCACACCATGAATACAAAGACTCAATGGAGGCAGGGTTATCAAACCCTATTGTCGCTACTTCCCGTTTGGGAGGAGCAAACATGAATGATCCTACAAAACCACGAACAGGTGTTGCTTATTGTTCAGTCCCCAACGTAGAGCCCCCCACTAAAAAATGAAATGCGTAGCGAAGCAAAAAGCAGCCCAGTGTAAACCATAAAACTAACACACCAAGGTGACAGCTATTGTCTTTGACCTCTTCAACAGGTATTCTATCCCTGTTTTTATACGATTGAGATCAAGGGAGATTTTTTTAAAACCTTCAGCCCTTTGAAACTTGGAAATGCGTTGGTGCAACAGATACGCAAGCCAACGGAAATGAAGATTATTTCCAACTCAAAGGTTCATGTTAAGGTGACCTCAGAGGAACAGGGAATGCGACTGGCCAAATTAGTGAAGTTAGGAGAGACTGAAGTTGCAATCACTCTTAACCATAAGCTCAACACCTCACAAGGCGCGACAGCTTTCCCAATACCTTAGATCATTCTCGAGAGCCTTAAGGGAGACTCTGTGATTGACGTCATCCCTTTGCAACGTGGTAGGCGCATCAAAGGGTCATCTGACACCTTTTTGCTGACCTTTGCGCTCCAAAGTCCACCCAAGACCGTTTCACCGGGTCCTCTGTTTTGTGAACTGCAGGTGAGACTGTTCATTCCCCCAACAATGTGATGCTATAAATGCCTTAAATTTGGGCATACTTGCCACCCATTTAAGGCTGAGCATGAGATGAGTCCCTGTCTTCAATCACGACACAACAAAGCAGAAACTCGTAAGCCCAATTGCACTTGCAGGCAATCGCGTTTGCCCTGTTCACCGGTAGCCCGTTAGCCACAGGACTCGTGGGCCCAAGATAATTGAGGCCCGGCCAAGTAGGCAACACCAATCTCCACCTCCAAAAACATTTCCATTAGAAGGGGATACATACACTATTCATAAGTCCCTCCCTCTAAGGAAATGACTTACCCGTCACCCTAAAAAGCGTTCTACTTGCTATCCTGAACCCTAAGAACTTTGTCGCGTTAAAATCGATCGATCTCTCACAAAGATAGAACTACCGCCTGTGGGCAGAGCGAAGAAGCTGTATAATTATTGATTACAGCCCCCCTCTCATTCAGAAAAGGGTATACCTCTCGTCCTAAAAATCGCCCAAATCACCTTCCAAAATCTTATGAACTTTTCCCCGTTAAAATCGGACCACTCCTCACCGAGATAGATTCTATACCCAAAAATTTTAGGGGCGGGGAGGGGGTTACCCACCACAACTCCCAAATTTCGAATCTCACCAAGATTGGTCCAACCCAAAAAGGATTTAAGTGGACCTAGGACCAAATGTAAGGATTTTAAACTTTTGGGGGAGCTGGACTTGGAAAAATTCCATCCCAGAGACTAAAAGGGAAAATATCCCAATAATACAGGAAACTTTCCCACACAGGGAATATTCCCTCAGTGACCTCACCGAGGGCGCTTGGGCTCCCCTCCTGATCTAAAAATAGACCCAACGCTTCAAGCCCCTGCACCTTCCAGGGCTCTAAAATTCTTCTCCATTCTGACTGTCCATAAGGGGATACACATCCAAACTTTAGGAATTTATACAGCCTCAACTACTCGTTGGATTTGCACCAAAATTTGATACCATATAGTTCAGTATATTTTCTATTCAAATCTAAAAATAAAATGGAGGGTTCCCGCCATAGATTTAATTCAAAGGGGCACCTGCCCTATATCAAAAGAGCTGAAATAAAAGAGCTCAGGTCAACCCAATGAATGGAAAGCACTCATTTAAAAAAGATCCCGTCAAAAATAAGCAATATAGTCCTTCAAAAGCCCACTCACATCACTGAAAGAACACGGAGCTGCCACCAAGAGATGTTGCCTCGACCACTGCCGAAATCACATTTTTTTTAAATATTCAACGAGAATTTTGATGATAATTGCAATATGGATTGCATAATTGGAAAATATCATTTATAAAATTTTTGGAGCCTTTGAGATAGCCTAAATTTGTTCTTAAACTCGGTGGTTCGCACTTAAGGTCATGCTCACAATTGGTTTATCTCTTCCATCACGAAAGAGGAAAATGTGAGGGGAAAAAATAAGAATCCTTATTTCGCCCGAATAGTCGTCGCTGGGATGACTTCAAACAGCGTTGTCTCCCTTATCCCGCCAGTGTCCTTCGGCCCATAAGCGAGGAGACGGATATCGAGAGGACTCCGTCAACTCCGCTCTCACCCTCCGAGCTTGCGGAGTTATCCCCCGGAGCTGCGGAGTTTCCACCCCAATTTCCCGGCTCATTTGTCCCGTTCGGCGCTGTCAGTCCGGTAGGTCAGGGCGCCCGTCTCGGCAGCACTCGACGTATGAAACGACTTCTGAGGAGTTGGCGGGCAGTGAAACGTCTCACTTTTTTTTCGGACTCAATTCTCTGTTGTTGCCGCGTTCGGTCATTCCATTTAACGACCCCAGCGCGTTCTGTCGTCATCGAGTACAATCACCCCGTTCCCCGACTTTGCCCTTTCCAAGCATCCGAACGGTAGAAGGAAAATTAAGTGATAATTTTTCATTACTTAAAATATTAATGTTGAAACTCTCACGGTTCATAGGGCTGGACCTAAGTTGAATACACAACTTCATGAGCAAAATGAATTTAAGTAATATATTCGTCTACATTGCAAAATTAACTCAGTAAATTGTAGTTTCAGAGATTAATCCTATAATCAGAAAACCCTTGAACGGCGGGGAGGAACGAAATATATTTATGATACGCCCTAGTCAGGCGTCATTTTGACCAGTTTCAACTATTTGTTATCGAATATCACTTTCAAGGAATTAAGCACGATAAAGAAAATCGTTTATACTTGGATTTATAGGTTTTATAGGGACAATGGCAAAGAGATTCTTTGCTACATTGTGACATTATCGTTTTATTGCACCGGAAATGTGTATAATATTACCAATTTATTGGGTGTTATTTGTTGGTATACTTGTTGACATTCATGAAACGAAGTAGGTATCAACTTGCCCAAATTCTATCTGCGGATATGGCCCCCTCAGTTACTGGTGAGTTAACAGGTGGTGAACTATTTTTGTGAGATGCAAAATTAGGGATTGATATTCTCCCTTGCAACGATTGGTCGTACATGAACTATTTAAGAAAAGCGTGATTTATGGTTTACTATTTCCAATAATGAACCTTTGTGTGAACTGGGATGTTCCATTAACAGTGGCATCAATTTTGATCTACCCTGCAGGGTAGTAATTAAGGGCTGAAATATCGAAAAATCGAGTTCTCGAAAACTTTCAAGGTAACAGTAATGTTATTTTGGTTGTTATTTACATTTATTTTCCCAACAAATTGAATGAAATCATCCGGAAAGCCGTAAATTTTCCGTTCTCTCACTACAATCTATAATGGAGCATCAACCGTATAATTTTCTGGGGGAACTAAGCTTCATCAATGACCGCTACATATTATTAGGCTTGCAGCAAGCTAGCGGCATTACGCGCCATATGCGCTTCCGCCGCGGTTTTGCTAATTCACGGCACTGCATGACCAGCTCGAGTAAGCGAAGTTTACTTAGGTGTGTTATTAATTTAATTTATTTCTTTTTGGACCTATGCAGTCACATTAGATTCCTACCTAATTATTCGTTCAATAATGTAGACAGGTGTTCTGCGTAGAAGGACGTAGAAGCACCTACATTTGGGATAACCCCTTGTGCAAAGACATATCGAGGTCCAAATCATTTGTAGAAACGTTTCCATAATATTTTCCTGCTTTGTAAGGAGCTGCTAATTGTTTTGCTGAGGTTTATGTATTGTGTTATTTGAGATGACTCTTGATTATCTGGTAGGGCGTTGATGTAGCGTTCATCAAATGAAGCCGTCCTCTCCCTAATCCCATGTGGCTACACTTAACGCTGACGAGAAAATTACTATTAGAACTTTATAAAACGGTTTTTCAATCCATCTGTTCAATTTAATTTAATTTTAATTTTTAATTTTAACTTGATAAAACTGTTTAGTAATCCCGGGTAACAATAAACATTGCATTTAAGGTAAATATTAATGTAAAGACGTATGCTGTAATAAAACACTTCTATGACAAGCACGAAAGTAAACGATTTATTTAAATCAAGCGCCTGTCAATTGTAGTGATGACAGCGTTGCTATAGAGTTCCCGTCTATTCAAACAAGAGTCCTCTACATCCTCTTCCTCATCTTCTTCAAGTTTTCTTTCTAATCTGGTCAAGGCTTGCATACATGGTGTATAAGTCTATGGGCCCATCTATCCAGGGCTGCGACAACCACGAAGAAAAAAAAATATTTTCAAACAAAAATCAATACCCGTAAGAAAGAAGAATAAAAGACATCTTCTATGGCCGAGTGGTCTAAGACGCAATTTGAAGTCGCTTGGCAGCGTTAGGAGATCCCGGGTTCAAGTCGCGGGTTGGTAATGAAATTTACCGCATGTCTGAGGTCTACATATGCAATTACGTGCAAGATTTAGTATAAACTAGCTGGTTCGACCGTTAGTTGCACAGGTTGACTTGAATACATACGCAACCCCCCCCCCCCCCCCCCCCCCCCCCCTCACCCATCACCTCTTGGAACACCTCTATTGATCTGATTCAAAAAAGTCCTTACTTGAAAGTACTTACTTATAAATGACCTATCAGGACCAAACTGCTGAGATAAACCTCCACTCCCTCTTCATAAACATCCATCATATTTCAGATTAAAAATATTCTTGATAGGTAACCCAAAAGAACGTTCAGACTAATCCTAGTTTCATTCGTCCGAACATCGAATCACCAGTTCGCTCGGTGATGACCAAATTATTTCTTTTAATCACCCCCACCCCCCTCCTATTTTTTCCTTACCACAAACACCTCGCTATGGTTTAGGCTACAAAACATTTTAATAGCCTGTGATTGAGGTGGACATAATGTAAACATATTCACCAAATCAGATCGCTAGTTTGTAAAAGGATGTCAAATATATCCCATACCAAACCCCCTCCACCAAAAACACCCATATGGGTCGGAATTGGAAATTTCTAAGTAGGCTGTGGTTTTTACGTGTTATCCAAACATATTTTATCAATCAGGTCCTCGCTTTATAAAGAGATGTTCAAGTTTTCCCCATTTCATCCCAACCCCTCCCTCAAAATACCTGTTATGGTTCAGATTTGAAAATGTCAAGTAGTTTGTGATTCAAGTTAGTGTATTCCAAGCATATTAAATACTTCAGGCCCTCAGTTTATTCAGTGATGTTCAAGATACCTCATTTAACCACCCACCTCCATCTTATAAGAAAACACCCTTTTTGGGTAAGATTTGAAAAATGTCAAGTAACCTGTGATTTGAGTTAGTGTAGTTCAAACAACATATTTTAGCAATCAGGTCCCCAGTTCATTCAGTGATGTCCATGATAAGTCGTCAGCGATTCAAGTAAGAGTATTTCAAAAATTTCTTAACAGTCACCTCCAGCTAATTTAGTAATGTTCAATATAACCCCATTTCACCCCCCCCCCCCCCCTCCCTCAACCTAATGGTAGGGTTGGAAAATTTCAAGCACCTAGTCTGCGATTGAAGTTGGAGTAACCTGAACAAATTTCATCATTCACGTTTCCAGTGTATTTACCGATATCCATGATACCCCATTTCATCCCCCGCCTCTCCCAAAACACCTCCAATGGGTCGGATTTGGGAAATTCAAGTAGCTTGTGGTTCAAGATAGAGTAATCCAAACATATTCTCCTACTAAGATCCCCAGTTGGTTCAGTGACTTCCAAAATACCCCCTAATGGCCAAATTTGAAAAATTTAAAATTGCCTGTGATTTAAGTTAGAATAATCCAATTATTTTCACCCAATCAGATTCCAAGGCCTTCCAATGATGTCCAAGATACCCCATTTCACCCCCTCCTCTACCCCTAAAACACCCCTCTGGCTCAAATTTAAATTCTCCGAATTGCCTCCTAATTTAAGTTGGACTGATACAGACATTTTCCCCCGCTCATATCAGTCGTTCGATGACCCCTGTAACCGTGAAAAGCGGTCCAGCATACGGACCGAAAGACAGACGACAGAGAAAAGTTGAAAGAATGCTACCAATCATCTACAAATAGTATGAAACGGATATAAAACGCAACGTTTCATGATTATAAACAATGTACAGACAGACATACTAAAGATTTTATTACTATAGATATGGTTTAATAAATGAATTGAGGTACCCAATAATGGGTTAACTCAAAGAAAAGAAGAAATTGAAAATAAAGGTTCTGCGAGGGACATTTACCACTACCATATTCGCCATACTCATGAATTCAGGTAAACGTTCTGGCTTGGTTACTTCGTTGCATTTAGTTGGCTGGTTACCAACGCGCACGAGCAAACGTTGAAACTTACAAGAACCTATCCGGTAATATATCTCAAACACGCCATTTGATACTAAGCATGAAACTGATAATGATTGACGCCAATAACTGCCCACATACTCAGTTGACCGTTACCAAGTTTTCGCACAAAAGCGCAATTAACGGTGATTTCACGGTCAGTGGTTGAGCGTAATTGGCCAATGAGCACGCAGCTTGGTGCAACTTAATAAGCGTGATTTATCACGCGTTACACACTCGAGGCTATGCGGTGCCACCTTCCGTGTCCCCTAACAACATGATTGCGCATGAAGGTGCGGCTGCCACCCCAAATGAAATGGGGGTTTTAATTACGGCTCCCTGCAGCTGTATTAAATCCGACCCCCCCTTCACCCACACCCTGGGGCTTCCCTTCCTCTTGGCATATTGTGTACCGTCGACTTTCGTATGCTCATTCCAGGCCTGGAAGCAATTCCCACATCTCAACCCGCGCAAAACGGGACTTGAGAGGAGCGTGGGACGGGGTTTTCGTTTATATTTTATGGCTCCAACGCGAGTGTTATTCAGTGACGAAAGCAGATTGTTGAATAAAACAAACGAGTGAAATTGTACTTGCAATTACCCTCTTTGATAATTATAAAACAATAAAATTAATTCCTTCGTATATCCAATTTATATTACCGAATTTTAAAAAAAATGAAGGTAGGTATTGCAATGACTCCGGGAAATTTCAAATCTAAATTTTTATAAATTTTCTTTACTGATTCATTTTGAAACGATTCCTGGAGTCCGAATGAAAGAGCTCAGAAGAGATAAAAACACTGACAGTTACCCTGCCCCAGCAACACATACACACACACACACACACACACACTGTCCTGGGGTTCAACGAGTTTACTTATATTTTTTAATTGATGAAACAAACACATTTTAGGCCTGTTGTCAGCAGTGATATACAATTGGAGGGGCCAATAAATTTGTTGACATGGATATGTCTAAGGCGTGGGGTCTGTGAAAATTTAACACAAAAAGAATGCAACATTTCTATTTTGGTCGATTTTCACGTACAACCAACCCGTTGGTAGGGCAATGTAACTTCCGCAATTTTCATCGCACAGATCGTTCGCCACTCGTTAGAAAGCTCTTCATTTATGTGAAAAATGCTCACATCTCAAGGTACCAATTTCTCCCTCCTTACGCACCTGGCTACATTCCTAAACTTATTTTATCGGACTATAAACAAAACTTTCGTTTGACAGGAACATGAATGCATTGGTTCCTATAAACGATTTTTTCTATTTATACTTATTGATTTTCAAGTCAGTTTTATGAGGTTTTAGGAGTGAAACTAGTAAGCGGAAGTGTAAAACTAGGTTATACCAGGATAAACAAATAATTAGAAACCACCCCCGAACTCGTATTTTCATAGAACGTCATTTTTCAAGAAAACAATGTTTTTCAACATCAAAACATAGTGTGCTCCCCTAATTAGCAAATTAAGAGTAAGATTAACTACTGTACCGTTGGAAAGCTGAACTTTTGGCGTATATTTTAGGAATAAAGACTAAATTTGACACGTGGAATTTTATTAGACCTACAGAGTATGAAAAAAAGTGGTCATTCTGAAGATTTGACAAAGTTCACTTTTCAGAATGATTTTTCACCAGTTGAACTATCTTGAAAAACTTTCATGGTTAGAGAGATGGGAAATTTAACACTCTTTCCAACGGGATAATCAAATTTGAAATATCTAAGGTAATTATGGGAGTTATGGCCGTTTTAGTCGATTAAGGTTGAAATTCCGAACAAATTCAAAAATTGAATAAATCAAAAAGTAAGCGTTTATAAAAATTGTGTAATTCCTTCGATTATTTTATTTTAATTGTGTAAAAAATGTGAACGGTCATCAGCTTACGTTTCTGACGTGGCTAATGCGTGAAAGTGGAACCTCCTTGAGTCAGGACACATTGAATTTGGTTAGATCTAGTTGTACGGTGATGATAAAATCGACGGTTTTATCCTGGAAAAATATCTAAATTTGGATAACCGGGGCAGAGATCTGTAACGAACAGTGACCATAGTGTGGAAGTGAGGAACAGGAGCAACGAATGTTGTTTACTTAGACAACAGCGAAAGAAATGACCGTTCGCCTCTCTCCAACCTCCACCCTGGGTCTATAACACTCCACCCCTTTTCCGGACACATAACCAACCCCTGCAGTTCGGTCTCTGCAAAGCTCCTCTGTCTTTTTCAACACACAAACACGACCGGAGCAAAGAGTGGACACCTACAAACATAAATAGCCCGGCAATCCAATCATTCCGAGCCATCGGCCCGGGAGGGGTGTTTCGTTCCTGAGTCTCCGTACTGCCGTATCCCCCGGGCCACGGGGCTTTTTTCGGCGATAGCCCTCTCGTGTACTTTTTTTCGACTTCACCGAATAGAAATTATTCATTCAGCTCTCTGAATCCCATAATCCCATTCGATTGTTGGATCCACTTCAACAGTGCGTCCATTCGAAATAGGCTTTGTGAGCATAAATTGGCAAGATACTGACGATGATAGCTAATTACTTATTTATCCAGTATGTATCCAGTATTGTGAAACAAATCCTTCTATGAGCTTTGAAATATCACTTCAAATACACATTTGAACTAGCATTGAAGAGTGGGTATATAAGTCCAACGGATTTGAAAACAGTTACAGATCAATACTAGGTCACTATTATTGCTATTAAATCAATATTACATGGGCGTAAAGTGACCATGGAACAGCCGAGAATGATGAAGCATTACAAGTGTAAGCGATGCAATGTGCGCTAAGGATGGAAGTGTGAAACGGAAACTAGCGATTAGGGTAGAGGAAGTCAGCAGTACCTCCCCTCTCTTCCTTTTATCCCCCCCCCCCCCGCAACTATGTCATACATTAATCGCTTTGTTCCACCAGTTAAACAAACTAAATAGCATAGTATCACCTTGGTGCTCTGGTTCATCTATCTCACACCAGCACCTTTGTACAAGTACTGAAGAACCTCTTTCTGCTGGGAATCACCATACTCACATAGAAACACCTTAAACATCCCAAATAGTTATTCTGAAACGTACAAGGAATATCAATGAAGGTACCAAATTAGGCTCCTGATAGCATAGAGTTGAAGACCTTCCACGTGAAGATTTTTGTAGGAAACTCAATACCCAGTGTGTTGCAGAGTCAATGTTTACCTATTTTGTCAATAAGATATATTTGCAGCATATTCGATTAAGTTTCCTCTGTTTTGATTTGAAGTTTCGTACCACTGGCCTGCTACTTAAATTGACTTTAACGTTGAAAGAATTGTTATTTTAGTGGAGAAATATATCCCAAATTATATTTCAGTCCATAAATATAAAGGGATTAAATCTCAGATATGGGTATTAGACACCTTTCCAGGGATACTTTCTCGAATGCCAACGTCTGACTAGATAGTACGCCTCTCGAGGTGGACTGAGGAGGAGTGTTGGTGTGGCAATGTGACAACGTTCTCACTACGATGACATGATTGTTCAATTGTCAGATTTGGAACAAAACGTTACTTGATTCATCTTTATTACTCCAGCACTCATCCGGTTCATTTCTTACTTTTCATTTCGAATTCAAATGATAAGTCAGCTCTTGAGATCTCGATTAAATAAAGTCGACGTAGTTCAAAACCCACATATTTAAAATGAACGGTGGTGGTCGCAATGGTGGGATGGTTGGGGGAGACCAATGTGACAACGAAACAACCCGACTGGAAAAAGCCTCAGGAAAATGGATAGAAAAGAGAGAGATGACGAAAAAAAGGGCAAACAGAGAAAGTCTACTCCAACCATCTTCGGAATGCTAAGAAGTCGGCAAAGAGCGGGGGAAAAAAAGAAAAAAAGAGTTTGATAAGACCATCAGTTTGGCGCTGGTAAGAAAGTGGCATCACATACGTCCGCCACCTCTTTCCTAATACATATATAAAGGCAGATCTTGCTCCCCTTGTGCGCGTTTTTTCTCCGCTCCTCCAGCACGCCCGACCAGCGGATGGTGGGGAATATTGACAAGTTACTGGTAGCAGCCACATCACCCGTTGGCTGCTTCGGATCATTTTTTTCTCCCTTTTTTCCATGTACCCCTACCATCACCTCACCACTCCCGCACATTGTCATGCATTATCAGGCCGGAAGAGATGGATACTAGAGAGCCTTTACGATTTTTCCCCACGCTCCTGCCCCTTTTTCCCTCCTTCGGGCGTTTTCCAGGGGATCCTTGTTTCCTCGAAGACGTGCTTTGAATCCGAACGGACGGTTGCGGGTCATTACGGAGAAAATTCAATTGCGAAAGGAGCCTCGTCAGTTTCGACATCCTGAGAAAGAGTTGATGATTGTGCTCTTTTCCTTAGAGGTCAACGTGTATTTTGCACGCTCAGTAGCTTATGCAATGTCATCTCAAGTTTCAATAACTCCAACCAAATGTCTCCGCATTTCCCAATTTAGACAGAAATAATTGAAGTTTAAATATTAACCTTTTAATTTTTTCCTCCTCCAAACCCTCGAACGTATTTTTGAATCCAACCGAGTGATCTTCAAGTTTCAATTGCTCATTCTCCCCTCCGATTTGTAATGAACTTAGGCGCCCCGTGGTGCAAGGGGGAGCCTAAATCCACACTCATAGATATAGAGGGGTGTGACAGTACCATAAGAGATACAACTCGTACTAATAGCATATATGCTACGTTCGGAGAAGATAGGTTTTCCAGTTCTAGGATCACCCATCCATCGCCAAACGCAGGCATTCGAAAACACGGGTAGAAGCGCCCGACGCCCGTTGGGAAACAACGGAGCGACGGCAGCGCATTCCCTTGGATCTCGCAGGAAATTTCACAGATTCTCGGACTCAATGCCCTAGTGTATCCCCCCGTAAATCCTATTGGTGAAGCCCTAGCAACAACACAAACGCATATAGTGTCACGTTCTCTATATTCTTTTCTCATGCGTGTGGACTATTGGGAGCAATGGAACTTCCTATAAAACCCTTAAATTCCTTATAAAAAGTAAAGAAAGTTCCTCACAAAGTTCCTCATAAAACACGTAAATGTAATAATTATGTCAAGACGTGTCACAATGAGTTCCGAATACTTTTCAGTATTACGAACTATCGTTGCTACCCTGTATTGAACTTGGAAAGCCCATCATAGTAAAGAAAGCAGCACTCGGTTTGATCCTTGCCTGTAATTCAGGAAATGTTCACCTTGTGGTTTGAGAGTTAACACAGAACGCACAACAACTTTGACCTAACTATTGGAAAACGGTACAAGATAATGACCAAAGTAAGCGTGAAGAAAAGCAGTTGTACACTGACTATCAATTTGTTGTAAGCGCTAAGCAACTTCTTCAGTTTCGGACCCACAAAAAAGGTCCATCACATCTTTTAGAGTTCATGGTTTATCACAGAGTCTCCCATGACTGGAATTTTCATGGCTTATCAAGAGTCTTCCAGGAGTGGAATGTGTCCTTCCAGTGTCCCTACCCCGTAAAATCATATTTTCCATTGCAGATTTATTTAGCAAGATTGATTGTGATTGAATTCCCATCATATTGACCTACCCGAGATCTTAAATTCCAAAATGTGTTCTTCTTTCGACTAGCGTACAGGTGGTGATATATGAAATCAATCTGATCAGCAGAGTAATGCTATGAGTGTGTTCTGTGAATTATTTATTGTTTCTGTCGTGTTCAATTCAATATTGGAAACTTAGTGGTTATAAAACCTTGACAATGGATTTCCAAGTAGATGATACAGAAAACTACGAACTGTTCTAGGGTCATGTGTATGTGTGATTGGCGTTCTTTAAGAAATATTTTTGTTTTAACTCTACCTCCCACCCCCACCCTCTACTCCATCTCTACTCACACCATCCGACGATTATTACCATAATCCAGAGGGCAGCCGTCTTCTTTCTAACTCCCTAATTTCTTTCTGATGATCCTTCGCCGTGTTATGCATGCTAACGATGATTACAACCGCATTCCCAAGGTGTTATCGCGATTAGTATCGCCCGTTATCGTTAATTATTGAGGTGTTTCACCCTCTGTTTTTCTCGAAGGAGAGGGCGACCGGGGAGGGGTAAGTTGAAGCTAAATCCCCTTCCACCCTTCCGAAAAAGCTCTTTTTCCCTCCACTTTAAGCTTTGTTTTATTTCCGACTTCTAATTAAATCTTAATCTCGAGATCGGAGCTAAAAGCTACGAAACCGCGGCGTGCTCTCTAATTTTTAAGGTCTTACGTCTGGAACTGTCTGATGGCTCTTTTCCTGTCTAACTAAATCTCTGATAATGTCATCGGAGTCGAATGATTAAAACCATTAATAACATTAGTAGATCTAATCATGACACCACCAACAGATGAGCTTAGCTCCAATGATTATACTGTTTTTGATTAGGGACACGAATTTGGAGCAAGACCGTAGCTCATCTCCAATAAAACAAATGCAGATTGAATAAACCACTGTGATATTCATAGTATCGCATTAACCTAATACATTTGAGGTTTGTTGTGATGTTAATAATTTTTCTGTAATAAAAAAAGTATCTTTGGAGATTAAATTAAATTTAAAAAAGTCTTATACATAATATGTAGGAACTGGTACAGCTGACTGCATTGTGTAAACTGTTAACCAATACTTTTCAATATTATGTTCAACATGACATAAATTAGCTTCAATGAGAGCTGTGAATCAACATCACGGATGTGAGATGTGTTGATTGTATAATAAACAAATTAACCGCTGGTTTTTGAGGAAAGGGCCTTTGTAAAAAAGAAGTTCTTGGAAGGGTCCATTTCATTGTTGTACCTGTGCTACTTGGAAACTAAGTGATTACATGATGGTTTCATAAATTAATGACACATTGTTTGATTTCAAGGGTCTCTACATAACATCAATTCAATTAATACGATAGATATGAATTATACAAGTAATTGAATTATACAGATACCATTTGTTACCACCTCTTAATGAATCAATTTATTTGAGTGAACGGTTGCGTAAAGAGAAATATATCATTGAAAATTTTATAGGTACTGTAACTTCGCGGAGCGGGGAGTATATTATTATATTCTCAATCAAAATTTCAGCGATGTCGGTTGACGAAAAATGAAACGAGGTTGAATTTACTATTTAACAAAATGACGACCGGATATGAAGAGTATTCCACCGGAAAATTATACCTATTTGACTTATGTCATCTGAATCCTTGACATAGCGTCACAAGAGAAATCGCTAATCAATATATTCCTATCAATTTATCAATTATGAAATTAGCAGAGTATATATTGTATTCAATATTGCATGACCTGCACGTTTGTATTAATCAACATTCACGGAGAGGCATGTTGAAGCTATCGACGGGTGAAGCAAATCATTTATTAATTCAAATGCGAGAGCAAGGAAATCGACACTCTATGATTCAAACCGATGATGCTAGATATACTATAATACGACGGGCGAAATGATATCCAATCGATTATTAGTGTGCTTTTGTTGACAAACCGGAGCGATAACGAGCTGTTACGTTTCTCCTAAGTAGGTACATATTGACTTTGAGAGATCATTTTGATCAGGATTCATTTAGTGAATTATATCTGACATGCGATTGCAAGAAACTGATATTTCAACAAGGGAAGAGCCATTAGCCCGCCTGCGCCTGATTCCTTTTTAATGAGATGAGTACAGCAGTCACAAATACCTACTCCACGCACTACAATTGATTTTTAAACCTGTTTGTGTCAGCGCGCCAAGGTATACGTTATTCAATTTTCATGTGTTCACCAGTCCACAGTCAATACCAGTCCTTTTGTTTGTATGCAGTGTATTACTTACACAGTTTGTCACATATGAAGATGAACGAAATTCAGGGATCAATTATACAACTAAATTACAAAAGAACAATAAATAAACAATAAATAACAACAAAAATAATAATAAAACTCTTCTAATCTCTTTAAATTAGACATTAGGGACATCATTGGAAAGATATTAAATTGTCTGTCAGAACATTACCCTAGCACACATTTAAAAATACCGTGAACTTCTAAAACTTAGTTGTGGTTTCCTCAATAAACCGAAGCGTTTACTCGAGACTGACCTTGACACCACCTCCACGGTTGACGGTCAAAATATGTGTAAGAGCGGGTACAAGTGTAAAAGAGCGAAAAGAGTTGATTCAACTTTAAATTTTACTAGCTGGTTCACCCGTGCGTAGCACAGGTTGACTTGAACATTATCAAATAGCCTGTGACCCAAGTTAAAGTAATTCTGATAGATTCGCCCACTCAGATTCCCAGTTGGTTCAGTGACGTTCAAAACGCTTTAACATCCTCCCCCCTCCCCTCACCACTGGGTCAGATTTCAAAATTTGAAAAAAGTAGTCTTTGACTTGAATTAGAGTAACCCAAACATATTCGATATCAAATCCCCAGTTCGTTCAATGATGATACCCCATTGCCCCCCCCCCCCCCCCCCCCCCCGGTGTGATTTAAGTTGGAATGCTCCAAAAATATTCGACAACTCAGATCTCCAGTTCGTTCAGTGACGTTCGAAATGCTTTAACTCACCCACCCCCTCCCCCTCCATTGTGAGTCAGATTTGAAAATTTTGAAAAAAGTAGTCTTTGACACGAATTGGAGTAGTCCAAACATACTCGATAATAAAATCCCCAGTTTGTTCAGTGATGACAAAGATACCCAGATTTGAAATTTTAAACCTTCTCTCGACTTCCACAAGTAATTTAAGACCAAAATTAGCCAAATCGGTTCGGCCGTTCTCGATTTTTAGCGAGACTAACGAACAGTAATTGATTTTTATATATAAATATAAATTTACAGCTACACTCTCGTAATAATTTCACCTAGTCCCAACTCCTACCTAGGTACCTTTTTCTTCCTTATTTAAAGTGTTTGATTGCTAAAATCTGTGATTCCTATCCAACAGGGTGCAGTGATACTCGTTGCCGGACCATGACTGAGAGGGAACGGTGGAACTTTCAGCCGTATTTGAAGGTCCTTCCTTACCACTGTTAATGGTGATGTTGGTCGCTGGGTTGTTCCTTTCTACAGTCCTACCTTAATCTCCCTCAACTTTCTACTTAGCACAAGTTCACAGTAGGATAACAGTAGCGAGGCAGTCAGTTTCAACAGACGGTCATTAGACCGCTTATTTAACTGAAACAAAATGTATCTAAAATTTTTCAAATAGATCCAAGTACCTTGAAAGAAATGCACTTCAAGAAACGCGTGACGAAAATACAATTCTCATTTGTTAAGGTGTGGCCGAATTAATTGTTATTAATCACATAAGCTTTATTAATCATAGAGATATAGCGTCATAAAGTTGAAAATACACGGATTTTTACAATCAAATAAAGAGTCCTTATAGAAAAAATATGTTTTTCATTTCCATTTGAAATGTTTGCTTCATTGGTTGAATAGCAAAGAAATTAGCTAGCCTTTTAGCACTAGCCTTCTTGTTGCGCTGTTGTTACGGAATGTTTTGTGCCATTGTACTCTGTGGATATTATACTTTTCGGCAAGATAGTTTCCATGAAAACGTATTCTAAGTTAAAGGTAATTGAAGTTTCAGAGAACCAACAATAGAGTACATAACTATATATACCTCGTTAATTTTGGATTTCCATATAATTCGAATTCAATGCTGAATCGCATGGGAACACTCTCAGACATGCGCGAATCTGTGAAAATCGAGTTCTAGACGTTAAGAAGTTAATTTTCATTTATTTATGTAGTTATTATTATTATTATTATTTTTTAAATCGTGCTGTTAAAACGTCTGGGATAAATAGCAGTGCTCCCATTTGACTCGGCGTAAAAAATCCCTTAGAAATTGACCCCAAACTCATCATTTCATAGAAATATATTTTTCATGATAAGATCGAAACCTTCCTTTTTTTTCAAATAGAATGACAGAAGTATAGAATAGAATACCTATCAAACAAAAGGTAAAATCAAGCAGGTTCCGTTCGTAAACCCAGAACTACCTACTACACTATTATAAACTATTTGTTTGAATCGAAGTCTGCTTCTTACTGATGAGCCTCTCCTTCATCTGGACTTCGCGCACTACAATGTATCTGAAATGCATTCGACCGCTACTGAGTTGGAATTATGTGGAAACTAGACCCAAGCTTGGAATTGGTGATAGATCTACGATTTTATTTCTATGGCTATTTTTTATTTTTGTTATGAGGGCCGTGGTCCTTAATACCGAAAAATTTCAAGAGCCCCTTGTTATTGGAGTTTTCTCGCGATTGACATTATAATGCATGAATGCGTTACAATAGAAGGTTCACAGAAGGAAGAAAATGTTTACACACACACACACACACACACATGGTCGTGCCCGACTTTCGTTCACCTAATAGTTTTCTCGAATAAACACAGTGAGTAATCGTGATGAGGAACCAAACCCAGAGTAGAAGTTCAACCTTTTTGGGCGGTTATCTAGAACGGGTGTCAGGATTTCCCCCTGCGCAGTTGAGAATAAGGCGTAAATAGAACGGAGGTTAACCCACAAGCGCGGGGTACCCCTGACCCAGCTGTGAACGGAGAGTTATCCCACTGATTGCCAGGGTAAGCCTCGTTATTGGCTAGAGGCGTTGGACGAAAGGAAAATG
This sequence comes from Adelphocoris suturalis, assembly GCA_030762985.1. Lineage (NCBI taxonomy): Eukaryota > Metazoa > Arthropoda > Insecta > Hemiptera > Miridae > Adelphocoris > Adelphocoris suturalis. The sequence continues at coordinate 39,789,435 of CM061050.1, read as the reverse complement.
GCGCCGTAAAGTCCGCTCGCTTCTTTAATTAGCATTATAATTTAGTGTAATGGAATTCTCAGTTCGAATTGGTAAATTATGGCTTGTCACCTAAAAATGATGGACTTGTGAAGCATAGGCAGAGCAGTACAGTCAAGCACAGCAAGATATTGCTACAGTTTAATATAAAATTAGGTAAAATGCAAGTCTAACGATGACTGACGTTTGTTGGCGCTTGACGCAACATTTACAATTAGTGCGGCAATCTTCATTAGTTACCGCTAGGAAGCGAATTTAGTTGTAATGAAGATAGGTACGTCCGTCGAGAGCCAAACAAATCGTTTTTCCGTCATGAACTTTACACGGAATATCCTGTCCATCACACATCAATAATGCAACCGATGCTTCACTCGGAACAACCATACAACAACCCGTCAAGGCTTCTTCACTTGTCACGAATTTCCGCGGCTAAAACTACCTGCTAGCAAACATAATAACAAAAGTTCGGGAACTAAACAAATCGTTTGCGAAGGGTAGCGCCGTTCATGAAGTAGAAGGATTTTTGGAGGTTCAGACCTAGTCTATGTTGTGCGCCGGAACTTGCTGATCATTTTACGACCACCCACATCAGAATATGTCCAGCCGTTTAGCCGTCGATATAATGGAAACAAACACACATACATAGAAGCATACATAGATAGATAAATAGAAACAAACTTTTAGTTTTATATATAAGGATATACACCATTATTATATGAATATATCGTATCTTTTAGGTATCAATAACGGCCACAATATCAGCTAGTCTAACCTCAGGGGCAGCTGTACTTACCCTGACTTGTGTTTCACGCGTGATACGCTTCGTAGATGACGCCTGACTCGAGTATATCTTGCGGGTTCGCAGTCCCTTTTGTTAGCTCTGTTTCTAGGTACACGACCTATGAGAAGGTACCCAAGAGGTAGAAGAACTCTTATGAAAGGATCACCACAGGCTCCTTACTTCCATACATGTGCTCTACCTCAAAGCAGCTTCCGCTTACTCTATTATCAACCAAAACCTTGCCTGAAGTTCATTCTCCATCGGTGTTCTAAGTCCAACTATTTTACATTTTCAGTTCTTTAGATCTTTTCTAATTATTCTAAATATTCCATGGTATCTGCGTATTCTGGGCCTAGGTAGAGACTCTAATGTATGGCTAATAAAATTGGTGCGACGGTAACCACAGGCTATCAGTAGCTACTATTTCAGGACAATAGGGCAACAATATGACAGGCTATCAGATTAATAGGCAACGATAGTATAGATCTGGCCGAATTAGAATTATCGTCCATTCCGGATTTTATCGGTTGAAGGAGTTAAATTTTCTCTTCACGACGTCAAATTCCACTGGAGTCTATATGGTTTTAATTTCTCCTCGCACGCAACCACAACATATATTTGACAGAAGATTTGGACGCACTCGCCAATCATGAGCGTCAAAACCATGCAGTATACTTTTACTTTGATTGCGAATATAATATTAATTCGTTATTATTTTTAAAGCTGAGGACTGTTTCGAATATGTTTCAAATTCTCATTCGTTTCACTCCTTAAACCGAACATCTGGGTCTGACATATTTCTTCTGAACATTGACCAAAAAGTTAGCTTAAGGTCATTTCTCCTAAACATATTATGCCAATCAAACAGTAAGTAGGAACTCAACTGTCTGATTGGCCTCTTTTTCTAAATTAGACTGATTAATTATGATTTTAACTTAAGTATAATCTTTTAAAGCTTATCTTTATTTATTAGTTGCATCAATCAATGATTAGGGAAACCTTATAGATGTTTGAAGGGCTCGCCTAACCTGCACTGTCGGCATTTGCTCGCCTTCTAAGTCACTCATATCTATCAGGCGGGTTGAACGGAGAACTTCAGATCGAAACAGAAGGTTCATTAGAGGGTGTTGCAAGGGTAGCAAGTAAACCTAACACAGGTTCCCGCGTCTCCCAGACGCCAATTACCGAGTCAAGGGTTAATGGCGGCCCCTTTTCTTCGGACCTCTATTCTGTCGTCAGCCTCCGCCGCCCTCTTGCTCGTTGCTTGCAGCTGGTCTGAAACGGCCGATGGTAAAGGGGGTTAAAGGGGTGAAGGGGTTTAATTGTCATTTCGAGGTCCATTTAAACGCAGGATTGAATTCTCAATATAACAACTCAGCTGAAAAAACAATATCACATGGGCAGTGGATTTTTTTGTTAGCAGAAAATAACGCAAGTGTTAGAAAATTAGTGAGAACTATATTTTTATGGTGTACACGAGCAATTAGTAATAAGACTATTAAGTTAAGTATGGGGAAAACACATGTTGATTATTGATCAACTCGCAACGCGGTGATTTATATTTGTCGGAGTTTTGATCAACATTGGATCTAGATCTCAAGGCAAAAATATTAGTGGCAACGAACACCCATTAAAGTCTTGCAGAAGTTGTGTTGTTCTTTTGGGACTGGCTTCGACAGGTAATCTGCTGGTATTTCTTCAGTTGGGATGTACTTCAGTTGGAGGTTTCTATTTTCCACTTCTTCTCGGACGCTGTGGTATCTGATGTCAATATGTCTGGTTCTTGAATGTTGACATGGATTTTACTCCCAACCGATTGCTTCCCGACTGTCTGGGTGTATAGCTATGGTTTGCTGGATTTCTCCTACACTTGAGAGTAAACCCCTCAGGTAGGCGGCTTCTCTTGCAGCATCTGACAGATACTCAGATTCCACGCTGCCTCTGGAAACACACTATTGTTTTCGAGATTCCCATGAAATAGCAGCTCCAACCAGTTTAAACAGGTAGACAGAGTATGAATGCCGATCTATCATGCAGTTCTCCCAATCGGCATCACTGAAACCTTGAAGTGATTCGCCCGTCTTTGTAAAAACCAAACCATCTTCTTTCTTGTGCCACTTAGGTACCTTAAGACCCGTTTAACGGCCTTCAAAAGATATCCATCATGCTCTTCGTTAAATTGGCTCAGAACACTAACTGCATGGAAAATATCTGGCCGAGTTGCAACGGCTATTTAAATTAGCAACTCTACTATATAGTGAACGGAACGGAAGTTTTTCGGTTTTCACCTTTGGCTTTTAAGTTTAAGTCCAGCTTCCAATGGTGTAGTAACTGCTTTGCAGTCAGTCATTTTAATTTTTTTCTAAAACATCCTAAATATATTTCTTTTGATGCATTTTAATATAGTTTTCTTTAGATTCAAATTCAATTACTAAACAATAATGGAGTATACCCAGATCATTCATCTTGAACGTTTATTTCAACTGCTTTTTCATATCGACAACTCACTTGTCTTTAGTCGACACTAAAATCAGGTCATCGACATAAACCCCTAGTAAAATGGTATCATCACCTTTTTGTTTAACATATAGACATGGATCTTAATGGTTAGGTTTTAGGCCCATGTCTAGTAAGGAATGGTGGAGTTTCTTATACCAGTGACAACCTGATTGTTTCAACCCGTACAGAGATTTTCTGAGGTGGCATACCTTATTCCCATCGATTTCTTTGAGCATCGTTTTGGCTTCTTCTCTAATGGTTCAATCCGGATGTTAAATTAAATCTGTACTATACATCTGGACCCGTGGATTCATGTCACTCTTATCTGGCCTTGAGGGTGTCCCCCCCTCACCAGGCCAGCATGCATAAAAGAACCAAGAGGGCCAATCAAATACTCCATTCTCATTTAAGACTTCTTGGAGTTATTATTCCTGATATGCTGCATCCCACACGAAGCCTCTTTATTAAATCATTCAGTGGATTTTTAAGTTGTTCCGGAATTCCCATATAAATTGACTCGTCAATATCCCCATTTAGATAAGCGCTAACTACGTCTAGCTGGTGAATCGTCATCACCTAAAAACTGGGGAACATGTTTTGTCGTAGTCTAAGCCTGGTCGTTGAGTGAAGCCTCTAGCGATTAACCTAGCTTTCCTACGATCGATAGAGCCGTCTGCTTTGTATTTATCAAGGAGAACAAGTTGACTAGTTATTACGTCCCTGTCAGTCGGTCGGTTGGAGATTGCCCAAGTTTTATTTCTTAACATGGACGCAAACTCATCGTTTATAGAATCTCTCTATTCCTTCGAATTGACGTTCCCATTGTCAGGTACATCCGTAATGAGTGCCATTTCAACAAGGTTCGCTTCGTCCCCCTCATCGGACCTATCCAAATTTTCAGGAGTATTAGGATTTGTGGGATTAATAGTGGCCATAATATATTGTTTACGGGGTCTTCCACCAGTCCCATAGATTTGATGGTTTAGATGCCCGAAACAGAGTCGGAATCGATCAGAGCTATTTGGTATTGAGGAGCTTCCGAGCCATTCGGTGGAGTAAAAAAACTTCATTCTGCTGTTTCGGAAGTTTGTGTGTAACGAGATGGTAGTCTAGGTTCCTTGTGATCGTATATATTCTCGACATTGATGGTATCAGGCAGTTCAACCAACATATTATACTCCTGAGAGTTGGAACTAGAACCTTCTAAAGTAATTTTGATAGTTTTATTTTACTTTAGCAAAATAAATACTACGAAGCAAAATTTATTTGCCATAAAATTGATAGCTATCAAATTTCTATACACACAGCGTCCTCACATTTCTCAGTTTTCCACAAGTTTCTCACTTCTTTATATCAATGGCTATAATACTATGGCCAAACTGAATGACTGTTTTTATTTTTTTTAATTTTGATGGACGTTTGCATTTTACTTACAAAACCAGTTATCCCAAAATGAGGAAAAAAAAAAAAAAAAAAAAAAAAAAAAAAAAAAAAAAAAATGCAAGGCTAACAAATGCTCACTTCATAGGTACCTATACTCGTATTGAATACATTGTTTATATTTTCAAAGCAAAATTCCGGCTAAATGAGTCAACATCATTGATCATTACGAGATGCTGAAAGTATATTAAAACTGATGTGCTACTATGAGCCAGCGGACTTTAATTTCTCGAGTATAACGAGGTCTCACTGATCATGAAGAGAGTTTAAAACAAAACCAAATGTACCCAGGATAACTTTGTTCCACAAGTGTGTTTCACGAACTACCAAATTAGATTACTTATTTTCTTCCAAAAGGAGCTAAAAAAAAAGGGAAAATGTAACTCAGTAACCAAAAAAAGAAGAAAAGAAAGAGAACTTGTTACTACACCTTATAATCTACAAAAAAATAAGAGGTTTTCCTTCATTTTTCAGACCCTCCCCCGTTTCTCCGAACACTTAATATATATTCATTTTTATTAAACAAACGACACCTTGCTGGTAGCGTGGGATACGGAAGAATTGAACAAGCCGGATGACGGAGGGTAGGAGGGAATAGGACGGAGAAAATAAGGCCGGACCTCCCCGTGTACCATTCTTTTAAATTAAAGTGAGTCCTTTTTAATCAAAACTTTTCTAATTCCTGAGGAGAGAAGAAGAGAGAGAGAGAGAGACGCCCAGCGGTTTCCACGATTAGTTGGTCATAATGGGTGACTGGTTGAAGTGTTTATCCAGCGATTTATGCAAATCGTTCCAAGTTTTTAATGGTAACCCCCTCACTCCCGAACCAGTAGCTCACCAGTACCTCAATTCCGCGTCTTTTCCACAGGGTTTTGGGTCGAGGGGGGAGTTAAGGCTTGGAGTTTTCTGTAAGATCGTTTTCGAGGCGATGCGCCCTGAATATTAATCTCAGGTCTGTTTTAATTTGGATCTGAGAATTGAGGCTTAGATTTAAGACGAATGGAGCAACATAACAGCTCTGTAGGAGTTCACTTCTTTTCCGAAAAACACAAATGGTCAAAGGAAAGTTATGCAATCGATTGGAAACTATTAGGATAATAATAAACACTACTATTGATTCATAAGGCAGCGACTTCTTTCACGATTGCGGAAAGTATCCAATGGTGGTTTGTTCGAATTTCGTTACATGAATTTTTTGGAGTAATTTCCCATTGAATATTGGTGTAAGGTCACGTGTTCAGTTGAATAGCTTATTACTGCTGTAAAGCAAACGAACGTAGGAGATAAGAAGTACAGGAAGTAGGGTTTGTGTGGTTGATGGGGGTAAAACCGGAAACCTTTTGCGGTATAGATAATGGGTAAAACACGATCCACGTCTAAAAATAGTTTAGGGATCACTTTCCCTTTTGACGCCAAAGACCACAGATCATGATCAAAGTGCATATTATATCTCATGATTACGTACCTAATGAAGATAGGATGCACTCGATTCTGTTTTTTCTCAAACACGGTGAAAGACCAGCGATATCAAGCTCCAACTTGAGCAAAAACATAATGAATCGCGCTTCTTCATGGTTACCGGCTCTAATCCGAGAACGGAATAAGGTATTGCAATTCTGGTTTCGTGTTCAGCACTGCAAATCTTTTAAATGAGGCAGGAGTGACTTCGCAAAAAATGAAAATTGTTTTTCTTCTAAGTATGCAGTTAAGAAGTGAGGGCACTTCTTTGGGGAGTCCACAAAATTTTCGGATTTTTTTCTGATTTTTATTTGCTTAAAACTTAGTATCAGACACTTCATGAACGCTCCCCATGTTTCACTTCGATCTCTCAAAAATTGAGGGGGGGAAATTAGGTGGGGGTTACTTCTCTTGAGAAAAATGTTCAGATTTCATTCTGTTTTGGCTCAAGTAGGAGCTTGATATTGCTGGTCTTTCTCAGTGTTTGAGAAAAAACCATAAAGAATATGGTGCATCCCATCTCCATTAGGTACCTACCTAATCATGAAATATATTGTGAACTTTGTCCGATTGATCTGGGGCCTCTGAAGTCTATAAGAAAAAGTGATCTCTTAATTCTTTTTAGGTATGTAGAAACGTTGGGAATTCTTACACAAAGGTTTGTCATTTCGGTATTGGATAGCCCTCCTGCGCAGAACACCCGTCTATAATTATTGAACAGTCTATTATACATTATAATATAAATATATCTGCAAATGCGTAGATGTCTACATGTATAACACTCATATATACATTTTACTAGCCCTTTTGTATTTAACACGAGCTGACCCAGCCACTGAAAATTAATGTAACATAAGTCACAAACCGAGGTTTGTTCCTGAAACTACTGAACCGAACTTTATGAAATTTTGCTCATCAATAAAACATCGACCAGGGATATATTGCCACTAATCTCATCATCAATCCCGATTCACCGAAAAAGGTATTAATACAGGGTGCGTATATTGATTCGATACCTCAAAAACTTTCGAAATTAAAGGTTATTTCTAGTTTGGTTTATGGACAAAGAGGTTCAATAAATCGTATGAGACCACCCGTGTGGCTGTACGTTCATTCGTTCATTTTCCAAAATGAGGGGAATACGGGATTAAAATATAGTCGAGGCTTATACAGCTCAAAGGATACTAATCTTTCTGAGTAAATACACAGTAGACGTACGTTGATTTTACTATATTTTATGGCAAGCAAACTACCCTCCACTTGTTTTAAAACTGGTTAACGGTTAACAATATGACCGAAAAGCAATAATTGCTGAAATCCAGGGTTTGGATGACAATACATCATTGTGACGATTAGTTTCAGTAATGAATTTGTCTCATGTTTCCTTGGAAACATCAAATGTTGTACTCGAGCCACTCTGATAGTAACAATTTAATAATTTTGGGGTGTGATATTTCTGTTTTTAAGAGGTGGTTTTTCCACAATCGAGGGAGAGCAATTAAAATATTTGGTAGTAAGAATCGCTGCAACTATACTGATGCGCTCTGCCGTAGTCGTTTCAGTTTATCAGAAAAGTCACATTCAGAAGGAATTCAACCTGCCCTGACGTCAATACCAGCTTTACATCCTTTACCTTTGTCACCCAGCTTTACAACCTTTAAATGACAACATCGGCTTTACTCCTCCAAATAGAAAGTAAGCTTCTACAGCTAAATTATCTATCGGGAAAGATTTTGTGGGTCCATGTTTCCCTTCTGTGCGTTTCACCGAAACGAAAATGATGAAATTTAATCTCGAGTGATTCATTATTGAAAACAGGAAGAATACAAGTCATTTCCATTCTGTCATTATTCGTAATTCGTTGGTAATCGATACTATTTTCATTGACTTTATAAAGCAACAAATTAGCTACTCAACGACGTCTATCAATTAGCTCGCTCTCAGTAGACTCAATCGAGACCAAACTTCATCGTCCAACCTTCGAATCAAACGAGTTTCATTCCATTTGTTATTTCTTGCCTTTTTTTACAAGATTCATGCCTTTACCAACCTTTACACTACCCGTATCTATTTGATGATATCGTTAGTTCTTTTTACTACCCACTCATTTACTATTAGGCCCTCATTTTAGTACCTTTCTACGTTATAACTTTGTGTACTTTTATAACAAATACCTACCTACTTACATAGTTCGGTTCATGAAGAAAAATTATGTGACCATCAAAATTTGTTTCAACCTTTTTGACATGGGTATGTCTTTTGGCTGGGGGTCAAGGAATTTTTTGCGACACTTTTTTTCCCCGACCGACACTTTTTTTCCCGACCGGCACATTTTCTATTGATTTGCACGTACAACCAAGGCGTTACTAGGGAAGAGTAACTCCCATAGTTTTCATAGTAGGAAAATCGTTCGCCACTTTTTGGAATGCTCTCATTTTACCACGACATTTCATGACCTCTAAGCCATTGTAGTGTCAAGGAATGCTGATTTATTACTCTTAGTTAAAAAAAGTTCCAGTCATGCAGCATGATCATATGAGCGAAGTTTCTTAAATTTCCACCTCTCGTATTATATTATGTTAAATTATATTGAAATTTGTGCGATTTCAGTAGAAAGAAATTGTTACAAACCAATTTTATAGCAAAACTTCGGGCCTCGCAAGGGGCCTGGACCCCCCCGGATGTTATTACTTTGAGCCTGACTGCTAAAATGTAAAAAACATGGAATCATGTTTTGGCTCCTCGCTCTCACTTTATTATAGAAATGATCACGACGATTGAGCTCTTGTGAGATGATGATCTCCTAATAGAAACTCGCAAGTAAACATTCACTTCATTATAGAAATGATCACGACGATTGAGCTCTTGTGAGATGATGATCTCCTAATAGAAACTCGCGAGTAAACATTCACTTTATAATAGAAAGAGGCTAAACAGGCTACATACGAAATTACAGCTTCCTATAGTGTAAAGTATAGAAATTACCTATTAAAATGATTTACCCACCGCCTCACAAATCAAACCGTTCTCGCAATATTCGGATCACATGCTATGAATCACATAATCGAAACACCAGCTCAATGAAATCATCAGAAATCAACAAGCGGTTGCAATCATGTTCACAATATCAATAATTGAGAATGATCACCTGTGTGTAAACAATTATTCATTTAACCATGCTCATAACTCAGCTTGTTGGCCACGCACTTCGCAGTAGTTAATATAGTATGGTTGGATAAATTGAGAGGTTTCGAACGAATGGTCAACGAATTTTGTGGGATGAAAAACGACGAAGTATTATATCCCTAGCAACGACTCGGTTGTAAGCGGAAATCATCACAATTATTGGCGCTACTTTTATCTCACTTTATAGTCTCACTTTTCGGCGGGGGATCCATCGCTAAAACGTGATTCCATGTTAAAACTTATATTGTTTTGTAACTATAATGGAATAATCTTGTGAAAAGAAGGCACTACATGGTTGGTATACAATTGAGTAGTAGGTACCAACTGGTAAGCAGTAGGTACTAGACATATCCATGATCTTTTGTTTTTCCCATCATGGGAGAAATTAAAATGCTTGATTTCGAAAACACTGTCTCCTACAGAACAGCGACACTCCTCAGTTGAAAAAGAGGCACTCGCAATAGTTGAAGCACTCAGAAATTTTATTAAAAACATATACAACGAGTTGCTAGGTTAACCAAGTAATGAAATAACGATGTTCAAAGAACTAGGCATGGTAAACATACTGTGGCGGTACAGAAAGTTTAAAACAACTATACAAATAATGTAAACAAGACAGTAATGGAGTCACAGGCACGCAACTAAACAGTGTTCCTAGAACAAGCTCCGGAACGAATCTGCATAGTCCGCGCCGTGTATATGCATTTTACTATGATTCTGTCTAGTTTTTTTTCTCCTGTTGCTGTCCAATCCTAGAAAATTCTTTTCATTACCTACATAAATATTGTGCATCATTCTAATAATGCATTAAAAGAGAGTTATCTTTGGATTGGTAGACTAAGAAGACAATTTATTGGATTTGGGTACCACTTTTTTCCATCAACTCAGAATACTCCAAACTTTCATTAACAATAGTCTATTGTTAACGAATAGTTTATTCCATGTTTTAAACAAAATTTATTTCGCAATATGAAAGAAAAACAATACTTAACGGTTTTCATAAATGGTTTTCAACAGGAATGTCTGATAAACACATAAGTATTGCTTTTTTGAGCCAGAATTTCGTATTGTTGATTACATAGTTTTAGAAATTTTAGCAACGATAGTTCCATTCAAAATTGTCTTCTGACATAAAATATTGATATTTTGTAAGCTGGGGTAAATTTGAATCCATGTGTGAACTCCGTGTCCCAAAAATGTATTTGTGAACTCCCAGGGTTAAAATAGGGTTCCTAAAGTGAGAAGAAATTGTTACAGATAAAAACATAAGTGTGGTTCCCAAATAACGTTGAAACTCTTAAAAAGAACCTCTAATATTCTCAAAAGTAAATCTTTTCTTTTTTTCGTAAAATGATTAAATGGTGTGAAAAGAGGATGGGTGCATGAAATATTGAAAGGGGTCTTCCCCGAAAAAAAAAATACGCTCACTCCATAAGTGAATTTACTGCTCACATAAATTTGTGTACATACAACATTGCTAAAGGCTAATAAAAACTCCTTTCCGGGAGGGGAGTCAGCGACCGAAAAAAAGGATAGGAAAGTAGGAAGCGTCCAGTAGCAGATTAAACACAGAAAAAAAGTTGTTTAAAAAAGTCTGCAAAAAAGGAAGGGTGGAAAATACACTGGAAAAACGGGGAATTTCTCTGGGCCCTTTCGAGCTTTTCTGTCAACCGTTGGAGGGTCGGTTCCCCCGGACTATATTTATGGGTTTAGATGATCTTTAATAATGAAACAAGAGTAGAGAATGGGCAAGTTGGTGTGTAAGGGGGGATGGGATTTGGTCTCCCTCTCTCAAGAGGGTCGCAAAACCGTTCGTTAACTACCGAATTTACAAATTGCCTCCATAAAAACAAGTTGCCTCGTCTGAATCTTCTTTTTCCACGGTCTTCGTTTTACCCCTCTGGTCCGAACCTGGCTCGGGTTCCCGTTGGTTAATGAACGCGATCAGGTACTCGAATTACGTTTTAAATTATTGGAGGGATCGTTTCACTTTGATTTTGAACAGCAGTTCCATATGAAAATATGTTTGGTACGTGAAATTCTTATGACAGTTAGCTATTGTTAAGTTTAATGATAGTTTCGGACGGGATGCAGGATATCAGAAATAATAACTCCAAGAAGTCTTAGATGAGAATGGTATATTTGAGCGGCCCTCTTGACTCATTTATAGGTGCTGGCCTGGTGAGGGGGGACACCCCCAGGCAAAATAAGAGTGACATGAATCCACGGTTCCGGGTGTTTACTACAGTAAGATTTCGTTTGTGAGGTTACATAAAATAATTATAATTAATGACCCCTCGAAATTTTTGTCAAATGGATCACATTTCTGAGACCCTGAAACACAGAAGGAGGCTGAGGGAGTAACAAAAAGGAAACGAACGAGACCATCATTGAAAAAACTCTAATGAAAAGTCTAATTTACGCAATTCAAGTTGACGATAATGTTTCTTGCTTTAGGTCGAGCATTTATGAAGAACTTGATTAATGGACAGCGATCCTAGTGGTCTTATTAAATGCATTAATGATGTATCTAAGTACAACAAAAAACCCTACTATTAAACCCTTAAACGTGGGAAAATAAACACGTGAGCTGCACGGACGACGGCGAGACATTAACGTTATTACACTGTTTGGACTAGGTTTTCAAGAAAAAACCGATACTTCTCGGAATTAGCGCCTCTATCGGAGTGCGATTAAATTAATTATAAAAAGAGGGGCGCCGCAATTCAAACGGCCGGAACAGTAACTATGCATTGTTTTTTATTTGTTTATTTATTTATTCATTTTTTCTATTCCCGAATCTTATGTGTGTCTTGTGTGAAGTCACGAAAACGACCCAGTGGTAAATATATCAAGTGCTCATGTTCCCAATTGAATTGACAAAGCTAAATACATCATAATCAGGTAACTTCGTATAGTTTGTCCTAAAATAATGATATTCGAATAGGTTCTGTGTCTGATCAAAATATGATGAAGAGAACGAAAGGTAGAGCTAAAACACTGCAAAATTTTGTTAAAGGTACCCATATTATTTCTGTTTTAGATAGCACTTCTACGCAGATCGTATTTCAAGGAATCTGAACCGCAACTGCGCTCCATCCAGGCCTCGAACCTGCTGGAACTTTCTGGAGATAATTTATACGTCCTGTAACTGATCACCGCATCTTACATTTTCTCTAGCTAAGAAGAAGTATGGGGGCAGGCTATTTCTACAGCTTACTACGATTTGAGTATATTACAACTCAACCTTGATACCCTTATTTCACCTAACCCATTTGAATTTCGTGTATTTCTTCATTTTAACATGAATCTACAGTCATACCTACTTATGATTTTCTTTCAATCCGAATGAGTAAGAAAACAATTTTGCACGGTATTTCAAATGATTCGAATCGCGCTTTCCGAGAACAATACTGGAATTTTTCTCAAAATGTTCAACGTTTCGTTTCAATTTCAAAAATAATGAAAGTAAATTTACGTAACTAGTTTTATATGTTTCCAAATATTTGTGTTATAGTCTACCAGTTCTTCGGAATCATTTTATTTTATTTTTTTCAGTACTTTCCGAGAAAATGCGCTGACAAGCCCTTGGTATCACAATCGTTGAGTATCAGAAATGTCTAGAAAAGCGAGTTAGCTACCTTCTTTAACGGTAGCCCGTGGACAACACGCCATACTTAGAAACAATTAATCTGCCTTTCCATATCTGCTACTAGAGTGAGTTAGTATCGTCATCACTATTGCGTGCCAGGAATTGCTAATCTATATTCCTTCCCCAATCTACTATAAAAAAAAAAAAAAAAAAAAAGAAAAAAAAACCTGTTTACAAACACGAATTCTTGGTGAACAGTGGGTCGCAGCTGGTCTCATTATTCCGGTTGGATTGCACTCAGCATGATGTAAATCAAAATACGATCAGTTTCATAGCACCTCGTGGACCATCACAGTTTTGGTGGCATTTTTCGTGTACATTTTCGTTGAAACTCGGCCTTTCGGGCCTCGCAAGAGAATCCACCCCCCCCCCCCCCCCCCCCCCCCCCCCGGGACCACCAGGTTGCATTCCGCTTTGAGCCTGCAGCAAAAATGCTGACGTTAAACATGCCTTTTCCCCGATAATTCGGGGCCGCGTTTTCCTATCAATGGACTGTAGTGCGCATAACTCAACTACCGATGAAGTACAATGGAACAACGTTAAGTTACTTTCTCCAGTAAAAATGACTCTCTACAACCTTAAAAGGTAGTATTTTATTTTGGTTCTTATAGTTATGATGTTGCCAAACTTATTAGCCTGCCATCAAGCGGCAAACTTTAACCAAGATTCCAAGTGACAACAACATAAGGCTTACAAGCGGCACAATATTGTTTATTAGCCATTCATAACATCGCATTATTAGATTAATATATTGCAAATAAATAAAAAATTACATTATAAATATCTTCGTAATCTTTTGTAAAATGAGAGCTTTACAATGGATGGAGAACGATTTCTGTGCAATGAACACTGGAAGTTCCATCCCTCTACCAAGGGCTTTGTTGTACGCCAAACTCATAAGAAAATTCGTGTGATAGTTTTTCGTGACATAATAACGTGTCACTTTTGGCCAGTTAGGTAAACGTTTTAAAAAAAACTATTTATAGTACTGCTCACTATTTAATCAGTTGCAAGAAAATGCAAAAACAACGTTTTCTAAATAAAAATTTCATTTTTGTATCTCATAACCCTCTTATTAAAAGATTTCCCGTCAGTAAGCGTCAACATTCCTCCCAGACATTACAAACCACGGACACTTAGCACTAGAGGGCGTCCTCCACGCACATTTAGCACTAGGGGGCGTCCTCCACACTGAAAATGACATTACACGCGCCATTTGCCGCATCCTCCCCCTTTCCCTTCCTATTTTCCAAGTGTTCTCGGGCAGCACTTCGTGACTCAGTCCACAACCTTCCGCCGCCTCTTCCAGCTGCCCCCTGGATGCCCTCATAACAACTAATTATGTTATCTCAGTTATGGCCCTTCAAGGGTTCCGTTTCCGACCCCTTCATAACTGGAGGTTTCCTCCGTATGGGAGGGGGTTAATTTTTTTTACGATGTTACGGCCCTGTTCCGGTTAGCCTGCCGGTGAATTATGGAGCATTATCCACAAGCCTCGGACCATTTTTCCACCATTCTGATTCATTGCATAATACAAACAGCATTCGAGGGGATATGTTCATATTCCTATAACAATGGACGGTGTTTGCTTATCGAACATATCCCAAGCTCATTGGTCCAACACTAATTAAACGTAATAATCAACCGAGAAACAAAGCTTCAACACCACTTCGAAATGTCGTCCCTTATATGTAATACGTTACTTCTGAATATGGATTTAAAATACCCATACATAGACACAAATGATTCATTGAGCTTTTCAGATCCATGTCCATGGCAATACTGCTTGTTTTATTATCTTCGAAAACGAACCTTTGTAATTTACTGAGGAAAAGAAGAAAAAATACAGCCCACCCCCAACATTTGTTGTTTTGAATTTCTAGATGTGGAGAATCTCGAAAAATTATTGAAAACAATATCTAGGGTGTCTAAAAAGTAACCCCCCCCCCCCTGACTATTTTCCTCACTATTTGAGAAATTAAAGAGAAACCAGGAGAGTGTTTTGGGGTGCCTGATACAACGTTTTTTCAAATAAAAATCAGGAGAAAATCCCGAAGTTTTTGGACAAGCCTAATGAAAGTTGAGTATTTGGTAATTCGAACCGAATTCGAGGATAATCGAAGGGTGACCAAGAGAAAGATGAATGAGCTCCAAGTATTTATCAAGCGAAATCTCAATGCCAACCAGCTTCTTTGGAAATATACAGCTGAATCAATATTCAAAGACCCATACCAGATAGAGTACGTGGGGTTGACCTGAAGACAGGCTCCGTAAAAACCAGGGTGCGTTTGTGCGACAAATTCCCAACTGGAATTAACAGGAATGGCGTGTAAAGGCAATGCAATGCAATGCAATGTGGCGCAGAAGTGTCGGTTCAGTAGTCATGGCGGCGAGAAAATCCAGAGACCAGCTTAGAGAGAAGTGCCTGGTTCAAAATGTAGTTCGCTTGTTCTCACGTTTATCCTGCTTATCGCTACCCTCTTCTGCATCGTCCAGGTTGGAGTCTGTGGGTTCGGTCTCGCGAGGGTCTAGCTCTTACATGGGTCCTTAATATGTGGGTTATGTGGATTGCCAAAAGCTCGGGTCAATGATTGTGGTAACAATCAATTTTGTGCGGCGTTAAAACCCCAACTGTCTGCGGGTAGAGAAGAGGGCACAAGTGTTTTGCGCCAAAACACCTAAAGTTATATCCAGGATGGAGGAATATAGTAGCAATACCTCTGTACAGTTGTGCGACTTGGAAGCGACTGAGAGCAAAATGAACAAACTCCAAATATTCATCAATCACGAGTTCAGCGCGATCATCAATTGTGCGATCCTTCGATGTATCATATTTCGCATCATCCGACCAAACACTATCTCCAACCAGAAACTCTGGAGACATGTTGAAAATCCCTGTTTCAAGACCAAGCCAGGAAAAAGTGGTGGAGTTGATAATTTGCAGAAGAGTTGAATCAAAGACCATGGCCCTGCGAACGTCCTGGGACAAGCTGAAGTGTCTAGCTCAAACACGGACAAGCTTAATACATGGACGGTTCTTGCACATGTCAATAGCTAGCGATCCTTTGACGAGGCGCTTTGCTGGGGAAATGTTGAGGGAATTTAATTCCTTTGATCTAAATGAGAAATATGGGAAGATTCCCATACAGATGTATTATGACTCGGAATTGTATAATGCATTATGTATTTTCATTATGCTTTTTTCAATTCATTTACAGAATCATGGTATATTAATTAAAGACGACATTCTGAAAATTGAATTAGGATTAGGATCAGCGGAGATTTTTCATTCAAGCGGATTAAGCGAGTTTCGGATAGAAAACGAAGCCGAGAGGCAGAGAGAAGTTCAGTGTGACAGTTTTGAAGTGCCCTGTCTCGTCATGGAAAGCAGCCTACTACCCCAGTTAAAACTGCGATGGTTGAAGGGAGGGGGGGGGGGCAAAAAAGGGGTCTGTAGGAAACGCAGGAAGGGTAGACGGTAAATGGAGGATCGACCCAGTGACACTACTATCCGTTCTGCGTTATATCGGACGCCTCCCCCTTCAACCCTTCGTCTCCTTGTTTACCGTCCTCAGACCGGTGATTAATGCGTGATCGAAGCCCCCTCTCATCCCCCACCCTGTTACCGGGTAACATTGAGAAGAGATTCGTCGTCTTCAGTTTTGAAGATCCTGTCTCTGCTTAAAGACAGTGTTGGGGTAGAAGTGATGAATTTTATTGCTTCAACATAACGCGGCAAATTGCCACACAAACAAAGGTTTATTATGTCTATGTAAGGCAGCTCTTTTGTGTTGATCAATGATATTTAGATACCAAGTTAAGTAAACAGAGTATTCGGTGCATCATTCGAAATGTTTGGTCTCTACAGTTACCGATCGAATGGGAGCCCCTTGATCGTGATCAACTAGTTCAATAAAAATGGACAGTTGAAAATTTGATACGATCGAAGATCATGTGACGGAAGATTGCTGAGCGGTGAGCCCCAATTCTCAACGCAAGATCGGGTTTCCATACGTTCCTGTTGTGTCCTCAGCACCAACTCCCCGATGCCTGAGAATTGTTTTACGGATAAGTTTTCTAGTTCAGGATAAGATTCAGGTGACTTTGAACAATTATACAATCCATATTTGAGAAAACAAAAACATTAAGAGACCTTAGGTTACATTCCTCCGTATCATAACCCAAAAAAAATGCATTCATACTTCCACGTTTTGAACTCATTGGCGAGTAACAGCAAGGGCGAGGAAGGTATGGCCAAAGACTAAGTCCGAATCCGGCAGTCAGAGTTGAACACATACTTGCGATTATGGATAATACAAACAAATTTAGAAACCTTCCGACTTTTCAACCTCAAAAAGTTTTCGTTCAAATCTAACAATACTGCGCAGAATTAGAATTCAAATCGTGCAACGATAGTGTGCAGGGTTCAACCACTCACTCCTGAAAAAAACTATTAACTATCTACAATTAAATATGAGACAATATCATCAGTGTATGCATTAGGTCTCTGCAGGTGAAATTACGATAGTCTATCTAGGAGGTAGTACATGGCAGAAATCACTCCATACTGCTTAGGAAATCTGCTAAGTTCCATGCCAATTATTCTTGGGAGTCGGGAACTAGGCGTAGTGGATATTTCCAATGAATAGTCAACGTCACTGTATAGAGAGACAGGGTATCTAGCTCTGTACCCAAATAATTGAATAGTACAAAGAACAGTTTTCTTATCAACAAAAACAGCACACCTCCATTGTGCCATACTCCCTGTTAATTCAGACGCTTTGTGAATGCAAATCTCAGCGATAAGGTGTCAGCCATGTGTGTATTCCTATACTGTTGACACTCCCTCAGACCCTTAATGCCTTCAGTCAGAGGCTCCCCACCTGCCTCTCCTCTGGAAAATTTACATTGGACTTATTCAAGTTTGCGTCTAGATCCCACCGGCCACAGAAACGTAGAAGTGCAGTTTAACGTTTGCATGCGGCTCTCTTGATCGTTAGCGAGCATATCCAATAGAAACTTGAATACAGTTTCACCTACTACCTATAACAAAATGTAAGAGGACGTCTGACAAACATTTTTTCACCTTTTTAGAAATATTCGAGAACATTTGTGTCTACGTATTCAAGGAAATTGGAAAATTATCAATGAACAAAAAGTTTACAAAATAGTTTTTATCCTAAAAACCATGTGATAATAATATTGTGTAAACGTCATAGGTATAATATTTCACTAGTATTACTATCAACGGACTTGGTGGAAAACAAGGGTTATATGTAGGTACATCATGTCAAATGGTGAAATCCCAAATGTTCATCTCCAACTTCATGGCCTGAAGGAAAAAAAAAAAAAAGACTTGAGTCTCGAGGAGGAAACGGAGACCCCAAGATATATCAGAGGCTGCCAGGGAGAGTGTAAGTGTAAGGATTACTCTTGAAAATCACCTGGAGCACCCCCGAGGGTGGCTGTCTAAATGAAGTGGAAGACTTGAAGCTCAAGATAAGGCGGCCCTCTCCAAAACCTTCAAGAAAAGAAACCTTTCCTTCCTCCTTCAATCATGTTGAAACTTCACCCGGAAGACGCCCGACCTTCCACAAGGAAGAGTTGCTCACTTTTGGAAGCTTGCTTACTTTTCAGCCCGGAATGTCTACTTAGTTAAAAAAAAAGAAAAAAAAAGCCAAGTGATCTACTTACAGAGAGCTTTTTGAAGCACCCATTGAGTGAAAAACTTAAGCCGGTATGACAGATAGCTTACTGGTATCCGTAAAATAGTTAGGAGATTAAAATCAATTATATCATTTGAATATGAAGACATGCAAATAAGTATTTATTTAAATCGTTAGCATTAGAATATAAAATTAATCTTGAATGATTCCGTGAAGGATTCTTTTGGATTTTCAGCAAAATCGGAGAATTGGGCAATGAGAAAGTGATTGATAGCGTAAAAGTTAACGGTAAGTAAAGCGGTGAAGTTTGTTGGGGACCATCTACAGACTATACCGTTCAATCGTATGAGCAGAAGTTACTAATGATACTATCGTGATGACACTCATATGGAGCGATCAAATTATCATTTTCCAACTACCCTCGTAACTTTAATGGAGACCGGACGAATAGATCATGAAATATTACGTTTGATGGGTCTAATGTATGCGCAGGCGTAGTCAAGAGTATAAAATTCTAAGTGATGCGATTGATAGACTACTTCAGTCTAACCATTTCATTTCCGAAAATAATAATTGTTATCCCAATCAAACCGACCGAGGAGAACTTTTTTTCAATTTGATCCAACTATTGTGGAACATAAATAAAAAATTTTCAGAAGGAGGAAGAATTCAAGTTTTTTTTTTATTTCTTGATCAATTACAATAGTTTATCGTTGAAAACAGACTATTAAAGCAATTTATTCATTTTTTGGTTCCCCACTACCGAAGGTGGAGCAGCATGTATTTGTGCGAGAAGCCGAATAATGTATGCTCCGCTAATCAAGGGCAGGTGGAGGGGGGACTCGAGTTTTGCATTTCAAAGCCCGCCGATAGATTTTGGTTCCAAGTCAATTTCCGATCCAAAACCATACAAATTTTTAGTTCGCTATTGATGAAATTCCCAGGGATTAGGACGGGTTAGATCCTAGACGGTCACCTACCTATATATTTTTCCGCCGATATATCAATAGTAATGTGTATGAACATATACAAATTTCTCCCAAATCGGGTAGTTGGGCATAGGTTTCAGAATGGTTCCCCCTGGACTATTCCATGTTGTGACAGTAGTGCGTGTGAAGTGATTTCACCACAATTGATTTCATCTTAATAAATTTCTTACGATACATCATCAGTTTGACTTCACAAACTTTATCGCCGAAAACCACTCTTATTTTCGTTCTTTCATTGGTTTTCACGTTCTTACAACTATGAAATGGCACAACATTACAGTAGAAAAGCACTATACATTATTTTTGCTCCACTTCGCATATTCGCATGTATTCATAGATACAGAGATTTATATACTTGGTAGTATAGTATATCAGAAAAAACTGCTTATTCCAACAGCTTGTTGCCCAGCTTAAATCCGAGTAAGTTACCTCGCTAGCTATGGACAGTAAGTTTCATTTCATATTGTAAATTAATATCAAAACCCATGGTTGTTAAGCTAAACAATTGGAATTGTGTCTTGCCCAGATTTAGAAGCGTCTCAACACTGGTCCAACTGCTAGGACCCTGAAGGACAAGATAAGAACACTACTGCTGGAAGCCCTTATTGCCAGATCATTTGCACACAGAAGAGTCTAAATATCACAGGAATGGCCTTTCAGTGCTCAAAAAGACCATTAATCAAAATGGAACAGGCCTGGACAGGGTAGACCCTATGGAGTTAGGCGCAATTTGGATGTCACGTCGTTATAACAGACTCTATGAGAAGCACTGAACAAGGATTGATTTTACGCCCTCGTACATTCGACCCCCCACTATGATTATCAGTAATCTATTCAGGGAACCTTGCCTTGACAGGAGAGGTTGGTAAGTTTACTAATGCAGTTTGGAAGGCACCGATCCTTGAAATCTAACAGCAACGTTTACCAGTAGCAGGAGGGGTTCATGCTATATGGATGAGTCGGCCAGTGTGATCATTATTGCAGGATCTCGGGTGATTTCTCACTATTTTGAAAGACGTTAGCCAGTAGGGAAAATTTCTTCGAGCTTCACGGGTGAAATCTAGACCGTTAGGCTAGCTTTGCATGAGATTTACGAAAAAGGATTCCAAAGGACGGGGCTGAACGTCGACTCCAGGGCCACAATCCAGGCTGTGACGAGCAGCTGATTATCTGACAGCTTGGATAAATATAGATGGATGTCACCTAGCAACTCACGTTTTTGAGGATTCAGGAAGAGATTTTGCTGTCCAATGGATTCTTCTGATGGTATGCAGGCAATGAGCGCGCTGATTATCTTGCATAAAGTGCATCAACGATAACCAACCGGACACAGTGCGGCCCGACGAATTATTTCAACCAGGATGATAGGAGGGAGCCTGCTGTGGCATCGAATGCCTACTTATCTACCAAGAAGCGTTACCGTTGGGTGCTATCGTATATTGGCAGGGTTATATAGGAAGATTTCCGGGGTTATCGGGGAAAATTGGCTTGAATACCACCTATGTAAAATCAGAATCCATGAAGATCCAATGTGCATGAATGGGAAATTACGGCAAACTATCTTGACGCCTGCTCTGCGTTCAAGATGTTGGGTGTACATTTCAATCCAAAGACGTGATGATTGCTGGACGAAAACATCAAGAATTTATTGAGCTGCCAAAAAACGTATGACAGCATTCCCACAGGTATATCGATGTAGCTAAAACAATTTACATGGATTACGGTTCTGTTTTAGATTTAATGATAGTGACTAGTAATTTGACCTTTTACAACTTCTATACGTCATTGTGACGAGGCCTTACACACACACACACACACAAAAAAAATGAGATAACTTGGAAACTACCCAACTTGGCGGTCACTATTCACAAGTATGAAAAAACTTGTATGTAAGAGTAGGAATGTAGATCGCTAGGGTGTTGGAACCAGGACGACCCCGGATGTTTTCCACATTAAGTCCGTACCTAGACTAAAATTGTAAAAAATGAATTTGGGTGGTGTTGACGGGGAACACACTTAATTAGTGCGGCTCAGGACCAAGCCACGGTTATCCAAAACCTTTCCATATTAGCAACATTTGATGCTACAGTAATTATTAACACCTTATTTCTGGCATTCCAGACTGGTTATCTATTCATGAAACATTTTCGAAATCAGTGATCATCCTTAAAAGGGAATGTTACAGAACTGTCCTAAACAAATTTGAATTGTAAGAACGCCAATGAGAAGGCTATAGTAATAACATTTTCACCCGTTCATTTTTATTCCTTTTCCAGGGTAGAAAAATACGATTTCACCCAAGCTGGGAAAGTACGCCTAGTTTCCGCCCTCCTTTGCCTTGGAAAGCCGTCTGAAGATTTTGAAATGGTATTCAAATCCTCTCCAAGCCCCTTGGGGTTGATTTGCCAACCTGTAAAGGATTTTAGCAGTTTTCCTCTATTCCCTCCATCTCGCTCTTTTCCTTCGAGGATGAGAGGAAAAAAGAATTCTTCAATATAAACAAATCCGACGGTGCGTGGGAGGAGACCGGACAAGGAAAACATTGGGGACAACCACTAGTTTGAGAAGATTCAGAGGGAATAACATGCTGAAACCTTTTCCTTTCCAATACCCCTTCTGACGCGAAAAATACCTGACACCAAACCAACGCTCCGTCCTCCGTATGGTGAGAAAAGGATTTCATTTGGAGACGATGAAACGTCAGCCAAGTTGAGTTGCCAGAATAGCTTTTCCTCACTTATGGGAATATGAAAGTATAAAATTAGTGGAATGACAAATACGAGTAAAAAGTACTGAAGAAAAGAGAGAAATCAAAATAACAAGTTCATTATATCCTAACGGCAAATCCTATACAATCAATCCCACAGCACTCATCTTCTATGGTAGGAATACAAGTGGGACCAACAAATTTGGTTTCGGCGTCTCTTTCATAACTATCTCGTAGTTAGGAAGATGGTAAATAAACATCAATCCACTAATTCACTTTTCCTCGTCTGATTCTGATGAAATTTTTAACGCAGGCTACACTTGTCCTGCGGAAGTCTGAAGAATTCAAGAAGCGTCTCACTCCCACGCGCAGTCAAGAAGAGATGGAGAATGAATGCAGTGTACTAGCAGAGGTGATCCGACTATAGGCTTGCTTCCAATTGGATTTTGGCCAGCGTATTCGCCAGCTATGCGGCCGTCCCAGACCAGAGCCACCTTCTATTGTGAAGTATTCAGGCTGTGCAAGGTTCCCGCACTGCTCCTATCGTCGGGTTTTTTCATGTGAAAGGGGGCTGGAAGGTCTCTGAAGGGTAAACATAACCTCAGTTTCAATGCTTACTATATAAAAGTTTCGAGATATTCGGGTTCAAAGTTCACCCTCAGGTTTTCAGTCGTCCTGTGCCATGTTGTGCATGTTTTTAGTTTTTTCCTGAATCTTCACAAGTGCAGGTGGTTCTTCATGTTTTCCTCCTATTTGTACGATATATAAGCTCCTCGTATATAAGTATATATGTCATTCCAGACATATGTCTCTCCTTAGGATTGAGATAAAAATTCCGCCCTTGCGCCAAAGAATCAAGCTTTCCGAACGTAAGGATGATTTCGTTGGCTAGCTCTTTTTGAGCATATTAAATTTGTCAAATTCCAAAAAAATTACCTAAACAATCAGGAAAAGAGCTAAAAACGGCCAAAAATCGTAAAATATCATTTTTAGCAGAATTTCAGTCAAATCAAAACTATCAATGTTTAAATTGGACATTAAACAATGTTATGCCGAAAGACGTACTTAAATTTCATTTATGTTCGCTGAAAAATCTATAAAAACTGCAAAGAAAATCTAAAAATCCAACATTTTTTTTGAATTGCCGAATATTATAAATAAGATAAGAAGATAAATAATAAGAAGTAAATATTTTGTCTTACTGTCATTAAATATTTTCCCTCAATGTTTCAAGTTATTTCTGAAAAAATATCCACTATCCAAACGAATGAATAACCGCAGGTGAAACGTCAGCTAGAAGCGCCTAACAGAATAGGTATGCAAACCCTCCTAGCAACACTTGAACTCTCCAGCCGTGCGACCGTCCCAGATCCGGGACGGAGGTAAATTGCGCTCTAATTAGGAAACTATGATATTTTGACATCTAAGATAGCATTTTCCTATGTCTACAATCCCAGATGATGTGATTAACCGCTAGAGCTCAAATTGGACGGTCTCTCATCATTGTTCCGCACTGAATGTGTTAATATGTGTCTCTTCCTAAATATTATACTAAGTAGATGAGCGGTGCAGTCGTGCAGTTGATAAGTTACAGAAGCACCGGATAGGTCCTTATGATAAATGATATTTTATTTGTACTAATTTGGCTCTGCTCTTAATTATTAATGTCATGGCTGGGTACACGGTCAGAATTCACTGCTGAAGCACGGAATATCCGTGCAAACTCCAAAAGTGACTTTGAACCTGGGGACCCGATGATCGACCTCCCCAGATTAGTTTATGCTTCCGCTCGTTCGAAGCGATATGCTAACGATCCCAGGGGAAACATACGATATCCATCGCTCTCGGAGACCCCACCGCCGGCGCCGAGAGGGCAGGAGTGAATGCAGGCTGGAATTTGAATACATAAACTATGCGCTCCCCTCAATGTACCTTTTCAAACGGTTTTTTTCTTTTTTTCTACATACCCCGAGGGTGGTTTTGGGGTTACCTTCCACCCGTCTGGCTCGATTGAGTTTTGATAGGGAAAGTGCCCCGAATGTGTAGCTTATATTCGATCCTATCACCAAATGTTTGATTCTCTGTCCAGAAAAATGGTCCGAAGGTCGTATTCATCACTCATAATTGCGACATAATTGTTGAATGGGTTGAATGGTTGAATAAAAATTATTATTACAGAACGAGTCAATATAATTATACTTCTTCCGACACCACTTCAATTCACATTGTTTTTCACCTAGGCGGCGCGGCGTGGTGGGTATTTGTGCCACCTACTTTCTTGGATGTTCTTACGAATATCTAGAATTTTAGATTACCAGTTTTTTTTTTTTTTTTTTTTTTTTTTTTTTTTTTTTTTTTTTTTATAGCATGAATATGCTTTAGCCGTGACCTAACTACCGAAAAATGTCCCACGAGAGTGCAACGAAAGTAGCGCCAATAATTGTGATGATTTCCGCTTACAACCGAGTCGTTGCTAGGGATATGATACTTCGTCGTTTTTCATCCCACAAAAAATCGTTGACCATTCGTTCGAAAGCTCTCGATTTATCCAACCATACTATATTAACTACTGCGAAGTGCGTGGCCAACAAGCTGAGTTATGAGCATGGTTATATGAATAATTGTTTACACACAGGTGATCATTCTCAATTATTGATATTGTGAACATGATTGCAACCGCTTGTTAATTTCTGATGATTTCATTGAGCTGGTGTTTCGATTATGTGATTCATAGCAGGTGATCCGAATATTGCGAGAACGGTTAGATTTGTGAAGCGGTGGTTAAATTATTTTAATAGGTAATTTCTATACTTTAAACTATAGGAAGCTGTAATTTCGTATGTAGCCTCTTTAGCCTCTTTCTATAATAAAGTGAAGCGGTTTAATGATTCGTAATGATTCCATGTTTTAGGATTGATGGCAGAATGATAAACAGAGTTCAGAGGCCGATGGGGGTCGGGTTCAGAGAATCGACGAGGAGTGAGTCGTGTACGGCTAAAACATATTCATGTTTTTTAATTTTAGCCGTCAGGCTCAAAGGAACTGTGGCTTTTTTTTCCACATATTATCTCATATTTTATTTGACAACATAATTAGAGTTTTTACATAATGATTTTTAGGATGTCAGATGCTAGTTTTAAGTTATGAGACAATCTATGTAATTGTACTGAATAACCCGGTAAGTACTGCTCAGATATAGATTCAATTTGAATTTCAATTAAATTCCTATGAAACACGCTCTATAGGAGTTTAATGAATATAAAACAGCAGTCAAAATTAGAATTTTTTTTCAAATTTATGATACAACCCGTGACATATTTGTCACGCTAAGGACAAGCCAGAGCAAATTTTAATAACAATGATCGATGGAAAAAAAAAAAAAAAAAAAAAAATGGAAAACTGGGAAATGGGTTCCCACAACTTTGTCACGAGTGATTTACTTCTTACCTTTAATTCTGATAGAAAAAAATTGTGGTGGGAGGTAAAAATTAAACCTAAAATAGTAAAATCGGATTCTTTCCAAAAATTCACACCCCTAACCGAGCTCTGAAGTACCCCTTCGGAGCCCTAATTAGGAGCTCTAATTGAGTAATTGTCTCATTAGCAGCTAATGAATCAATAAATCGGCAGTTGATATTGACGTCTAGCATGAATTGATTTACCACCACACCGTTACCACGATGCCGCCCAAAGGATTCAGCTGAAAGTGCCCCGGCCGGATGAAACCACCTCAAGACGTGGCCAAACTCCCCAGTCCACCCCGTCTCGAGAGAGAATGAAAAAAAGGAAGGTAGAAGGCCGAGGTAGAAAAGACAAGGAAGAAGAGAAAAGTCATAAATCATTGAATTACGTGCGAATCAACAAGTTAAATCTAGTTCTATCATCCCTTTTCTCAGGGTTCCCAGAGTTATTTACGATCCGACGGAGCCCGGCGCCTCTCATGTCATCTTGCGGAGCGCCCACTTCGACCCCCCCCCCCCTCCATTTCCTCTCACTCCACCAATTAAGCACTTTGTTTACAAGGAAATTTCTTATTCTTCCACCGAGTTATTTTGTTCTCGCATTTTGTCGTATTTTTCCACCCTTGGGGGTTCATGATCCGATTTCCGCCCTGTTCAACAGTTGTGAGATAACGGTTGCAATTCATTTCCAGATAAAGTTAACACGTTTAAAGTCACCTCATTAGTTTATCGTTTCCAATAATGAAACTTTGTAATCAGCCAAGAAAAAATAAGACCCTCTTTTTCATTCGTTGGTTTACGGTTCGAGATTCGTAGATTCGAAAAATAGATTAGTGAGTTTCCAGTCATGCAACATGATATGAGCGAATTTCCATGTATTTGAATTTTCGTAAAATTGATTTTAAATCAAAGCGATTTCAATGTTAATTGATTTGGATGCAAAGAAATTGTTTTCAATCGGTTTTATAGCAAAAACGCTTTAATAATAACAATATCCGATTCAGACAAGGCTTAAATCTAAAAGAAAAAAATACGTTAAAATTAACATAATAATTCAAAAATAATTCATCGTTTTGAATAACTGATATCCGGTCTATAAAAAATTCTGAATTTCAGTTTTTTCTAAGATTTTATGAATTTATAACAAATGTTAATGAAATTTACCTACGCTTTTCAGCATAGTTTAGCGTATATGTTACCGGCAAAGTATGAAATCCAGACATTGTATACGATGACGAGTCGTTCTATACAATGCCTGCACTTTTTAGGCAAAGTATGAAATTTCTCCATTTTTAACTTTCTTTAGACATAATGGCCAGGTAATGTACACAATGCCTAGGCAGTGTATATAATGCCTACCATTGACTTGGTTAACGTATAAATACTCATCATTCTGACCTATATGTCCAACAAATCTGAATTTTTACTAAGGGACAGACTACTTGATGTTATGTATTTTTGAGATGCGAGCTTGCGAGCATCCAGACCACCAAACTATAAACATCATTCTGACTTATATCTCCAACAAAGGTGCCCAGACCAGGTAAGGATTGATCAGAAGGACACTTTGCCGAGTGCACGATCAGGCATTCTATACAATGCCTAGGTAAAGTATAAAATGTGATTTATTTTACACATTGCCTGCTCCATTCAGGTATTGTATACAACGAGTAGGCATTGTACACAATGGCTTATCGTAAACTTTTCCGGTAAAATATATATTTTTTACCTGATGTTCTAGATCATTATTATTTTCTTTTGACTAGACACACTTTTCTTAAACAATAGTACCCTAAAAGGCTGAGGACACACTCACACAAACACATACGCTACTTATCCCTCTCAGTAACCTCTGCCAAATTTTAAGTATTCAACTTAGACTGATCCAGCTTTCTCGAAATTTACATCTGAAGTAGGTATAACAGTTTTTCATTTACTTCGCTTCAATTCACATTCTTGTAATTTGGGCTATCCGTTGATAAAAACAAAACTTATCTATCAAGATACTCACCTATAACTGTCAAGTTGACTTTCGAATTCCGCGTTTGGCCGATTTTGAAGTCAACGCGGCACCTGAAATGAAAGATTGGCATAGTTAAAAATAGATACAAAAACAGACCATTTTAACAATTTAGTGTTAAGGTGGTCATTCGCCTTCCTGAGGATTCCCCAGATACTTCGAGTTCAGCACAGTGGGTTGCCGTTTTATTTTGGACGGGCTAAGTCCAGTCCCTGTATTGAACCTGACAGCCGATGGGCTCTACTTAGTACTGTCTCATCTAATCTAGTTAAATAAATTTAAACATCTAAATAGTTTTATTTGATTATGCTGATGATATATTGTAACATGTACTTAGCGATAACCATATTATTCTTCTAATCTTAGTTGTATTATTTCGTTTTTGGGGTTCTTTATTCTCTATGGGGTCTGAACGGTGGTCATCGCTGTACCCCTCGTTTACCTCCCTCCGATCTGCAGGTGGAGATCATGATGACACTCCTTTTTGTGACTGTGAGCAACATGGCAACATGGTTCCTTTTATAATGGTGCCACTTGCGTTGCCGCTTAAGACTCCGTAACCAATAACGCTAATGGCCCTTTTCGTTGAAATGCAGCTTGCATAGAGAGAGAAAAACGCCATTCAAAAGGGAAATGTGTCATTAGTAGAACATTCATTTCACTGGAGTTATATATCACCATTTATAGGGTGGTTATTAACATTATCACCTAAGTACTTTGAGTGAATAATTTATAAATTTCTGTACCATTGCACTTCAAGTTCTGTCCCAAAACATTCATGGATCCGAAGTTTTGCTTTTTACAAAATTTAGCAGAAACAGTTTTATATGTTTAGTAGATGAATCAAGAAATGAATCGCAATTCGTAGCTGGTGAGAAATGATTCTGAAAACTGATCAACAACTGCATTCCATCAATAATCTGAGAATTAGAAACGAAGGAATAGTGAATTCAGACGAAAAAACTTGAAAACTGGGTTCTGAACAATAAATACCAACGTTCGCCAATTTATTTATGAAAATCAACTAAATTCTCAGAGTTCTGATTATTTCTGAAATCTATGTAAGAACTTCTTTTTGACCTCTCTTTCGTCCAAAAGAATACCTAACTTTTTTGAAATGTACGGCAAAGCTCATGATTTTATCAGGTACGGAAGAATCCCGAAAAAGAGGTAAAAGGTTTTGATCCTTTGTACGATAAAACCATTCTAATGTGCTCGTATAGTTGGGAGAGCGTTCCGGGGGGCATTGCTTAATTTCTGGCATGACTGAACAATGTCGTGAATGATTACACGGGAGGAGTCTGTCATGGCCTCGAGGGGAAATTTCGTTATTCAAAGAGCAAGCTTGGGGAGATTTTCATTTTCTTGAGGGAGATTCCGCTATACATTTACTCCACCTTTTCGAAGTATATTAGCAACTGCGTGAAGTGTTTGTATGGAAAGGCAGTTAGTTCAGAAGTAGTACTACCATTATTAAATAGATAAATGAATATATATATGTATATATTAACGTTTTTAGCAGTTCTGATTTTTTGCTAACTGGTTTGTGATGTTGGCCCAATGACTAGTCCAAGTTTTAGACCTCGAGCTCCAAACGCAACCTCGTCAAAAATTGAGAAAACCACGAATTTTTCAACATTATTATAGTTTTTGGCTATTTTAACCCTAAAGGACCAGTTTTTCGGTAACACCTACTAATAGTTTTTAAATTGGTCTAAATTTGCTACGTTTTCAGTCCACATCTCTGTATATCAGATAGTTTCCGAGATTATAGCGTTTTGAAATATATCTAATTTTTCGGATTTGTCAATTTTCAACATCATCTTATTCTTCTGAGTTAGTTTTGATAATTTTTCTTCAGAGAATCCCCCCCACTGATTTTGTTATTCCAATGCCTCGAAGGGCAGAAAAGAGAAAGTTATATTATTGGTCAACAATGCGATTTCTGGTGCACCTCCTACAAGGGGTTCTGGATCCTAACTGAAATCAAATCTCCACCTATCAGAAAGTTGTATGTGGTCGGTCTGTCTGTCCTTTGACTGTGATGAGAATTGCGCCCTCCAGGAATGATATAGAAAAATTCCATTTACCGAAATTTCGTAGATTTTCGTAGTAGCTATTGCAATTGCTCGGATAATTTTAAAATCGAAAGTTTTGAATAATTTATTCATTGAAATCCGTTTTGAGGCATTCTGAAACGAATCTTAGAGTTTAACGCTTTTCCATATGTATATATATATATATATATATATATATATATATATATATATTCATTTAAGTATATATTCATGTGTCATTCCAAACGATGACTCTTCTTAGGATTGAGATCAAAATTGCATTCTAGCGCCAAATAATCAAGCTTTCCAAACGAAAGTGTGAGTTTGTTGGCCAGCACTTTCCGAGCACATTTTGGTCAAATTTGGTCAAATTTTCAGAAAATTAACTTAAAAAAATCACTACAAACGGCTAGAAGTCGGCAATATCTCGCAACCTATCTGGTATGCAGAGATGAAAATGGTCTCAAGTAGAAAATTTAGTCTTATTTAAAAACGTAGGTATTCGATAGATATTACCGAAAAACTATTCCTTCAGAGTTAAAATCACTAAAAACTGGAATAAAGTCCAGAATTTCGCGGTTTTTCAGATTTTTGACAAGGTTGCATTACGAGGTCGAGGTCTCCAACTTGGATTATTCATTCGACCAATATCAAAAACAAGTGACCTAATAATCAGAACTACCGGATTCGACGCACGGTACGTACTGGACAAAATTATTACTTTCTCACTTTATTTGTTTCGTGGGATTAAACAGAAATCTAAACGAGCTTTCCCATCGATATTCATCACTTCAATGTTGCAATGAGTATATAACATATAATTTGAAGTGAATTCGCATAGCCATTTCAATAGGCGTATAAGGTAGAAGAGTTATTTTATTTCTTTCCCAGGTTATTTTATCCTCTTGAATATTTCAAGATTTTAATTTACCTCCACTCTTATTGTTCAGAATGGTCCTATTCACCGCCTTAAAATCAAGTTTTTAGGCTAAACCCTGCATCTGACGTGACGAAAGGCCGCGGTTATAAAATCGCTATGTTTATATCCCCAAGGCAAAGCGAGATGATATTTTGAAGCTCATCCTTCCACACTGCGTAACCACATTATCTTCAAAAGATTATCATCGTTTAGGTATGTTATTCATAAAAAAAGCGAGAGCTTCATGCATATATGAGGTATGTAGGTACCAATTTTCTGAGTGGTTGGTTAAACAAGAAAAGAAAAGAGAAGAGAAAGATACGGGAAACGTTGATTCGTCCAGCTAGATTACTCAACATTACAACAGAATTGCAACTGCTATGAAAGAAAGGAGAAAAAAAAAAGAAAAAACTGAGAACTCCTCAACCACCAGGATGATTCTGGGTCTTCACTGCAAAAAAGATGGATTTTTTCAATTAAGAAACTGAAACATGTATGCTATCCAAAGCAAATGGGGGTTTGTATGGTAGTAATTGTACTATTTGATACATTAGATTGCGGGATTTGGCTATAGAGGAAGTTTCCGGATACGGAGAAAATGAATAGGGTCATATGGGGAAATTATGAAAAGGGCGTACATGTGAACAACAACTGATCTTAGTACCACGTGTTGAGTTAATTTGGAACTTCAAGATACAGTGTACACGTAAATACAGTGTACAGTGTGCACGTAAATACAGTGTACAGTGTACACGTAAATACAGTGTACAGTGTACACGTAAATACAGTGTACAGTGTACACGTAAATACAGTGTACAGTGTACACGTAAATACAGTGTACAGTGTACACGTAAATACAGTGTACAGTGTACACGTAAATACAGTGTACAGTGTACACGTAAATACAGTGTACAGTGTACACGTAAATACAGTGTACAGTGTACACGTTAATACAGTGTGTAACAGAGTTACCTCCTGAGAGGTCCATCAAGCTCCCGTCAGAGCACCAGAGATAGCGTTGGCGGCGTCCCGTTGAGGAATCAATGGGAAGCACGCGCTGTTCTCCATCGTTTTAGACAGCTGGTTTGGCGTCGGATGGTTTTCCTGGTGACAGGAATATCAACCTTCCCCGAACATGGCTCATTAAAAGCTATGACTAGGGGTGGTATCTCTCTGACGGGATGCCTCTTTACCTCCTCTACCTTGTTATGAGGATTTAGGCCCCCATTGCACCTCTGGGGGGGGGGGGGGGGCACCTAAATTCCTTATAAGTGTACAGTGTGCACGCTAGATGCGACAACTTTTCATGTTTCTGCCTTCCTCCTCCTTCTTCCTCCTATCAATTACTAGAATATAATTTTCTCCACTTCATGGAAAAGTCAATGAACCATGAATATGTCTTTTGGGCAGTATTTTCATATCCACATTCCAATGGTTTTCCAAGAACCGGGAAAAATTAGAACAATTTGTGGTTACATGGTGGCTATTTGGTTACTGTTGTGATTTTTTTTTCTTCAATTGATGCGTAATTAAAGGAGGTTCGTACCAATTCATGATACCAAATGGCTTGGAATACGATTTTAACTCTGGTTGTAGTACAGGCACTATTGTGTATTATTATTAGTCTTCGCAGGTTGTAATGGTAAATTCGAATTCAATTTTAGAAAATCATCTTCGCTCAGGACCTCGAAAACAATATACGAAATACGGTGGTGCCTCCTAGGATAGTTTGTTTCTTTGTCGCATATGAGCCCTCTTGGAACACATATAATAACTAAGAGAATAAGAGAGAATAAATAAGTGGTGAACTAATGAACTGAGAGACCTTGAGATTCATGGATATCATCCCAAAACCTGATGATACCACCCGGGTCGCTGTGCGTTCGTCCGTTTGCTCTCCCTACGGAATACAACTTAAGCAGGAAAGGAAATCAACATGGAGCAAATCGTAACTGGTGGAATTTTCACTTCACGTAGGTGGGTTAATTATAACTTTTGTCACCTGTAGATGGAATTCTAAAGCGTGGGTAGGTGATATATATAATACACCTATTTGATTATTAGTTGGTGGGTCAACTTGTGTTGAATACTAGGAATGTGTAGGTGTGTTACATAATTTAATCAATTCATCTTTGGAACACATGTGCTGATGTATATTTAGATACATACCTAATGTATATTAGACTTCGTTTAATAATATAGACAGGTCTTCTGCGTAGAACAGCTATCCAATACAGAAATAATAAACCTTTGTGTAGTAATTTGCAGCGTTTTAATTACTAAAAAGCGTGATTTTTTAGGGTCCTGGAGCTGTAAAGATGTACACGTATTTGCGAGACTCGAAGCGCTGAATTTCAATAATATACGATACACAGGGTTTATTAATTTTTAGACGAGGACCTACCTGCGTAGGAAGGCTATCTGATTAAAAAATATAAATAATAATAGACAAATAAATATAAACTATGATTAGAATCGAGTGATGATGTTGTCTATGATGATTTTTAGTACTATAAACGCTTGCATACGAGTCTGCAACACATTGGGACATTTTATGTCTTTAGTTGAAGACAAGTATGTGTTGCAGACTCGTATGCAAGCTCTAAGAGCCACTCAGCTGATCCGGACCCTGGGCATCGTCACGCAAATGTGCTAAAGAGACTACATACGAAATTACAGCTTCCTAGGGTGTAAAACATAGAAATTAGCTTTAAGAGCCACTCATCTGATCCAGACCCTGGGCATCGTCAAGTAAATGTCCTAAAGAGGCTACATACGAAATTACAGCTTCCTAGAGTGTAAAGCATAGAAATTAGGTAGGTACCTATTAAAATGATTCAACCACCGCTTCACAAATCAAACCGTTCTCGTAATATTCGGATCACCTGCTATGAATCAAATCATCGATCCTCAATGAAATCATCAGAAATTAACAAGCGGTGGCAATCATGTTCACAATATCAATTATTGAGAATGATCACCTGAGTGTACACAATTATTCAAATAACCTTGCTCATAACTCAGCTTGTTGGCCACGCACTTCGCAGTAGTTAACATAATATGGTTGGATAAATCGAGAGCTTTCGAACGAATGGTCAACGAATTTTGTGGGATGAAAAACAACGAAGTATCATTTCCCTAGCAACGACTCGGTTGTAAGCGGAAATCATCAAAATATTTTCGTGAGCAATTTTCCGTGACGTTTTTTTAGTTTATGTGCCATAGCAAAGACATAAAATGTCATAAATAAATTAATTACCCTTTGTGGATTCATTTGCAGCGTTTTCCGATAAAGGATGGAGTAAACATTTTGAGAAATCAATCAACTTTACCTATTACTCATTGTTGAGTACAGTGATTCTAGTAGACCATTTCAGTACTTGGTGCAGAATTTTAAATCGGATTTTAAGGATTTTTCTGAATCTTTCGAATATTAAGAGTAATTCGTCTTCAACTTAACTTCCTGGAGTAAGTCAAGAGCGTACCCGTATAGTACGTAAAACGCATTTACTCTCATTTAGGTACTGCATTCTCAGAAGAATTATTTATTTAGGTTGTTATTTATTTAAGTTAACACATATCATTACGTAATAAATTAATAATGTTCGTAATGAAACAACATTTTAGATAACGATCAGCTGACTTGATAATTCACCAAACTTTTAGGCCCTCGCCTTGCATTACCAGCGATCACATTAATTTGCCACACTACATCAAAATTAAAAGATAATATTTGATAGGTAAGAATTTTTTCTCAACAACCTCTTGACCAAGTAAAATTTACTCTCGGAGGCCTACTGTCGTAGGTTGGTTACTTTAAATATTTACCAGAACCTATAGTTATGAAAGGTTAGAGGGGTTTTCTATGTTGAAGAGTATTTCCTTTGTTTGCCAAGGTGGAAAAAAGGGTTTTAAAGTCCTCTGCAGTAATTTCCTGAGAACTCGGAACACATTACCTTTACATCAAGAGTGTCCGACTTATGAGGAACCATCCATGTTCATTTGTGGTGGATGATTTCTCAATATAATTGAGCTGGATGAGATTATGTCAACATATAGCGGTCCGAAATTATTACACAACGGTTTATTATCTCCTTATCGTTTAGCCCTTCTGCGCAGATCACAGACATATCTCATATAAAGGCAATAAAATTTACTTTTTTCCGGTGAATATGTGGCTGTAAACTTATAAGGAACCATCTTTGAGGATTTTTTAACAATTGTTCAGTATGAACTCAGTTTTTCAATGACCTATACAATTTCTGTAAACCCTTGAAAGAGACTAATTGAACAACTATTAGAAGACGCAAAAATCGATCGAAAATTTGTTCTTGGTTACTTCAAACTGGATCATTCTATTGAGCTGGGGTTTGTAATAAACTCTTTTTCTGGATGTCTATTTACCGAACAGTGAGAATTGGTCTAGCGGATAGGTATTTTATGATCAGACCATTTCGAATCCGATACTGAGTTTTTGACATGGAAATAATATATGGCTTTTGGCTGGGGGTCAAGGCATTTTTCGCGACACTTTTTTTTCTCCACACAAAATGCAACGCTCCGGCACTTTAGATTATTATTAACTCGAAAAGTGAAGGCTAGGTAGAAATCAATGAGGTACTACCGCAATGTACTTCTGTCCAAACATCCCAACTGATTGGAAAGTAATGTGCATTTTTACGTTCCCAACGTCTCGACAGAGTGGAAAGTAATGTCCATTTTTACTTTCCCAACATCCCAAAAGAGTGGAAAGTACTCTCCATTTTTACGTTCCCAACGTCTCGACAGAGTGGAAAGTAATGTCCATTTTTACTTTCCCAACACCCCAACAGAGTGGAAAGTAGTGTTCATTGTTACGTTCCCTACATCCAAACAGAGTGGAAAGTAATGTCCATTTTTACGTTCCCAACATCCCAACAGAGTGGAAAGTAATATCCATTTTTACTTTCCCAACATCCCAACAGAGTGGAAAGTAATGTTCATTTTTACGTTCCCAACATCCCAACAGAGTGGAAAGTAATGTTCATTTTTACGTTCCCAACATCCCAACAGTGTGGTCCATTTTTACTTTCTCAACATCCCAACAGAGTGTAATGTCTACAACTTTGACATATCCATTATCTATTGCCTTTCCCCTCAAGGGAGAAATTTATATATGGGTCACTCTCACAGAAAAGGGCAGTTCTGAGTTTGTTCGAATGAACTACAACTTCTCACATTTCTGGTTTTCTGTGACCCTGGGCCACCTACCAGCAGGCATTTTCGGCAGCTATCCTCTCATTTTGCACAGCAGTGTAGTACACACGGTGTTCAATTATTATGAAATAATGATCTACGTAGAAGGGTTATCTAATACAGTAATGATAAACTGTTGTGTAATAATTAGCAGCTTTGGTTTTTTTTATGTTTGATTTTGGCCACGGCTTCATCAGGCTGTAACTATCAAAGTCCACAGCGCTCCGAATGGAGAATCTAGTTAGTTCGAAGCCTTATTGAGCGTTGTCAGTATTAATAAAACAATATAAACCACTAGTGGGAAGGCCCTAAAGTATGTACCACTACCTCCTGGTAATAACCCCGCTAATATCACGATTATGATAAATTCAAACTCCCTTTATTTATTCAAATCCATTAGCACGGAGGTCTCGAAGCATTGATAAGGACATGAAGGAGCGCCCGAGATGGGCTGAGGCTCTTCGAATAGTTCTGACGTTATAAGCCGGAGAATCCAAGAGAAGCCTCCGAGTGGGGGGTAGAAGGTTAAATAATAGTTGGTCCACCGGGAATCTCCCTGAGCATCCGCGCTGCCTCCAGGACACCACCCCATAACATCCGCCGTCATATTACCCGGCGCATAGTTGCTAGCAACTCCATAAGCTTTTCATCGCCGTTTCAGTTCCGCGCTCCTGCTCTCAACTATTTCGGGGCGGAATAACTAAACGGGCCCTCGGGAGAGGCGCATTTTACGAAACGCCGCTTCAACTGAGAAAACCTGACAGGAGAACCGGTTTAATGCAGAGTTTGAGGAAATTATCCACGCAACGGACATCAGAGGCATGTAGAAAATGTGACACTTCCCTTTAATATTTAAATGAGTTCATATTACCAAGTAAAATCTTGACAAACACGTTGAATCGACAAATCATGTTTCAATAGTTTCTCTCTGCAAGCTGTAATGATCTCGAGCATCAGTAACTATGTGTATCCGTGATCGAACTTCATTAGAAAATTTCAAGGCTCGTTTGTTGTGAGCATCCAAGTTGATAGATTAGGTAGGTAGGTTGATGTTGTTCATCTTATCAACGACCAACGTCCATCAGCACAACGTCCGTCACCTGTAAACCATCGCCGCCCCTTCTTCGCTCCCCAGTTCAGTTCCCTGCTCGCGGTCAAGGCCGAACCTACGCTAAAGCCAAACGCATTTCTACTCACGTGCAGTACGCCAATTTAATTTTGCCTACCAATTCAGCAATCTTCTTATTGCGAATCACACCTCTTCAGTGATCGTGGATTCGGACCAGCCATCTCCATCCCAAACGGAACGCCAAGTTCCGAATTTGAGCTGGCCTTGCTAGGAAGTTAAATTCCAAATCAAATGCGGTAAGATCTTACCATTACAACCCCCTTTGAACATGGTCACACCGTAACCTACCATCACCACCCTCACGAATTCAATGTCACCAGCATCAGGGCCGCAACAAGCGCTTTAGTTTTAACATTCATTCTTTAACACACAGAATTATTTTCCTTTACGGCTATTTCTTTGTTTCTTTTTATTTATTTTAAATAAAAGAGGTTTGAGAGTATATGTAACAACTTGAAGTTTTATTCATTTCATATTTCCGATGATTGAAAGGCATTAAGTCAAGCCATCTGCTGTTTATTTTTCATTTTTTAATTTGCTAGGTCCTTCGTCCGCACCTATGGGGGTTAGCGTGATAAGAGAAATTGAAAGCACACAGTTTCCAATCAACTAACCAATCCGTATACTGAGGGAATGCACAATTATTTACTAAACATAATATCAACATAAAAACAGATTGGAATCTAGAGGCATGCCAGTTTCAAGCGATGGACGTGCGGAGCCCATGGATGTAAATCATGATCTAAACTGCAAGAAAGGAGGGCTAATTAAACGGGAGCATGACAACGTAAAGGACGAATGCGCTCTTATGGAAAATCTTGCATGGGGAGGAGTCACCACTGAACCAATTCTCCGTGATAATGAGGATAGCACGCCTGCTTTGGTAGCCGATATCGAAATCCATGGCGTATGGGACAGTGACAGACCAACGTATTATTAATGGAGACGCTGTTACTTACTCGTCCTGAGAATGGTCTGCGATATCGCAGAACGCAGCTCAAACCAAACACACAAAGTACATTCGCGTAGCTGATGACCTTCGAGTTTCCTTCACGCCGTTGATATGTTCGTGTGATTAAGCTCTCCACAGAGAGTATCAAATATTCATCAACAGAATGGCGAGGGGGCTCGCGAACAAATGGTCTCATATTGTAGGTTGACAAATGGCCTCATAATATTGCAGGTGAACAATTTATTTTACAGGGCCACTTGAATATAATTGCCCAAATATACATAACATAAACATAACAATGAGTGAAATGACAAATGGGGGAAATTTTGAGCTCTGTGCAATGTGCAAAATTGTAAACTTTGAACATTGTGGAGTTAAACAAAATTACTCATTTTATTTTGTATCATTATGGTCTCTCCTCCAGGATCATCATTGACAAAGTCTATTACTCCCCAGGCGAGGAATCAAGTTAGTGCAAAGCTCAATTAAGCGTTGCCCGAATTATAAGAATTACACTAACGACTAGTTGGCTGGTCCTAAAGTTGTACCTACTACCACCTCCCAGTAACAACTCGGCTAATATTGAGTGGACCTTAATGAGAGCAAACCGAGTAGACTCGAAGCGGGCCGGCAAACTTTGGTCGTCTTCTGACTTCTGTCCCCCAAGCAACATAAATATTTACACTCAATTCACATTAATTTATCTGCTCCCGCCTTTACCGGGGAAGTTCACACCTGCAGTTTCGGGTGCGATCATTGTATTTTTGGATATGTTAGACATTGGTATAAGATTATTACGTAGAGACGTCTAGCTATTGTTAGGGATTCATGGAGGTGTGGTTTAGGCCGTTGAGTATCCAAGTGGGGGTAGAAGGTTAAATATTAGTTGATCGACTGGGTATCTCCCTGAGCTTTCGCATCGCCTTCCGGACACCACCCCGGAACATCCACTGTCATATTACCCGGCACTTAGGTAACTATTATGTAGCTCCCAACTCCTTAGGCTTATTGTTGCCGTTTTAGTTCCACGTTCCTACGATAAACTATTTTGGGGCGGAATAACTACGAAACCCGTCTTTAGCTGAGAGAACCTTTCATAGTCCAGGAGCCGACTCCAAAAATAGGTACTAATTTCCAGAGTAGGTTTGAGATTAGGTTTTGAAATTTTAGACCATTTTGAGTGGGAAAACATTGTCTGTCATTTCGAAATCGGTGGGATATAATACGAAATTGAGGCCTCAAAAAGGTGTATTAATTTCCTCTTGTTAAGGATTTTCTGTAATAATTCTTAAACCGTGCATCCTACAGAAATTTTTATACGAAGCAATGTTGTAGAACATTAAAAAATATTCAATTCCAAAACTCTTTTTTTTCCCAGCAATATAACTTTATTGCAAAAAATGCATTACAGTTTAGAATAATACAAAACAATATATAAATATAACATGATACATGGGTGGGAGTCGGAGTCCAGTGACTCTCTCCCTCATATGCTATTAACAATGAATTATCTCTTGAATTATAATAAATTACAAACTATTGAAAATAAGGCTAATTTTGGGACAGTCCTCTCCTCTCCCCGTCTAGATTTTTGCCCTTCAAAGTGGCGTTAATATTGGTCCGACTTCAGTCTGCTAAAGCTCATTCTACTCAAGATTAAATACTTTCCATAGTTCATATCGAGCACATTTTAGCTGAGATCTTTCCCATTTGACTTAAAGCCGAACTCATGTTATGTAATTTTGAACATACAGTTCGCAAAACGGCCTTTTACTTAGTTCTTCAATGGGAAACGGTCTCAGCTTAAATTTTCTCGGTTTGGAATTCAGAAAGTATTCAAACTTGAATCGAATGAGGCTTAGTAGACCCGAATCAGACCAATATTAGGACCGCTAGGTGGTTTTGAAGGGCAAAATTCTTCACGGGGGAAGGACAGGACCCCCTTGAAATTAGCCCGGTTTTCGATTGTCCTTAATTCCTCTATTCTGGGAGATGATTCATTGTTTTGAGTCGAATTGCTTTTGTTTTTTATGCTCTACATCTTTGCTACGCGTAAAAATTTCTGTATGATGTATGGTTCGGGAATTATTTTATTAAACTTTAAAATGGGCGAATTGATCCATCTTAATGAGCCCGTCATTTTGTTGCCCACCTATTTCGAAATAAGAGACAAAGATTTTGTCACGCAGAATGGACTAAATTTTAAATCTGGTCTCAAACCTTCTCCTATCAGGGGAAGTGGTTCAATGCGAGGATTGAGGAAATTATCCGCTCAAAGGACATCAAAGCTATGTACAAAATGAAAAACTGAAATTTATTACTTGTATTTCTCTGAATTCTCAAGTTCACAGTTCATTAGGATGTCAAGGAGCACTGGCGATGGACTCAGGCTCCTCGAATAGTTCTAACGTTAAACGCAGAATAATTCAAGAGAGGCCTTCAAGTTAAGAATCGAAGGTTGAATAATAGGACCAGTAATGGCCAAACTAGCCCGGCCTGGTGGTGGTAATTGTGCTTTACTTAATAATATATCTCATCAAACCAAACCAATCAAGAACATCAGTAATTTATGCACATTTAACCATAAATGGTTAGAACTCATAGAGTCATGCCACAAATGACCGTTCTGATGCAGAAGGATTATCATTAAATAAGAAGAAGAAAGAAACCTTATAAAACTTCACTGGTAACTTATTATTAGAAAATTACTTTTTTTCCTCAATAATTCCGAAAATACGCTGAAAAAAAAAAATTATCTTGTGCTCTTTATATGCGTAAAGGATAAGCATTTCATAAATAATGGCTTCAACTGAGAGGAGTTGACCCAGAACGTGATATACGACAAAGTATGATGACACAGCCCTTTTTTTAGCCATTTTTCGTGATTTTTGTAGCACTTTTTTTTTTTTCAATTTGACCGATTTAATGTGCTCAACAAGTGCTGGCCAACGAACTAATCCTTTTCTTTGGAAAGCTTGATTTTTCGGCGCAAGAACGGAATTCTTATCTCAATCCTAAGGAGACTTATCGTCTGAAAGGACACACACACACACACACACACACATATATATCTGATCCGTCTCAGAATGTCTTAAAACGGATTTAAATAAGGAAAATTTTCGAAAATTTTGATTTTAAAATTTTTGGAGCCATGGCAATACCTTCATTTTTTAGGAAAATCTGCTAAAATTTAGGTCACTGAGTTTGGATCGTTATTTTCATATTTAAATGTAAAAATAAAAATTAACCTGCGAATACGTAATATATGTGTTAGAAGAATAATGGAAGTTAAATGTTCCAGTCATGCAGAATGATCACATTAGCGAATTTTTGTAAGTTATCGTACTATATTGTGTTACTATGTTTTGAAAATTGAGAACTTTGAGAGAAAATAAATTGTTAATTACCAATTTTATCGTATGAACATATGAAAAAGCATTGAATTCTAGGATTAGTTTCCGAATTCTCAAAAACGAAGCTCAATAAAAAAAACTTTCGGAAATTTTGATTCCAATATTTTTAGTCATTTCAATAGCGAAAATTCGCTAGTGAAAGTCATTACCGAGTACATATGGGTTTCAACGTCACCGGAAATATTCTAATAATAGGGAGGTCCCTAGATGTTCTCTTTCTACCTTGATGAATTGATAATAGAGTTATTACCGGTAGATTCCAGCGTCTGACTCCCGTATGTGGTCCACCCCAAGCTCTGCGGGTTGTTTCTCTGGCATGAAATACGCTCTGTTGGAGAAAACGTTCTCGTCAGACCACCTTTCTGCTTGTTTGAAGTCTCTCTCCCTGGCATCGACACTGTAAAATAAACGAATTAAATTGTAAACCTATTTCTCACGATTTACAGAATAGTAGTCTCACAATACATTTATGAAAAGTTAAACAAAAGTTCATGGAGCATGATCTTATGAGCAAAAATTTATGAAAATTATAGAATTGTATAGTGTTGAATTGTTTTGAAATTTGAGCAGAAATTTTGCAGTTTTTATCGATTTTTTAGCAAATTTTAATACATTTTAAGTATTTTTTTGGCATAATTTTGTAGACAGATTTTTCAATGTTCTATTTTATAGTTGATAAACTTGATTTGAGCAATATTCTACAGTAAAATATGAATTTAACGATTTTTAACCTTTTTTCAGCATTTTTTAGTTTTTTTTTGTTTTTTTTTTTTTAGAACATTTTTTGAAATTTGACCAATTTAATGTGCTCGAAATGTGCTGGCCAACAAACTCATCCTTTCTTTTGGAAAGCTTGATTTTCTAACAGAATAACGGAATTTTTATCTCAATCCTAAGGAGAGTTATTGTCGGGAAGAACAAGAAAAATACACACACATTTATATACACACAAACACACACACACACACACACACACACACACACACACACATATTTATACACACATATGGAAAAGCGTTAAACTGAATGAATGACACAAATTTCAAAATCTCCAATCCCTTCCTTTAAATTGAAAATACATTAGGATTAGGTAGTTTAATCGCCCCTTATCGATAATGGCTGACTAGAAGAGAGATGCTGTTTCTCAATAAACGATTATGCCAATCTATCATCAAACTATCAATAATTTGTGGGTAGAGAAGTTTAATCAGCCATTATAGCTCCTTAATCTCCTATAAAGCAGTGCTGCTATCAGCCGCCAAACTATGGACACCGCTATTTTTGTATTTCTTCGAGCCTTTCCAACAGCCGGGTTAGTTTTTATAGAG
Source organism: Adelphocoris suturalis (assembly GCA_030762985.1). NCBI lineage: Eukaryota > Metazoa > Arthropoda > Insecta > Hemiptera > Miridae > Adelphocoris > Adelphocoris suturalis. The sequence goes on along the minus strand of CM061050.1, from coordinate 39,746,525 downwards.
TCGCTACGTCATGTCGCTGACTACGAAAATAAGTGCTCAAGATCTTCATAGTTGTTTTTGTTTACTTGGTGAAGATAAATCAGAGCGGGAATAACGTGGATTCGCGCGCATTACGGACCAAGCTATACTGATGTTTAGAATCTGAGCAACCAGCCAAACTTCACCAATATGTTTTCGTTTCTTTGCTCGATATTTTTACTGTAGACATTACAAATAGCCCTATTATTTTTGTGTATTAGACATTAGGTTACGCAGATCACTGGTTCCAGCCCGAATTTTAAAACCATTAAACCCTTTTTTTTAACCCTTAATTTGTAAACCCTTTTAAACCCTTAATAGTCTTTATTACAATAAATTAGCCGATGGTGTCACTCAGCCTAATAGTTTCTCGTTTTTAGCTAAACCCCACTAATTTGTTTATTGGTTGTTGCGTCACATTTTTTTTTTTGTGACGTTGTATTATTATGTCATGAAAGCACTTTATTGTCCCCCAAGTCGTAGGACAGTTACAGGTAAAATGGGTGTTGTGTGTGTGTGGTGTGTGTGGTGTGTGTGTGTGTGTGTGGGTGTGTGACGGTGTGGAGGGGGGATGTCTACTTGGGATTGAGTTCCGCATTGAATTCGATCAATCCTAAATGGTAGAATTGACGGGATTAAAGTATAAAAAAGAGAGGGAAACTGAGAGAGAGAGAGAGAGAGAGAGAGAGAGAGAGAGAGAGAGAGAGAGAGAGAGAGAGAGAGAGAGAGAGAGAGAGAGAGAGAGAGAGAGAGAGAGAGAGAGAGAGAGAGAGAGAGAGAGAGAGAGAGAGAGAGAGAGAGAGAGAGAGAGAGAGAGAGAGAGAGAGAGAGAGAGAGAGAGAGAGAGAGAGAGAGAGAGAGAGAGAGAGAGAGAGAGAGAGAGAGAGAGAGAGAGAGAGAGAGAGAGAGAGAGAGAGAGAGAGAGAGAGAGAGAGAGAGAGAGAGAGAGAGAGAGAGAGAGAGAGAGAGAGAGAGAGAGAGAGAGAGAGAGAGAGAGAGAGAGGAGAGAGAGAGAGAGAGAGAGAGAGAGAGAGAGAGAGAGAGAGAGAGAGAGAGAGAGAGAGAGAGAGAGAGAGAGAGAGAGAGAGAGAGAGAGAGAGAGAGAGAGAGAGAGAGAGAGAGAGAGAGAGAGAGAGAGAGAGAGAGAGAGAGAGAGAGAGAGAGAGAGAGAGAGAGAGAGAGAGAGAGAGAGAGAGAGAGAGAGAGAGAGAGAGAGAGAGAGAGAGAGAGAGAGAGAGAGAGAGAGAGAGAGAGAGAGAGAGAGAGAGAGAGAGAGAGAGAGAGAGAGAGAGAGAGAGAGAGAGAGAGAGAGAGAGAGAGAGAGAGAGAGAGAGAGAGAGAGAGAGAGAGAGAGAGAGAGAGAGAGAGAGAGAGAGAGAGAGAGAGAGAGAGAGAGAGAGAGAGAGAGAGAGAGAGAGAGAGAGAGAGAGAGAGAGAGAGAGAGAGAGAGAGAGAGAGAGAGAGAGAGAGAGAGAGAGAGAGAGAACAGTTTTGGAAAAATAGTACCCGGGTATTTTTATTATATTTGTTAGGTATATTATAGATACTACTTCAATATATCGAATGAGACCACCTGGGTCATTATATGTTCCTCCGTGTGCTCTCCATAAAAAGCTAGACCTGTGACAGGAAAAACATCAAAATGTGAATGAATAAAAATCGGCAGAAACGTAGGTAATGAAAATTATGTTATAATTCCAATGGCTTTCACGATTTGAATTTGATATAATTCATTTTATCTATAGATGAATTAATGAAGCGCGCAGGCAGGCGTTTTATTTTATCTAATTATTTTTCGAAAGGATGAGTTCGTCTCCATATTTGCATATATTTATATGTACCTAGTACTTAAATATCAGCTCCAGTTACGTATATAGACGGACTAATAAAGTGTGAGTGTTTTATTAAAGTCCAATATGCTTTCCTCAATAGATGTCGTTATCTATGCCTTGGTTCGTGGACTACGTTTAATAATTATGAACCAGGGTTCTGTGCAAAAGAGCTGTATGATGATAAGATATAACATCTTTTGTAATATTTTCTAGTGTATTCAATCGTCATACTTCCGAATAGTGAGATTGTTTCAGGGGCACATAACTCGTTTCCATAGTTACAAAAGAGATTCACCACTTTTTTTAGCAAGGTGCCGAAGGACTTGGAAATTCGTTGAATGGGCATTGTTTTTGCCAACAATAAGAATGGAAAAGTGGGAAAATAATGGTATAGTAGCGAATGTAACGGTGCACCTGGTCCTCTGCTTTATGATTCACAATATATGTAACCAGTATTTGTGGTTATGGCCTACCCTCCCGGACTTTGGGACAAGGTTTCCCCAGCCTTTGCCTTGACTTCCGTACATATATTCCGCGGGTGAGTGGGAGGCAAAAGGAAAGCGTAGGAGAGAAATTTTCAGCCGCAGAGAAAACGCAAAAAGGAGCCCTGGAGTGAAGGATACCTCCCACTTTACGTGTTAATGTTCCGCGGAGCTCCTACCCAATTTTATACGTCCGAAAAACCTCGTCCGCATACACTATTTCCTCTCGAGCCGCAGCCCACGAGTTTCCCTAACTTCCTTCATTTTCGCTTCCACGGCTGTGCTCTCCCTCTACCCCCGAAAACCCGCGGTTATGTGAATCACAGAGGTCCGGAACGGATTAAATCAAGGTTTTATAGGGAAGAGGCGGAGCCTCAGAAAATGCTCTACGGGCAGTTAATCCGGAATGGGGTAGAAAGGCTCCTTTTCGGCTGGGAAACTGCGCCCGCGAATTGATGGGTGAACTAATTATAGAGGCGAGCTCAGGTTTCGAATGACGGGAGTTTCATTCTGAGGTTACTTTACCTCCGCCTTGGGTCGTTGAACTCGCGATGTTTGACGATGTACATTCTGATCCAAATACAGCATGCCAACACATTCGTTCATGTACCTTGTAGGTAGGTATTGGTCTCACCTTCGATTTGCAACAAAATGTTACACGCCTAGACATTCTGACATGGATACGTCTTTTGGTTAGGGGGGTCAAAATACATATTTCGTGATTTGTCTTTCAACCTGAAAAATGTAACGTTTAAATTGAAGTATAAAGGGGAAAATTCCAAGCGTGAGATGCAGTGACGTGTCAAAAAAATTTAGAGCTTTCCCATGAGCGGATAACGATTTTTGTAGGAGGAAAACCGACAGAGTTACATTTCCCTAGTTACTGAGATTTTTCCTATGTTTCCCATTGTATGATAGTTGAGTAAAAAATACACGTCGTCGAACAGTTTTGGAACATGTATAGCAACGCCAAAATCACTTCTCCCGAGGTATCAGGTACCAGTATCCAGTATTCTGGGAGGTACCAGTATTCTGGGAGGTACCATGTAATCAAAAGTACCAGCTGGGTGGCTGTTAAAGCTAATTCCTACGATATTCACACTTTGAAGCTGTACTTTATCATGTAGACGCCTTATGACATGTACTTGATGATGTATAGGCCCCGAATCAGCTGTGAATTTCCTAAAACCAATTTCTAAGCTATTCATTCTACTGAGGTATTTTTGAAAAAAATCATGTTTACATCACCGTGAAGGGTTGGATGCTTTATTCTTCAGAATACTGTTTGCTGTTCTAATTCCTCCCAATCCCAACATTTCCAGTTGGTTCATTTAGCTGCCAGAATAATGTCGTCAGTATATGAGGCAACTTACATATCGACGTTAGACATCGGTAGCTCAAACACTTGAAAAGGATTTGGTGGTTGAAATTCAATATCTACTCTTTGGAGTCTTAAGTTATCAAAGTTATCCAGTACCCATGAAACTCAGCCAGGTATTTATTATTCGAACAATCAACGGGAAATCAACAGAACTGGAATTGATAATGATCGAATGACACTGCAGTATCTATAAAAACTCACGTGTACTACCGGGAAAAGTCATGGATGCATTATAAAACTGCAATTTAAAATAATTTTACCACTTTCAGGGAAAAGAATCATGGCATGGATATTTCTTTTGGATTCTCAATTCATGTTTCCAAACGAATGTACACCATACACCCGATTTCAATATCAATAATTTATTTACATTGATTAGATACATGAATACAATTTAATCAATAGTTAGTGTCCTAGATAATAATGGACGATGGGTACTGGAGTATGAAACATATTCCCGTGTCTCCAGTTTAATTATATGACGGCTAAAAACACTCCATCAATGCCAGAATAATAACCTCGAAATTAGCTTTAGGAGCCACTCAGCTGGTTTGGACCAAATGCATCATCAAGTAAAAGACCTAAGGAGGCTACATACCAAATTGTAGAATCATAGAGTGAATAGCTTAGGATTTAGCTACAGACGCTGCACAGCTGATTCAGGTTCTATGCGTCAAGTACAAGTCGTAAGGAGACTATATAGAATTGTAGCTTCATAGGGAGAATATCATAGAGATCTGCATTAGGAGAGACTCACCTGATTCAGGTCCCAATGCATCGTCAAGTAAATGTCCTATTAGAGTTTAAAATGTTAAAACATAATGTCATATGATGTTCCGTATTCGCTCTTCTATGTTGTTCTAGAATTGAAAAGTGGAGGTGTCCATTTCTAAAATAATAACAATTTGTCAGCCTAAAACTGGTAGAGGTGGCTTTAGGCACCAACAAGTCCTAAATAGGCAGCCTACCACGTTACAGGTCAATAGACTGAATTTCCTAGAATTGGCTTTTGGAACTGCACAACTGATAGTTGTGCGTTTTTTCATATTAATGAATAGAATAAGCCCTTCCGAATAGGTTGTCGTTCTTCCGTTTGTATTCCCTGAGGTCCAGTACTCTACCGTGAGAGTTAATAGAATGTTTGCACAACAAAAACTTTTTTAGATAGTCAGTTTGCAAAAGCCCATTAATAAACTTTGACAAATGACGCTGATATATTTCCAATGTAGGTACGTGAATCTATTTTCAAGGATTGGAGTTTATTAACCTTTCTGTTACCGCCACCACCTCCGGGCCGTCTGGCCATAATGGGCGCTCTGTCAAAATATATCTCGCCAAGGAGGTAAGCAGAATAAATCTCGCCAAGGAGGTGGGAAGAATAAATCTCGCCAAGGAGGTGGGCAGTATAAATCTCGCCAAGGAGGTGGGCAGTATAAATTTCGATCTTAGGGTGGGCAGTAGAAATCTCGCCAAGAAGGTAGGCAGTATACATCTGCCAAGGAGGTGGACCTTATAAATCTGCCAAGGAGGTGGGAAGTCAGTTCAAATCAGGTCAAGGAGGTGTCAGAGCGAGATGGTCAGCCTGTCATGACGAAATGGGCTGCCCATCAGACCGCTATGGCTGAGGTTGGCAGACGAAGCCTGCAGGGGGTGTTCTCCTAGTTTATGCAGGTATTCCTATATCACGATGTACTATTTTACCTATATTATCCCTTAGGTCACACCTTTTTTTTGTGTGACACGGTAGACACTCTGGGGTCCAAATTGACCCCAAATGTATTTTAATTTATATATTATACTCAATAAATAGTTTCCCAATAACTATTTAAAAAAATCAAAAATTAACCTACCTACGCATAGAAACAAGAAATAGAATACATTGTTAGAATTGAATATTTTATTCGTGATTTCTCAAAACCATTCTTAGTAAAATTTTCAAAAATCAAAATTTTGGGCAGAAGACACACTGGGGTCAAAAGTGTCCCACATGAGATTCACAACCCTCTAGCTAGAGGTCACAACGTATACTGCCAGATGTTATCACTTCCTCGCCTAGCCAATGCTACCAACCAAATTTACATAATATCCCTTTTGGCTAAAAAAAATTGTAAAGCCCAAAAATTATACAAAATATATTCGGTGGGGCCAATTTTGACCTCAGAGTGACCTCGAAGGGTTATAGGTACGTATTCGCTCTTCTTATTTACAGCCTGACTACTGAAGCTTATATATTTTAACTTATTTAATTAATTTTCTCTCCGGTAGGTAGGTATTTCCATCTATGTTATTATATATATTCAGATAAGTAATGTGCTTCAAATGTCATTCAACAACCTGTCTGGAGTTTCGTTATGAAGTTTAAACACAGATACTATAAGCTGTAGACTTTCAGCAACCAAAGTTGTACAATTCATTAATACAGATCGAAATTAATTATGAAATGTGCCGCTTCTAACGGTTGGCAGCAATTATTGCGTTTAATATTCAGTATTTCCACGAATTTGAAATCTAGTCCTTGATACAAAGTCCGAACTCCAAAACGTTATTCAACCCGCTTCATTTCTCGATCCATGAATATTAATTCACTCATTATCACGAACGGGCTGTACATAACAGTAAAATACTGCAGGCTTACTGTTGGTACGCCAAGACAAACAACGACCGCAATCCCTGGAGAAATATATTTATAACTTGTCCGCGGTCAAATGCTCTTTCTCGGTATCCCTGGCTTGAAACCCCTAGAAGGAAGTAGATCCCTTTGTACAGATATCCGAGCAGGAAAGACGAAGTTTACTTTAAAACAAAAGCAACTTAAACCGCGCCATTAACTCGGTTGAATGGTATTGTTTACTCAAGGTTGATTATACCACTTCCGTCCAAACAATATGCTGCGGATCCTACAACAGGCTTTGTACACTTCATCACTCCGGCTTAATTATTAGTGCGGTTATCGTGATTGATAAAGTATGATAATAGTGAAACATAAGTTATTATTGTAAGAGTATTGATTGATCAGATGTTCTTCGCCGCAATACCGAAATCTGGTATATTATTATGCCCATTACATTTATTTGACAGGTAATAAATATGCGTTTATTGAGTACGGGTTGGCTAATTATTCAACCACTCACGAATTATCACGTACCAACCTGTCAGTAAAATTACGAGAATTTGAGTGAAAATGATAATTGAGTTATGGAATCGTGGTTTCCTAAAGGAAAACTCATGTTTAAACGATTTTTGATCCATAACGAGTGTACGGGTACCTCCAAGTTAAACCAGAGCAATACGTCATATCATCGCTGAAGATCACATTCAAAGAATTAGATTAAAGGAATTCCGGGAAAATATTCAATTGGTCACTTAGAAGAAAAGCTCGCCTCAAGGCTATGAAACGGCCATTTTCCAGAGTGGAGTAAACGTACAGCTGCTAGCACATCGTGGAGTACAATAACGACTCAACATCTGAAAGGTCTCAACGGTCTTCAAGAATGTTTACTACTTAGCTTCTAGATCTCTGATTGCTGCTTACTGAAACGAAAGATACCGGTGACACTTGCTGCGGATTTTGTGGCGCTAATGATTTTGTTGATCGACCAACCGTAAACGCTACTTCGAAAGAGAGAATGAATGAAACTGATGATACCTCTATTATGTATAGCTTTCAGCTAATATTTCCTAATAATTGGGCCTTTTAGCAAAGATGATATAATTATAACATAACATGCTGGTCAAAAGTTCATAACGAATTTGAAAGCTTTACAAAGTGCATGTACTCGTATATTAGGTAAGAAAAACGGAAGTTAGTGAAAAACGTTGTCTATTTCCATGAAAAATAAAGAGTTACACTGTTAAATCGATTTCGACGGTTAGGCCATCATCATTAACAAACAATAACTGAAGATACATTTAGAAAGGACACAACTTTTATAGTAACAGGTGAAGGGAGATTGAATCCCATTGGTCAAGAGAAAGGAAAGGGGCAGGAGGTACAACCAATGAAGTGCAAACAAGGTGACGGAGGATTATAGCTAATTAGATGAAGTGAAAGGGGAAAACAACTAAATACGGTTTCAACATTGTGAAGGGATAATTCCAAGCTTTATAAAAATGGACCTATTAGTGGTGAAATATATTGAGGTATATCCTCATTTAAACATTTACCAGATCTGTCGCTTTTGATAATGGATTGTTTTGATTACAAACCTGACAGATGAAAAAAGCTCTTCTCGTGCCAATTTTTTATTTCTTCATATTTTTAAATTTTTTTTTCAAATAGCTCAACATAAATTTGTAAGGTTTGAATATTTACTCGAATTAACAAAACGCTGTATCCGGTACTTCTTATCTCCCTTCATTGACATTTCCATGTCTTTACTCTGGCCCCCTTCGGTAGAAAATTAATACAATTATTACAATTCGCGTGACACAAAACGTAATGAAAAAGTAAAAAAGCTTGAAAATACTTTGGGCCATATACATAACAACAAGGTAATCAAACTAGATTATTTGTCTTATTTCAGCCATCGTCTTCCTCTACTTACCGTGACAAACTGTATACGAATTATAATTTGTAATTTTCTTTAAATAAAATGTGTACATTGTGTACATTTTATATTTAATTCAAGCAACAAATTAAAACCCAAGTCAACTTGCCGATAAACCAGTAAACCAGGGAAAATGATGACGGGTGTTGCGCGCAACATGAAAATGTTTCCTGGTGTTGCGGATTTGCTTTCATGTTATCGCGTTCACTCCATCGTTTCTCGCAATATCATTAGCCATCATAGTATTACCCTCAAACTTCGAAACATATTAGGAAAGGAGTGGGATGCCGTTGCACTAGCTTTATTTATTTATTTTTTGTAATTATGAAAAGTCAGTGGTTGAATATCGGATTTGGAAAAAAAATATTCTAATATGTATACCATCAATATAGCCTAATCATATCATCTTTAGTTATTACTAAAAACACAAGGTGATATTTACAGGTAGCAAGGAGACGAAATTAAAAACAACAAGTGATCTTTTTAATCTACGAGTATAACAAGTGAGAAAAAAAAATTAAAAGATTGGCATACAGAGGTTATGAATGACATGAAAAACGGTGATTATAGACATGATGAGGGTCCACTGAATCCTCCAGTGGAGAAAGAAAAAACTGGTAATGAAAATCAGCAAGCTCCGGATTCGCCCACGGACACCCAAGTTTGTACGAAGTGGGGATGTTCCGAGTCAACAATTTTTGGGCCGACTTTGGACGAAACAATAATTTACCTGCTTGGAATGATACTTCCAGAGTGGCTCTGCTTTCACATTGGTAACTTTTCATTCCTTTCACTTTTACTTATTTTGGCTCACAGAATTCAGTACAATAAACTAGGTATACATTTTACGTAAACGTTTTATAATTCCGTTGAATCACGGGAAACGGCGAAACGAATTCTGGCAGGTCGAAACTGATTCAGACAAGCAATCTACTGAAATTATATATAATCAGAAAATAAATAATTATATTGGGGGGGATACCTCTAACGCTGTTACATACTGTAGAGTTCGCAACAACATGAATTGCAAAGACATGAGTCCTTGGAGATAATTCCTGAAAAACTCAGTTGTAGTTATTACGAAGAAGTAAATTCTTCGGTTATTAGGAGAGAATTAGCAGAAAAGCGTGAAAAAAGAACGTAGACAGTTATAGAACAGACATGGGTCAAAATTGCTGTCAATCGCAAATTCACCAAAATTTCAAATCCGCTAAAATCAATCGCAAAACCAAAATTTTTGTTTTGGATTCGTTGTCAAGGAATCCAAAAACGATGCAAATTATTACACAACGGTTTATTAACTCTGTGTTAGATAGCCCTCCCACGCAGATCATTGGTCTATTATTATTGAACCCCGTATGTAATATATGATCAGAACATGGCGCAACGTGCCTACGAGAAGGGTTCACAATTTTACAGTTCCAAGACCCCGCAATTTTACGCTTCACAGTAAGGATGTTTAAAAAAACGGGCCTCTCTTCTTGTCATACATGGATCAGATGGACACAGTGTCCTTTCAGGAAGTTTGAAAGGTTGAAGTTCAAGTAATTCAAGTTTAAATAGTGATTTTTGTCTTCCATCGATTATAATGATGTTCAGAGTTCTTACTTTGAGGGGAATCTCTGTTTAAATTATCTTGTATTATAATTTTTATAGTTTGTCTCATGCAACATATTACGTTGAATCAATATTTTGACTCGAGATTGCATTGTATTATTGTGATATTCAAAATTTATGTTTTGATATTTTTGGCAAAAATAAATACTTACAATTAGAATGACAATTTGGGGTTTTAGACCATTCGGAATGCAATTTGGGGTTCTCAGTTTTCGAAACTAAAACGTTTCAATATATTCATACTAATTGATTATCAGTAGCAAATGTTTCTAGTTTGTAGAAAACGCTCAACTATTGTGATTAGGACACATAATTCTTATAATATAGAAAATTCTATGAAATAAACCAAGCGCAAAAGGCAGTGAAAAGTATGGAATATTGAATAAAATGAAACTTTGAATATTTTTTATCGCAGTAGTAACGTTTGGAAAATATCTTTAAAACACGGTTTCTAAAATAACTGAATTGTTAGCTATCAAGTTTTACTAAGTTAAAACTCCCCAGTATAAATTAGAACATCTACTGGAAATGTGGCATGTGGCTGTTACACCCAGTTTCGGCTTTAGGCATTAAACTATGGTCCCTGATCAGGGGGTTAACTATGAGTAATCGGCTGTGGTCTGACAGGGCTGATCGATATCGGGAGCAGTTCAACGACGTCAACAGATCTGGATACCGTCAAAAATGACGCGAGTGCTCCCGTCGACGTCGAAGAGTGGCTTCGAACTGAGTATCTCCAGCTTTCCAAGGAAGTCGCTCACGCCTGCATGAACACCAAAGAGGCGACTCGCTGCCCCATCGACAGCTCGATGCTTGAAGCCCGCCGCTACGTTCTGAACCGGCTTGCGGAGCTGATGGAGAAAAAGCAAATGGTAGAAGCTGAATATCGATCCCGCGCCGTGAAAGAGCGCGGTGATTACAATTGAAGTTCACCCGAAGGATGGATGTACCCGTCCACACCCACACGCTACGGCAACGCTGTTAGAAGAGCATTCTCTATCAATTGTAGGTTACTCCGATAAAATACAAACAAACAATAGATAACGTAATGCTGACGGGAAATCTTTGTTTTTATTTCATGTATTTGTTTAGTCGTAAAAATACCTATGTCCCTACAAGCCCCCCCTCCCTTCTCACCCCCCCCCCCCCCCCTCCTCACCCAACTAACTTAGTTTTAAGAACGAACGTTTCATTGCTGTTTTTGATAGCCTTTCAAAGCAGGTTACTGGGCTATAAATAATCATTCTTAAACGTGACCATAGGTACACCACTATCTGTATATATAAATACATACACGTTGGCACCCAGCTGAAAAAAAAAAAAAAAAAAATATTGAACTATTTTCTGGTCGACGGCTGTTATAAAGAGATTTTCATCATTCTCACACCGTTTTCCAATGGTTCAGTGGTAGGAGGGGCTTAGGATCCTCAGTAGCTTTCCAGTCAGGCTTCATACTTGGGTTGGGTGTACAAATAACCAAGTGGCCTTATAACAGTGGCCTAGACAATACTGAATTTAAATCCTCGGTAGCAAGGGAAAACCTGGAGTAGGTCAATATGACTCTACTGACCATATATTTTAGTCTGTCAGTGGATATCAACTGGTGGATCGCCACCCACCGGTGGGGCTCTTAAAGGTTCCAGGTGGGTCGCCACTTCCTTCAAGAAAAAGAAAAGTAAAGTAGACTCTGTAAGTTTTAACAAAAAGATCTGTTATTTCTGAACAATACAGCCCTTCTACCCAGATCGGTGATCTGTAATTATCAAATCCCGTCTGTAGTATATCATCAATACATGCTGCTTCGCAACAATCAAAAGTGTTTACAATTTTTAGTAAATTTCAAATAATTTAGAAAAAATATCGAGAAAAAAAAAAAAAAAAAAAAAAAAAAAAAAAACAGATTGATCGATAAGGAAAGCTTTGATTGATCGATAAGTTATAGCGATCCTTCCTGATGGCCTCTTTCGATTCAATGAAATAATATTTATCAATCACGAAAAAAAACTACCTCATTTTGAAAATTCGTGACAGTTTGCATTTTCAATATTTTGATCATTTAATTTTACAAAAATCAAATATTCAAAAATGTGTACATGAATTATTTGGAAAAACGCTGCAAATTATTTCACAAAGGTTTATTATTTTAATTGGCTTGCGTACGTCATAAGGCCCGTCCAGACTCCTCGGCGTGTCCTCTTTCGAGTTGCCACAACCTATCCTACTTCTATAATTATATACGCATGTTTATATTTCTCGATCTGAGCTCTTATCTATTCAAATAGTTATTGCCTTAATAATATCATTATCTAAGTACGTACATAAAGTCGAGAGGATATGTTATTAAATATGCGTAGGAAAAGCATTGGTATTAACACATATAACCTAAAAAACATATATTCATGCCTCGAAGGAACGCCGTACCCACCTTATGGTGCCGCGGTATATTATATGGGTATAACACGTAAAAGTAAAAAATATCCATTCTCCTACACCCCTCTGCTACGCCCCTCGTCACAACAGACACCACAAGGTGCCGCGGCGCCTCCTCTCACTCTATCCCCCGCTCACCCCCCTCACCACCAACCGTGACCCCCTGCCAAGCGTGCCAGGCGTGCGTGCGTGCGTAAGTCTGACACTCAAAGTCTCGAAAAAGACACTTTTTCGCCCGTTTTTGGCCCATAGCATCTATGCGTGTAGAGCGATCGGGATGGTTAAACGTGAGGACCAACTAGACCCTAAATGGAGTCTATGTGCGAAAGAACGGGTTTTTTAAGTCAATTCTTAGGCATTTTAGGGCCCGGACGGCGGACGGCGAACGGCGGACGGACATTTCAAATTTGGATTCTACGCACCTTGAAACGTAAAGCGACAAAGTTTGAGGGGGGGTTATAAAAATTTTTCGCTACACGATCACATAGGCTTATTATTGGAAATAATAAACCAAAAGTAGAACAAGCTTGCGCAGAAGATTATGCAGCATTACTTGTTATCTTCATGCACTTTTGATGGTTCATTGTGGAGAAGAAACAGATGGAATAACGTGCAAATTGCTTCATGACGCGGCATAGGACAGCACATAGTAAGTTGTTCATATAATAATAAGAACTGTGTAGTTTAATCATTCACGAAATAGAAGTACGTTCAGACATTAGAAAAAAGAAGCTTCAAGGGCTTATACGTGTGAAACGGAAATCTCGGATCCTCTAAATAGCTCCACGAAGCAAGACGAAAACCATTTACGTCTTTTCCGAAAGGTTAAGTCTTCTACAAAAGCAAATTAAACATTAAAAGGGACTCTTAGGGGATTAGCTTGTTCCTTTTGCAGAAACAATGAGACCACCAGAGGTGCTGTTATGGGAGGTCCTACAGAACTGCTCTGTTTAGGTTGGACGCGGAGAAAGAGGACAATGTCGCCCTGACCGCTTAAGTACTCTTTAAATTGTCTAAATGTGGTAAGTCAAGTTGAGCCTCGGCGTAACACTCGGGATCTACTGGAACAGAGTAAAAGGCTCGTGGTCCAAGGAGAACACTAAACAGATGGGAAAACGATTTTTGTGTGATGGATTATGAGAATCTTGACGGTGATGGTTTTGTCAGAGAGAACTTTCATGTGATACCTTGACATACCTACATACAACTGTATCATGCCTACTGATTTCTCATGACAAGCTAAATTTTTAATAAATTACGAGGTATTTTGGAATAAAGATTATGAATACTGAAGCCACCAATAATTAAATAGCATACATTTCTTCAAACCACCTGGAACGGCAACTAGAAAACCGAGTATCTGCTCGCAATACCGTGACCGATCTACAATTACGAGTACATATAATTTTTTTCTTAACATTTTTATGGTAAATATTTTTTACGAAAAACATCTTTCAGCAACCAATAAATACTTGGCAACCGATAAAAAAGTCTGCCAAGTTGGGTGGACAGTATAGTTTCCTCACAATCGTAACATGGACTAAATTGCTTTAGTTGAAATTAGTTGAAAAACAAAGTAGGTAGGTACCAGTTGATATTATTGAAAGCAAAATGAAACAGTATTTAATAAAGGTGTACTAACATATCATGAGAAATTGACGTCATGGACCGTCTTGGGGCTAACCCTAATAACCCCTAAAAACTTAATGAAAACCAGCCTGATTGCTTCACACGCGTGAGCCAAAAAAGGGCCAAAAACGGGGTTTTATACATAGGATTTGGAGTAGATACTATAGTATTAGGCTTCACTTATTTGAGAAGTGAAAGGGGGTAGGTAGCAAGTGCTATATTATTATTTGCTTATTATGCATAAACGAAGCATGTTCTTCACATTTCGGAGTAAAAGCCTTTATGCATACCACCCAATATACCATATATTTAATTACATATAATAAAAATGCACAGCGAGAATGATAATGAGGATTTAAAAGATCGTGCGACCTTCTCCTCCTGTTTCCTTCGCCACCACCGGCGCCAGTGCTCCTCGCTTCGACCGCCGAAATGGGTCCCACGCATAGTGAGCCAGAAAATCGATTCTAGGTGGGAAAAATTATTTTATGAGCTATTGTTATAAAAATTTTTACGCTGATTCAGAATACACCCCATGTCCCTATACGTAAAATAGCTTTTCCGACCTAAAAAACGATTTTGGACTATTTTTTCACTGTTTGATCTCTGGAACTCACCTAAATTTGTTTTGGACTAAAAAAAAAAGAAAAAAAAAAAAAAAAAAAAAAGTTATAGAGGAAAAAATTTGCACCGAATGAGCCCACCGCCAGTCCTCCAACCCGTTTCTTTGATTTTTGGCAATTTTTCAATGTTTTCCTCCAATTGACGGTTTATACGGAGGCTGGAGGTAGGGGTATGACAATTCTCTCGAACGTAAAATTAAATTTTATCATTAAACTTGCCAAAATTCTATTAAAGTTTCCAAAAAACCGTTGACGTTTTTGAAAATTGTTTCAATAACACCTTGAAGTAATATCGGACGAATGATTGACGAAGTTGGTTTATTATATTCCAAAACATTCATTGTAGTCTCGGACCACTCTTCCTTTCAAATGGCCCGACAACTTGAAGTACTTGTTCATAGTGTTATCGTCGAATAAAAAGAAGAAAAAATCCAGTTTATAAGGTTTATAAAACGTCGTGGGATGGGGGAAAAGCTATACATTATTCTGTTACCTACTTTACCGTCGGAGATTCAGAGCGTGTAAAACCTTGGGAAGTCTGAATAAATGACCCAATACCTTTTTATCGTTGTTTCCGCTTAGGTGGTCTTTGTTTACTTCACCTCCCCTCCGAGATATTTCTCGTGCGTAAAAAAAAGGCATTCCCAAATCTTCGGATCTTCTGAACTTATCGCATTTTCTTCAATACTTTCTATCCTCCAAATTTTCGATATAGATTGTGTTAGATATTATTGGACATCAAAGGAATATAAATTTTTTATTTTTTTATTTTTAAAGAACCGAAACCTCTCTGATTTTGGAATGACAACATATTTGGAATGGGCACACATTTCCAAACAGTGTCGAATTATGTACCTATTCACATTTGTCGAATCGTCAAAAGCCCGTATCTGCAACATAACATCACTTATCGGACTGGTACACTCATTTTCGCACCAGCCTTGGTTTAATCGTCCAACGTGGTAATCGGGAATGGGGATAGGGGTAGGTCATACATTTTCCCCCATGTCACTAAAGGCGGTAGCAACAAGTGTTTCTTGTGGTACTGTTGTGGTATGCCTAACTATTCGCAAAATAAATCTTTATCGAACATTAACATTTTACCAAGCTATTATTTTGTGTCACAGTTTGTGACATAGACAGCTGTAGAGGTGTGAACTACAAATATTGCCCAACATTTTTATAAAACCCGAGATCGTTATCTACGAGTATAGCAGTGACGTAGCTGTTACAGTCTTCCGTGGAGAGAAATCGGTACTTCTCCGTTATACCCCCCCCCCCCTCCCCCAGTCTGTTTCACAATTTTCGCGACTGTTTCACGCCCGCCCGATGTTCCTAGGCACCGGTAATGATCCCTTTCCGTATTTTAATTAATGTTCGCTCAGTTTGAGAGAGTAAATAGGCATTGGTGAATTCTTGGAAAAACAAGAGGGTAACGTCATTGATCACGGGCGCTGCGCGCTGACTTGGGGCCAATGTCTTCCCGATGGACCGGTTGGTTTACTAACTAATCTCTTCACAAAGGTCAGGCGATAAGGGACGGATATATCAATTGCTAAGGCAGCAGAGAACTTGGTATTTAGAATTTCCGGATCTAATGGGATAGTTGAATTTTCTACGAAAATCCGGTAAAACCCAAAACCAAAGTACTTACTCCAAGAGCGCTCCTTGAAGGTCCCTGACTAATACACCTGCCGCTGACATAAATGGTGTCCCTTGAATCATCCGCCCACCCTGCTGGAGCCCACCTTCGGATTCTGATTGACTGCAAGTCTAATCACCTCCATCCTTCAGGTCGAGGCAGACGCCAATATGTCAATAGCTCATCCCCGCTCAATTCCACGCGGACGGAAGACCCCCTCGAGCTGCCACACCCCTATCTTAACCCACCCATCGCGAGGAACGACAGGTTGACAACGGCGTTTCCTGACGTCGGGCCCGCTTATTGATTCCCAGCCATCGAACCGTGGTGTTCATGTATTCTTCATTGAATCTCCCATTCCTGAACCGTGCAGCAGGCGCTCCCGCAGCGTGCTAACGGAAAATTCGGAGAAACTCTACTCAACTCATACACATGCATATTTCTCCGTAATGCTCTAACATCGCATATCTTTTCTTGTTTTCAACTTTACAGAAGAGACAAGAAACTGATTTACTTGTTATGAAACAACGCAGCATAACCGGTCGGAACCTGCTGGATGCATTGATCATGAAATGTCTCCAACAGTTGATTGTTCATGTTGACAATTTAGAAATTCCACATAAATTTTATTTTTATTTTTTACCCAATCATGAGTTGTTAAGTTACATTTTGTTAGTTTTTGTCTTTTTACTATTTATAAGAAACCTCACTTTAATTTTTAGTGCCAAATGTGTAGTATAGGTACAGATAACATGAAGTTCAATTATGTGGAGCATGTTGTTTTACTAATTAAAAAAAAAAAAGCATACCTAACTCAAACACAGATTACAGAGAAGACTTAAGTACCAAAATTGAGATATATATGGATATAAATTGTTATTTAGGCTTTATTTATTAGGACAGCGGCAAGCCCAATTACATTTGATAGGCATACATGTCATTCAAACATTATTGAACAGAAGATAAAAAGGTATGAAATTACGAGAATAACACTAGGGATGAAAAAAAAAGAAAAGATTTTTCAGATTAGGATCAATTGATTCCTACTTAACGAGGTGGAACAAGAACCACATGAATATTACTGGTAATCTACGAGAAAAAGGAAAAACGTCTGCAAAGTTGGGTGGGCACAGTACAGCTTCCTCGCATATTGTATCATGGATGTATAGAATTAGTTGAAGAACAAAGTAGAGTCAAAATGATTCATAAGCCGACGATATAAGAAACAAACGTTTGAGGATGCACACAGACTACTATTATTCCAACGGCAATGAAATTTATAGGGGAACTTCTAGGAGGTAAACCTCACAATCCTTGTGATTTTCATAAAATTCGGTCGATTAGTCTCGGAGTTTTGTCTGTGTTGATCAATTTTAGTGTAGCGCAAGCGCTGTCGTTGTTTACTCCTTCAACCGCGATATAATTCATAGGGCATTTCTCGGGGAAATAATAATATACCTATCTAATCCCCGAGTTTGAACAAAATCTGTACAAACATTAATCTTTTTTTTTTCTATTATTGGTCAATTACAAAGGTTCACTACCTTTTGCATGTTAGATAACTGGTACGGTAATTTGTAATGACGACACCAACTCACTCTAGTAGCAGTTTGGGGAACAGAACAGTTCAGCGGGTAATCTATATATAGCTGTTTATGCGAATAGAGAGCTTCTCGGTGTACGTGAACCTGGGAAATTTATGCAACTTAGAACAAATAAATTTTACCACGTTGCACAAGCGCCAATGTAGGCGCCTTCACTAGCTGTGTCGTCTTTTAAATATTCTACTTTTTCTCCGCTATGATTCCCAATCATCGAACCGTGGTGTTCATAAATTCATTGATAATCTAAATCCCCAATTCCGCTGCAGACTTTCACAGAATCCTGGCAGCTTTTGGACTCGGAGGCCCAAAAATGGGAAATTTCGGACAAAAGTATGTTTTCCATCTATTTTATACTGATCAAGAACATACACCATGTTCCCATTTACCTAATATTTGAGTTTCGTGAATTTTTTTGCGACCAATGCATAAAAAACCGTTTTTATAAAACATATTTTGCTATCTAAAGCTCTGAGACATTGATAAAAAAACTATTTCCAACAGTTTATGTTTTTGTTATTGTTGTTGTTTTCTTTAGGCTAATTATTTAAAGATACTGAATAATTTACAGCCGTTATAAAACCCTAATACAACAATAAAATGAGAAATGTATGATTTCTTCTTGAATTAAGTCCTGCTAGACCCACTCCTTTTAATATCGTATTCCTGGCACGCGTTCAAAGCCAGTTGACCCACCTAAACCCACAACGGGGTGAAAAAGGCCAAGAATGAGGAAAGTATTGACAAGAACGAGGAATCAAGGGAATGATCATAGTTCTCCAATACCTGCGCCAGCACGCTGGAACTGGTGCCTAGAAGGCATTTATTGGAAATACGAGGGCAAAACTTTTAAAATTTTCCTGAAGGTAAGTAAAAAAGTGTTATCAATTTCTTAGTTTAGAAAACAATGTATGGAATTCCCTTCATTGGGTATTTGTCTAAGTTTATTGGAGTTGATCAGATGTTGATGTGAACTGCTGCAAATGTTGGTAAAGTTTGAAGTTCCCCGCTAAAACTGAAACATTCCACTCTTCCTGTGTATGAAATAAATTAATCAAAACGCAAATGAACATGAATCTGACTGAGCTATACACAACATGAAGCACAAAAATTGTTGCATTTATTCATTCTGATTACGTAAGTAATAGATTCAGGGTAGTTTAGGTTGGTTACTTGTAGTAACAGCTAGAAACGGACTAAAATTCAAGTTGGAAGGCAAGTTTACTATCATGATATTTGTACATGATACAAAATATCAAAACTCGTACGAAACAATAAGTATTTCTCAAAAAATCACCACAACAAAATGGTTTGTAGATGTTCCAGAGAGCTAACGTCAGGACTTGAAATCTCATCACCTCCTTGTAGTCAGCTTCATCGGTAAGACAATCAGAAAAGCCTGTGACAAATCTTCAGTTTTATAGCACCCTTGAAGATTCCTTGAAAGACGAATATAATGTTTGCGACGCCAGAATAGGCCGTCGAACTCAAATTTTACTAAAAGGGTTTCCACCTCGTATATTCAATCACCTAATGAATTCGCTCAAACGCTAAACCAAGCAAACCGAACAGAAACAGTAATATACTTTACTACCCATCTCTCGAATGTTAGGAGAGAAAATTATGATTTTGGAGCGTAAATTAACAAAGCAAGGTAGAAAAGGAAAATGATTGATGTTAATATTAGAAACGTGTGATATTTACGAAACTGGTACTTAATGAATGATTAGTATAAAGAGTTAGTGCAATGATTAGGTAAGTCCCGTTTCGAGGATAAAAAAAAGTATAAGTGTGAAATTAGATTTCCAGCCGTATTTTGTAGTTCGAAATTGTTCTTTTCATATTTAACACCAAATCCCGGGATGGTGATAAATTAATAAATCGAACCTCCCTACCTTTGGCTTCCTCGTGACTCAGCTTGCCAGGCATTCATCGGATATCGGATGTCTGGGGCAGCCCAGCCCTTTGTCGACCCATTGTTGGCCCCTTTGGCCCTCAGAATCTCCTGGCCGCTCGGGGTTTTGAAGGGGAGGGGAGACCTTCTATTGTGTTGAGGTCCTCACAAGTCCCAAAGTGCCTTAAATTAAACTGATCAACTGCTCCTTCCCGGTTCTCGTACTTCTGTGTGAAAGGTGAAAGATCCTTCATTCAGGGCCGTATTCCAAACGAGCCTGTCGAAGGCGTTTGTGGTATCTGCGGACGAGCGCCGACTATGTGCGGACCTTGAGTTGAAGGCAACAAGTTGAATGAATGAATGAATGTTAGTAACAAGTTAGTTGAATGTTAGGAACAAGTTAGTACTTAATTTGTATGGAAACAAATTCGAACTATATGACTGAGGTCAACCTCAACACTGCCCGTTCCGATGCGCTGGTATCTATGATGATAGACACTGTGATCGTATATACGTTTCAACGCGAACAACGAAATACATTATCGTGATGAAATGTTCAGTTTTCTGTTGAGTGTTACAAGCCCAAGAGTGTAGTCCTTTCATTGAGCACAGCGGCCTTAGTAAACTGTGCTTTATATTTCCAGTGGCCTGCATACTATACGCTAAAGTCGCCTCTCAAATATTGATATTTAACACCCTGGAATCAATCTTCTAAACATACTGATTAGTCTGACATTCAGTGATAAATATTCCGCTAAACTATCGGGTTCTAATCGAACTACGTCCGGGGTCTTCTGATAAGTGCTGTTCGGAGGTGAGATTTACCGTCTATTCAGTCTGAAATGATAATACCGACCTACCTACATATATATGCAAAGATGTATGCACACATACACAGAGACACATACATTGATTGGAGTTCCTTCTAGGTCGTTCGAATTCGCTACCGAACCACGATGAATATCATTGCAACAACAAAACAACTCACCATCATATAATTACCAACGTTATTTTATCAGATTATGAAACATTACCCGTGATTTGCTAAATCCCATTTTTCATATATTACATCATTCATATATACTATCATTCATATATTACATTTTCGTGTTTTTATTTTGGTGTTTGGGGCAAGAGAGAAATGCGAGAGGGAAAGTCGTTACGAAGTGACTCGCTCATAATGTTACAAACAAATTCTACAAAAACAAATGGATTGGTTAGTTGTTTAACTAACTACCATCAAAAGTAGTAACCAATAAAGCTCGTGATTTACAAATGGGTAGGAAGAGACTACCTTTTTCGCTTTTCAATTTTCAGAGAACTGAGGGTTCCTCCCAGATGGGCGTGGCCGTGACGTCATCGTGCAAATGAAATTCAAAAGCCGTACTACTCGTCAGATACACATCATATAACACTTTTTGGAAAGATCTCGGTCAGATCTTTCTGATTAGAGAATAAAACATGACTATGAAAATTCCCCACTTGTTTTCCAGCACTGTGTGTGTAGACTACAATCGCAAAAATTTTGAAAGTGCAGCTGTAGTATTTTCGGTTTTTCTCATCCATCCTCATTCAGTAAAGCGTGTTAGCCGCTCGTAAGGGTTCAACGGTAAATAGTATGATCTATGATGAATTGGTCGTTATTAATACATTATCCTTTTTTGAGAGTTTATCCCAAAAACCACAATTTTTTAAAACGAAATCTACAATTATATAAATAAAACACACTCTATGAAAATCCATCTGGTAAATTAATAATTCTATCGTACTTAAAATCTATACAATATTAAAGTGAAATATATGTATTGCCTGACAGAGGCTACGCCCGTAGGGTCAGGCAAGAGTTGCTGCTCCATTAGATAAATTAGTGCGATTTGCACAGTATTAAATATAAATGAATTAACATTAAAAAATTAATAATCTCTCTGAAGATAATTACAAATCTGTTTGTATCACGAATGAACAGTGTATTTTTGTGCAGACAATACCTAATTAACATTTTTGAGCTATTAAAAATATTGTGTTCTATAAAAGTATTGCTATGTGTAAAATATTAGGTATTGCTATCGTTTTCACTTTTTCCGTTGTTGTACGTATGTATGTATTTATTTATGCCCTCTCAAAATCGTTTTAAATGCCACTTCCCGACGTCTGATTTTGATGAAACTTGGTATGGATGTAATATGTGATATGGCGAGTATAAAGATGTATTAGGGGTGCTGACGCATCAGAGGTCATCGATCAGCGGAGTGAGTACCAAAACCATTTTGTATCCAAATCAACGCAGGAAGCGTATATTTCACGCAGATCTCCTTACAAGAAAATGCGCTATCATGTGACTCACATCGTGAGCACTGATCAACATGTTTAAAATAAGATTGCGACAAAAATTACAACGATATTAACTGTCTGTCAAATTCACCTTATCATAACTATTACAAATAATGATAATTATGTTAATTATCCGTTGAGTAAGAGTACACTTAGTAACTTTAGTAAAATAAGTAAAACGTCACTAATTACAGAAGAGCCCCAATTATCCATGGAAATGAGTGACAAGGGCACTGCGGATAGCGAAAATCGCGGATAACCCGAAAATAAGACTGAAAATGAAGTGAAAACACAAAAAAATATTTCAGCATAAAAACTATGTTTTATTGTAATAAAAACATCATATGTAAGATAAATTTAAAATATGTGCAGTACAGCAGAAATCATTTCTCTACACCTAAATCACTAGAGTAAAGAACAGTAAACAAAAACCTGGTCAAAGTTCATAATAAAAAGCAAAAAAAATCCATGCCACTTGCGGTTAATCCACACCCCGGATCATCCGCTCGCGGATAATCGGAGCTCTACCGTAGTATTTATTATTTTAATGGCTGAGCAAATAAGAAAAAAATAGTTTTATTTACAATTAACCCTAGATTACCAGCCTTACGCTGATTCGACTTATATTTTTCTTCATTATGCAACAGTTTCACCTTGGGGCACCCCAGCGGCCTGAGCCTCCAGGTATGCTACGACAGGTTAGTTGTATATTGAATGCTCAGTTGGACATGTATCTGTTGGTGTGCGACAAAGAAATAGTTAGCACTAAATTCCATGAGCTGTGATGATTAGTGTTAGAACCTACAATAATTTGTTTTCCGTTAGTATTGTATTTTAAGTATATGTTTGCCTTTCAAATTGTAAAAAGAAAGATTTCAATTATTGTCATTTTGAAAGAAGATTTGAATACTTCTGATTCATCATTCTTATTTTATTTATTTAGTTTTTGCTGTGGTTAGGTGCCACGGAAATACCAGAAAAGCAGTATTTGTGTATTTCAACAGAATAAAATGTATCAAGAGTCGATATGAATAAAGTTCAGATGTTTGGATATAAGAATACTTGATTGGTCACTTGGACTCCCTGATAATTTTAGCAAACTGTGATTTTCCTGGTTATGTACTTCGTTTTGATGTGTAGGTAGTACCTAATAAGCGATCGGATTTGAATGGTAGTTCTGTAGGGTTAAATTGATATATAAGCAACTTCCTGCACTTTTCAGGATGGTGTATGAAGTTACTTAGGTTTAGCAGTCAGAAGACTAATTGCATTCTCCTACCTTAAAATACCTCAAATAATAAGTTGAGATAGGGCATCCACTATCTCAGGTTCGAAAATATAGGTAAAACTTGATGTAAAATAGAGAATGCAGTTTCAAAAATCATTTTGATGAATAATTTCAATGGTATCGCAAAATAAGGATGAAGTGAAATCAGAAAGCTGTAACTTCAGCTCTACTGGGCTCTTTCGGTAGAATCCATCAGCTTCCTTTCACTTGCATGGTCTAATTCGTATTCCTACGTACCCTAGGTCCAAAACCCATTGTGTAAGGGTTGCGAGGACGATGGGGTATCAGGACCCGCCCCACCTACTCCTGAAAGCCTAATTCTCAGCTAATCAAGTTGGACTACTGAAGCGGAGTCCCGGACCATTTGAAACAATTAACAGACTCTCCAGCGGGGAGGTGTAATGGACGTAGAGCTCTAATTGGGTGAACGGGGGATTCTGAGTGGCCCGTAATTGTCCAAATGGTAATGGACCGATCCGCGGAGAAAAGGGGTGAGTTCAGGCGGGAGAGGCGTCAAGGAATCCCGCCGTGTTTCTTGATGAACATCACAACACTTTCCCCCAGCCCTTATCTGAGTAATTTTGGACGAGAGGAGAAGAAAATAACTTCATAAAGTGGAATGAAACACCCACAATGAAATGAGAAATTCTATTGGATGGCAGCTCGGAAAATTGTTTCAGGTGGTGATGTGAGGACTCTTACTATCTACCCACTCAATTGTGATGCTGTCTCAGATATCGTCGAGTGCTTTCGAAAATCACCTATTTTTAATTTTGTGTAAAACACAAATTTAAAGTTTGAGGTGTCGGTTAAATCGACATTTTAGGAAGTACGTATTATTTTTTGAATCATGATTCATGATATTCCCACCTAATACAATACTGTTCTGCAATTCATTTGCTAATATGTTTATGTTACCCAACCTTTTACATAACAACGGTAGATGCAGCAGAACTTTAAGGGGTATCTCACCCCAAATTAATTTCTCCAAATTTCGAACTTGAGTAATTTTTGCGATCGTTCCTAAGTGTGTATAAGGAAAAAACTTGAACTACCCAGCTCTGCTAATGCCTTATAGGTAATAATATTCCAGTCATGCGGGATGATCTTATGAGCGAATTTTCGTGAATTGTCGTATGTTTTATTGTTTAATTTTGGATTTTCGAACACTTTGGGGGTCAAGGAATTTTTGCAATGAAATAACTTCACGTAACTAGGGAAGAGTACTAATTTTATGGCAAAAACATTTCATTTCTAAATAATATTAAAAACTAATATTGTTTTGCGGAATTCTTGTGAAAAGAGAAAGATTTTAGGATTTTGAACTTTTATTTTCCATCAAGGGAGAAATTTTTGATCGATTTTTCAGCTACTTCTAAATATTATTATATTGAGCCTTGAAGTACACTTTCCAGCATAAATTTGTACATACATTTTATGATTGATCGTTGATAGTAAAACTTTCATTTGATTGAACGATTTTTCTGCTAGTATAAGCTGAATAATATATTCATTGATCACTTTATTTTTTCTAGAATTTTTTGGAATTTGTTCAGCAATTTTTAATGATTATTTTCAGCACATTTTTTAAATTGAGCAATTTAAAGCGCTTCTTGGTATTTAGGAAGTCCAAATAGTAAATTTCAAGTCAATAGCTTGAAATTGCAGCCTTTTGCGCGGAACTGACTGGCAGATACATACAATCAAATACTGGCTTATGTCAAAATAGAGTTTCAATTCGTTCGTCATTATTCATTGGAAAACGAACCTCTCATACAATGACCCGTATCGTATCCTGACCGATCTAACTCGCCTAATAAGGATTTATCTCACCTATTGCGAGAGAACTAGCTCGATAACTAGTTGGATACGATTACAGTTTATCACCTTTCTGTCGGACAAAATAAACACGTCAAAACTAGGTATAAGCTTCTAGATAAGCCGACCGACATCCTCACCGACCGTTATCAGTTGTATCACTTAGACTAATACGGGATCAATACTACTTTCGAAACCAGTTGATGGTTCTCGCCGCTTTGCACGGAAAGCTGCCCAATACCCGAAGCTTCTTCGAGGCTCCGGAGAATTAGGTTGGGTCACGGAAAAGTCTCGTTACCAGCTCCCCGTGAACAGATTTCCCTGGAATGATCAGACCGAGATTCAGTGGCCGTTTCTCACTTCGAGATAGGCAATCTTTCCAGAAGAGTGATTGGTAAGTGTTTTAATTCATTCAATTGGTCGTATTCGATGAAGGTAGGCGTTGTGCGCTTGTTAGTTCTTGTCGACGATTAACCAAGGGATAAAGAAATTAGATTTTCAATAATTACTAGTCTCTGCTAAGTGCTAAGAACTATCAATTACGCTGTCCCGAAATAACTATTGTAGGCCTAATTAACAAAATTGGAGCATTCCTAACTTAATCTATCAACAATTTTGTATTGTATTGTTGAACTCATAGGTACCTAATCAAGTTATTTTTAGCATCAAACAGATTTATGGAGCTCTTTTAGGAAACCTCGGACACGATTACGAGATACGGAGGCGCACCGATAAGCTCTGGGGTTTCTAAACCTATATTCTTTCCTTACCTATCGTCCTAGTTTTTTTTTTTTCATTTAGGTACTGTAAAGTGTAAAATTGAGGGGTGATGGAACTGTAAAGGTGTGAACCAGTTTGGGAGACACAATGCGCCTTGTTCTGATCATAATTATATGCCGGATTTAATAATTAAAGACCAATGATCTGCGTAAAAGGACTATCTAATAAAGAAATAAAAAACCTTAGTGTAATAATTTATAGTGTTTCTTGTATACCTAGGTATGTCAAAAACATCCGACATCTGATTTAGAAATCAGTTGTAATATAAGTTCATTAAAACATACTTTATAAACTCAATCACGGGGAAAATTTTAGCGTTGATGTAGGAAATGATTCGAAAATAAATTCAGTTATAACTAAGTACCTTTACTTAAAAATAGAACTGGAGTTCACGACAGAATAAACTGTTGAAACCATAGAAATTTATTTTTACAGTAAATTAAAATTAAAATACATAATTTCGCTCTTGGTTAGGATTATAAAAACTCCTTCGACATCCCCAGCCGTTTATTCCTTCCACTAATGAATGGAAGGATTCTCAGAAATAAAGTGGTTATAAAAAGGAAACTCTTGATTCATTAGTATTAGGTACTGTAGATAAAAGTAAAAAAACACGGATCCATTGTATTCCATCGTTAAAAATTTCAAACCCGGTACTACACTGACACTATGGCGAGCTCGTGGCGGATCACATTTTTTCGAAAATGCACGTCGTTGATGTAGCCTACGTATTCTCATTAAATTTGGAATACTAGCAAAAAAGCGTGCACTTTCTGCCCCGTTAATCCTCCCTCGGAATCGTCTTCAACTCGTATGTTTTCACTCTTAGCGAACATTTGTAAAAAATAAAGCTATCAGAGAGGCCCAACAATTTAAAGATACAAATTTTCTTCACTGAAATCAGCAGTTTTGGGGCATTCTGGAGACGGGAGGCTAGCCTATTGTTATTAAATCCAAATATCTATCACCCCTTCTCAACAACAAAGACCAAGCCCTATTCCGAATTGGATACGTGAATACCTTATCTGTGGTTTCTGAAAGAAAAAATGGAAGTGCCTTTGGTAATACGACGGCAGTCTGATTGGCAGAAGCACCATACTCAAACTTCATAACATTTTGTTGAACATTGTCTCTGACATACATATATTTGATCATGATGTTCTTCGAGCGCTTGTTTACTTGTGGGGAATTTACAATCTTAATCACACTCTGGTTGTCTTCATAAATCGGAATGGCTTCTTCAAATTCAATGTCGAGATTTTCAATAAGAGCTTTCAACCAAATTGTTCTTTTATAGCTTCGCTGGCAGTAATGTATTCAGCGTCATACGAAGAGGTTGCGACTACAGTTTGTTTTCTGGTGGTCCAAGTTACTGGATTTTCAAGAACAAATGCCTCGTATCCAATTGCTGACTTTCTTTCGTTAAAATCCTCTCCTTAGTCTGCATCTGAGTAAATTTGAATCGGTAGGACATCACTTTTGGCATAAAAATATAGACATAAATCGAAAGTCGACTTCAATTACTTCACGATACGCTGGGCGTTTGTAGTGAGTATGGTAATGATTGCTGCCGAATCTACTCTGATAATTAGTTGTGAAGTTGATGTCAGGTCTTGTACCGGCTGATATTTATGTAGATCAATGATCTAGCATGTTGCCTGTATGGAATGATATCATTGGTAATCCCGGCCTTATCAAGTTGTAGTTTTGGTTCCATAGGAATTAAGGTATTCTTGGCTTAGTTTTGACAGAAACGATTGGGTAATTTCAAAATCATTGCCTTTTGAGATATCAGCATCTTTATCTTTTCAGGAAGTATTGTTATTTGAAGACCAAGATAGTTGAATTATTCCGTGACGGCCAAGTCTGTGACATCAAATCTGCCCATCAGAGCTTTTTTGAAAGATTCTAATTCATGTGAATATCTTGTGCATGGTAGTATACCATCAACAAATACGATATCGTAGATTTTTGATGAAGTAGACTTTTTTTATGTACAAGCATATTTCAGATTTAAAACGCTCAAACTTAATATTTACCATAAAGTCATTGAAACAAAATTTCAATTTTTTGGTGACTCCTTCAAGCCATAAATGGGTTTTTTGATTTGCAAATTTTGTTTCCTACTTATAAACTGGTTGGCCGAGAAATTTAAACTTCAGTTTCAATAGAACTGTTCTAAAAAACAGTCTGGATATATAGCTGCATAACGTTCAGCTGTTTGGCTGCTATGACAGACATCATTGGTTTCACTGTTGCCATTTTCACCACTGGGGCATATACATCTTCTACTATATTTTACTGTTTGAATCCTCTCGCTACGAGCCATACCTTATAGGTACCGTTTAGCTTGATGCAAAGGACCCGTTTGGTGTCAACCACCGATTAGCTATTGGGTCGATCCACCAACTCCCAAACTTCATATTTCTCCATTGAATTGAGTTATTTTTTCACGTCTTCGTACCATTTTTGTTTTTCTTCGTCGGGTGGATGGTCAAACTTTTCAATGGTGAATTCACTTTGAGAGCAGAGATTAATTTCGTAATCCCATAGCCATCCTGGCTTGGTAGACGTTCTAGATGTTCTTGAGCTTTGTTCGAGATTTTCTTAACGATGACTTGTTCCAGCATCACTATCAATAACTCGTTCTTCCAAGGACTATTGGTTGGTAAGTGGGGTACACCCCTTCTCAAGTCTAATCTGATAGAAACCTGGATAGTTTTTCGATTCGTCAAGTATTGCATTACGGCCATTGAACAAAGGCCATGCATCCAAATATTTTCATATTGCCGATGTGGATATGCTTATCAAACCACAACTGAGCGGGGATTCTATTTCCAGATGTAACACTACGATTTATTATTCATACAGCACACATCACTGCTTCTGGCCACATAGATTTTTGCATACCGCAATCACGAACCATAGCTCTGGCTCTTTAAACGATGGCAGTTCATCCTTTCAGCTTTTCCATTGAGTTCTGGCGTGAAAGGGATGGTAAATTCAATCTGAATCCCCTTCAGAATACAAAAATTCTGAAATTTAAAGGATTTGTATTCTGACCCATTATCACATTTGAGACTGCTGACTTGTAACTTCATTTTCGAGGAGGCTGTGTTGAAATACTGGACAAATTTTCCGAAAGCTTCTGATTTGTTTTTCATCAGGTATATTATTGTGAAGTGTGTGAAGTAAGTCTCATAACATCAAGTAGTCAATCCCTTAGTAAAAATTCAGATTAGTTGGACAAATAGATCAGGATGATGTAATAGTTTGGTGGAGGTTTGGCGTCAATCCGTTAGGATGCGCTCGGTACCGGCATCACTTCTCAATGCCCCTGACTCTTTTACAATATTCTAGTATACGAAAATAATACTTATTCAGGTAGAACGATTAATCTCCTTTGATTCGAGGATTTCAAATATCCAAACATTCAAGAAACAAATCACCATTGATATAATTTATTCCAAACAACTTGAGTTCCTGATAAATCAATATTTTATTTACAGAAATTTTCTGATGAGTTCATCATACCAAGTTATACCACAAGGCTGGAAGTAATACTAATATATGGAACTAATCAACTCTAAATGGGTTTATAAAAGTCACATGAACTTGGTACTTTTCAGGTAGATGGAAAAGGTACCATACGCCATTTTAATGGGAAAACAGTAGGTAGGCATCCTAATATAATAGTAAAAATTCAAGCCGCGTGTTTATTACTGAAATGGGCGATTCGTATGATTATGTTTTATTTTCTCAATAAATAGATCTGAGAGAGAGCTTTTGAAAAAGGTATCATATAATGGGTATCTGACCAGTAAAACGGCTCTTGAAATTAATTTGCACGATGATGTCACGGTCCCCGCCATTCAGAGGGGAACCCTCAGATTACTTGTACTATAGGTAACATGTGATCTTCCTACTCATTTATTGGCCTAAATTTACTGAATGGTATTTTGAGCTGAAAATTGCTATTAGGGGGTTTACAAGCTTGCTGAATCAGAATCTGAGGTCAAAAGAGTAATCGTGGAAGCATATGAAAGTTCCCCATTATTAGTTGTGAGTGAATGGATTCGGGAAGAACCGTCTTTGTTCATTTTATCAATAGGATGAACCTTTGGGAACCAATGTTTCATACCTTCTATATATTTTCCATAACCGGAGACATACCTACTTGCGGTGATGCAAGAGGTTAAAGCGAAATTGAATTCTGTCTGATATTCCCTTAGGTTCGCTATGTATCCGGTCGTCCTCCCACTCTACGAAGGGACAGGGTCGGAAATGCGCACCCCAGCACGTGAAGGGTTAAGAGCAAGGGAAGACCGTCGCTTCGGGAATATCCTGAAAATAGATATAGCGGAAGTGGGATCGTGGAGATGTCGTCTCAATATCCTCTGCTAGTCGGCTCTCACCTACGCTACACGCAGTCTGTGGGAATCTACGGTGAAATTCTACAAGCCCTTTACCTTAAATGGGAGTATCTCAAAGTTATAGACTCCTTCTCGTACCACTTTCAAACAAATAATGACTTGGTTGCTGATTACATCAGTAGCCAGATTGCTCAAAATGAGCTACCAATAGCTTCCCTAAAAATTTAGTTGGCCACCGAAATTTTATGTTGGAAAATATTCCTGATTCCCAAGCTGAGTTCAAAAAAGATACAACATTACCTACAAAATTATAACAACTTCAGGTTTCGTGTTTAGTGAAGGAATTTTAACATCTTGTTACCAAGAGCAATAGACTCATGTGATGTAAATACAATATTGATGAAAAAATTAGAAGAAACTTATTTAGTGTATAAAGAAACGCTTGCATACGAGTCTGCAACACATTGGGACATTTTATGTCTTTAGTTTTAGACTCGTATGCAAGCTCTAAGAGCCACTCAGCTGATCCGGACCCCGGGCATACGAAAGAGGCTACATACGAAATTACAGCTTCCTAGAGTGTAAAGCATAGAAATTAGCTCTGAGAGCCACTCAGCTGATCCGGACCCTGGGAATCGTCAAGCAAATGTGCCAAATATGCTACATAAGAAATTACAGCTTCCTAGAGTATAAAGTATAGAAATTAGCTTTAAGAGCCACTCATCTGATCCGGACCCTGGGCA
Source organism: Adelphocoris suturalis (assembly GCA_030762985.1). Classification (NCBI taxonomy): domain Eukaryota; kingdom Metazoa; phylum Arthropoda; class Insecta; order Hemiptera; family Miridae; genus Adelphocoris; species Adelphocoris suturalis. The sequence goes on along the minus strand of CM061050.1, from coordinate 39,715,496 downwards.
TCGTCAAGTAAATGTCCTAAAGAGGCTACATACGAAATTACAGCTTCCTATAGTGTAAATTATAGAAATTACCAATTAAAATTATTTAACCACCGCTTCACAAATCAAACCGTTCTCGCAATATTCGGATCACCTGCTATGAATCACATCATCGAAACACCAGCTCAATGAAATCATCAGAAATTAACAAGCGGTTGCAATCATGTTCACAATATCAATTATTGAAAATGATCACCTGTGTGTAAACAATTATTCATATAACCATGCTCATAACTCAGCTAGTTGGCCACGCACTTCGCAGTGGTTAACATAATATGGTTGGATAAATCGAGAGCTTTCGAACGAATGGTCAACGAATTTTGTGGGATGAACCATTCCCTAGCAACGACTCGGTTGTAAGCAGAAATCATTAGAATATTTGGTAACAACTTTGGTAACGGTTTTCGAGTTATGTGCCAGAGCAAAGACATAAAATGTCAAAATCAAAATCACTACAGATTATGCAACTTGAGGACGGAGAAGAAACTGCAATACACAACGGTTTATCTCATTACTGCTTGTCATCTCGACCCCATTCTAGTGGATGGTATCAAATACGAGTACATTCATTGCTCCGTCCTTTTCTTGAATTTTCTGTCTTGCTACCTTGCACCGCTTTTCTCTCGCCTCCCTGTCCACTCTTCAATACCGATTGTATCACTTACTTCCTCCTTGACCATTTACGTTGAATATATGATCACTTACTTCCTCCTTGACCGTTTACGTGAAATATATGATGGATCGTACCTGTTCCAAGTGTGGGGACACAGTTTTTGAGGGATACACATTGATTTGTAATTTTTGTGGTTCCATGTTGCACTTCAATTGTGGTGGAATGTTGGAGAAACATTTTAGAAAGCTCTTCAAGGTGGCTAAATCGATTTGGAAATGCTCGGATTGTAAATCATAGATTCTTTGCTCTAAAAATTATCTAGTAGAAATGTTTCCTCATTTCGAGACCAAGATGAATAAATCTGTGCAGAGGATCAGAACAGTTTTCCATGTAGAAATCTCGTGGGGCAGCTATAGAGGCGGTTTTGGAAGGGAAGCACTCTAAGTATGATGAACTACAAGTTTAACTCATAACTATTTCAAAAGATATTGATGCCATGAAAGAGCTCAATCTGGATGAGTGTGTGGAGTGGCTTGAACGGGGTTATTCTTCTTCTCGCGTTCGTTGGTTCGGATGACTGGTGGCGGACGTGAAGGAGCGTCAGAGAAGAGCTAAAAATGTGATCTTCCACAATGTTCCGAAATCTGTAGCAGATTCTTTCGCAACACGTTTAGTAGGCGAGAAAAATCCTTAAGAGTTGCATTACAAAAACTTTCTGTGGATCCCCAGATGGTTGTGAAGAAAAGTCGCATCGGAAAAAGAGAAAATAATAAGATTAGACCATTGGTGGTTACTATGAGTGATTCCGTGTTTGTGGCCATACTTCTTGCTGCTAACAGATCGTTTAATCCACGGCGATTCCAATTATCTCAAGACAGCACCCAAAAAGAGCGTGAAGCTTACAGATCTTCGTTCATTGGCTCCAACAACTTATTTGGCTGAACACTGTTAAATTTATATTGTTGAGTAGAACTTGAGTCAAAAGAAGTTATTTAACGATGAACTAGAACATTAATAAATTCATGCAGAAATTTATGCTAAAAAGTCTACTTAAAAGTCATTAATAATTGCTGAAAAATCTCTAAATTTTCATACATTATCGTACTACATTATGCTACATTGTTTTGAAAAAGTTCCAGTCATGCAGAATGATCGTATGAGCGAATTTCTGTAAATTATCGTACTACATTATGTTACATTGTTTCGAAAATTGAGGACTTTGAGTGAAAAGAAATTGTTAACTACCAATTTTTTGGCAGAAAAAACTAGTTCTAAATAGTAATCTGCTACTCGAAAAGAGATTACGGATTTTTAACTTCTTTTCAGTTTTATCGATTTTTAAGCACATTTATATGAAATTTGAGTACATTTTTCTGCATAATTTACTTTCGACATCAATTTTTTAATGTTCTTTTATATAGTTTATAAACTTAAATTGAGCATTATTCTTCTATAAAATTGAATTTTCCTATTTTTAGCCGTTTATTTTGCTATTTTTAGTAATTTTTTCAGCATTTTTTAAAAATTTGTCCATTTTAATGTGCTCAAAAATGCTGGCCAACAAACTCGTCCTTTTGTTTGGAAAGCTCGATTTTTGGCGCAAGAAAGGAACTTGTATCTCATTCCTAAGGAGAGTTATCATCTGGAAGAATATATGAAAAGGCGAACTGGAGGATTCGATTCAGAAGGTCTCAAAACTGATTTCAATCTAGAATGTTTCCGAAAATTTTGATTTTAAAATTTGTGGAACCAATGCAACAGCATCATTTTCTACAAAAATTCACTAAAACTGAAAAAAAATCTAAAAATCCAAAAGTTTTTTTGAATTGCAGAATATCATTCAGGAGGAGCTTTTTTGTCATAACATTGGAAGTGAACATTATCTTTTTACTTAAAGTCCTGAATTTTCAAAAAAATGTAACATTATATAGTACGATAATATACGAAAATTCGCTCATTCGATCATGCTGCATGATTTGAACTTTTTCACCATGTTTCCCCCCATTTTTCTTCCTCGATTCTCTTGAACAAATTATCGGCACCTGGAAACACTGGGTTCACGTAATACTTCCTTTAAATGCCTTAGCAAAGGCGTTAAAATGCCAAAACATAATTATACATTGATAGGTTTTGAAGTGACGGTTGAATTTTCTTTACATCGTTTTCTCACCTTCTACTGTTAATTTATCGATCATAAAATCGGTGTGTCAACTATTGGAAAATCAACGTAATACTTCATCTGTATTTCAATGGGTTGAATTGCCTGTTGTAACGGCCTAATTAACGCTATGTAGTTATTATCTTTGATTTATCATTACAAAGTACTAATATTCAGGTCAACTAGCTATGTGAGTTTGGAAGTAATTAGAATATACGGACCAATTCCACAACACCACACAATGGCATATATGAACCTGGGTTTGATTGCAGATTCTACGAATTCTAATCATGATTATTAGCAGTAATAATGCCACTCGATCCGTCACAATCACAAAAGCTTCCATTATAGCATTGTTACTCTTCAGACTCCGATAACTGATGAAATATTAATCCAATCTTCTCCCCGGCTCAGTGCGTAGATAGGCAGCGGGTCGCACTATTGTCAGCAGGAGGGAAAGATCCTATCGGAAGGGAAACCTGGGAGTTCCTAGGGTGAAAGGAGACCGAAGGTTTCACGGCTTAAAAGGGTTAGCAGGTTGATAAGACTTTTGTTTTGGTTTTCCACCCCCCTGCCCACCACGTGGGCTAAAAGCTAATGTCGGACGGCGGATCTGATAAGGCGCTTTTCCCCCGGCCCGTCCGCTCCATTGTCGGGAACCTCAACTGTGGCAGCGTTGTGAAAAGGAGCTGATATACCTATGTGTGGGGGGGATGAAAAAAGTTGGTGTTTTTTCTCCCGTCTCTCTACCAATATTGTCGTTGATATCACGAGTGTGCTGAAATCCGAGATTAGGATAGGAAAGCCTACCCATAAATTAAGAGTTTGAACCTGTAGGACCAGTGATGTTTGAAAAACGCAGGTGGAAAGAGTACTATAGCACAACGGTTGTGTATCCCTACTTGAGTTGTTGCGGATCTTACTTATCATTTGTCGACCAAATATTGACTATCTGGAACAAAATATGTATCTAATTCGGAATCGGAATCATTTAGAAGATATCAATAATTGAACTTAACCCATAACACGAAACTTGACGTTGTCCGCAAAATGGTGGAATGGACGATGAGAAGTGAGCAACCGTACTCTCCTATGATGAGTTTTCTCTTTGAGTTTTCAGTTTCCCGCACTAGTGTGAGGGAACACCCTCATCAGTGTGACGTCACCAGTATAAGAAACTATGAAAAATCATTGAACTAAAACTAGATACCTACTTACTGTAGTTGAGTGTGGATGTTGTAAAATATCATAGAAATGACTTAGTTTTCATTTGAATGTCGGTACAAAATAAATATCTTGGTTAAACTCGTTTACCCAAAATGTTTGATCGAACGTGATACTGAAAATTGAGGACAAACTATTATAATATATGTGATATGTCCCATACGTTATTTATTACCCAAATATCATACATTTTGAACCGGTATTTTTGGGGAAAAAGCTATGGATGGCTACTTGAATTATTTGAATAGACATACTAAAACGATTGGTATGGATCCTCTCGAAATTCAAGACGAGAACTTGTAAACGAAAACGACGGATAGAGTTCCATAAAGGGCACGCAACCACTGTGATCCCCCCAAACGACCCAATTTTTGAATTTATCTAATACAAAATGAATGAACCCTTTCTGCTCACGCACACTGTGGAAAAAAGGGGGCGGGAAGGCTGTTGGCTTTTTTTATGCAGCGCCACGAGTCGGCCGTACATTGTTGTCCCCTCAGACTTTCAGGGGTGCTGGGAACGTCGCCCTCCCATACAAACCTACTCGTGCGAGGAGTATTTTCGCCATCCCATCAGCTCATGCTCTGCGGCCACTTCTTCCCGAAATTTATGCAAGGGCATACACGTGCCTTCCTTTATTTACTTAGGGAGACCGTCTTCATGCTTATGTGCGTCAGCGCCATCATTTGACCGCGAATGAAGCAGCGGCAAAGGCGGACCTGAAGGGAAGCAGCACCTGTCAGACACTGCATATTGTAAGCTTACGATGGCATTTATGGAAACGTTTCTCTTGCCCCAAAATGTCAACAACTAAATGGACTAACTATTGCTCCTTTTATTAGAAATTCGTTGCATCAGATATATTCAATTTCCAAGTGCCTACAATATATTTTCAGTGTATGGAACCTCCATGATAAACTAAAAAGCACTGAGGTTAATTTATTCTCTAATTGCCCCACGAAGCTGAAATTGCTCAGCGACAATATGCCACAACGACACTTACTGGGCGACAAAACTACAAGTACGAACTTGTAAAACATAAAACGTAGCAAGTTATTACACGCAGGCAATTCGCTGTATTATATTGCCCTTTTACGCAAATCACTGGACTATTGAGCAGGTACTAAACGAAATCTAGGGCATATTGTTTAAATAGAACTACATAGTTACGTTAGCCAACCGGAAAAAAAAATCCTAACTTTTCACGGTTGAACGTTAGGTATGGATACATAGAAAAAATCTTACCACAATTGAAATTCAAAATTATCTTCAGTGTGAGTGTTACCGCTGGTTCTACCCACTAATATAATGTAATCCACGTATAAATAAAAGCATTTGTGCTGATGCGACGGCCTTCAAGTAACTGGTCTTGAATCTTTACTCAAGATCTCCTTATGGGCAGCGGACGGCTGGACGTACAGCAATCCGAGTGGTATCACTCGATAAATGAAAATAATATCTATTGAAAGAGGGGAAAAACATATTTTATGACCAAAGTTTCAATTTGATTTCTTGAATCAACGCATATTATGGAAAGTTACTCCTTCAAATTATTAGATTGGGTTAAAAATTTGTTTCTTGATCGATTATAAAGGTTCAATATTAATGTTGATTTGATTGATAGCTATTGATTGTTTGATAATAATCAACAAATAATGTGGAGGTATTTAGCGATCAATTAGGTACTGTTTTTCAGGGCCTAAACAGGTATCCAGTGTTTCGAAGATTATTGGCACATGCCACAATATTTCCATCAATCTGATGAAAAGTAGCAGATGTGAATTCATTTAATTAACCCTGCGATACCCAAAGGGAATTTCGCACAATTCACGCAACTCTCACACCCTCCTTGAAAAGGTAAATCTTTGAACCTTTCTCATATCACTGTGAAGGCCTGGTGTGAGATAAATCGAACCTCAAACTTGACGAGCAATTATACAGTGAGGTTGTGAAATAGCGTGAACCGCAGAATACTTGATTGTGTAGAACTTCGGTAGGAAATTACTAATAAAACGTATGTTTCACTTCCCTAGTTCGTTTTAATAGTATTTGTGTTCATGTCACTTCCAAAGTAAGTTGTCTCCTGAAGGATATCTCGTGCTATGTCACTCACGCCTATCACTTGGAGTATTGCTTTCAACAATTAAATTATGGTGTGTCCACGCACAATGGTTGTTACTCAAACAACTGCAATATAATTCATTGGGCAATCTTCTTGGAAGATAAACCCAACTACCCCCTTAGTTTGAAACGAATCGGACGAATAGATTAACTGAAATCAACGTCATGAAAAATTCACGCTTGCTCATACGCACAAGCTACTATTGATTCGACGGCAATTGAATTGATGAGAGAAATTCTTAACCCGCATGATTCCAACTCTAATCATACCTAACCATTCCTAGCCATTCCTAACCATCCCTTACCATCGCTAACGTTCTGTATCAGATGCCTCCTGGCCATATCTAATCATCCCTATGTATTTCCCCCACCCTGCGCCTTCTCTAGACCTTCCCTTTTCTCGCTGAAAAGTGTCAAAAGCCAGTTGAGGTATCAGGAGCTAGGAGTGTAGAAGAGCTCAGTTTTCTGCTTTCCTTTTATTTCCTCAGTATTGTTTGGCTATAACATTTTTGTTGTCTGGCATTCTGTTTTTTGTGAATAGTATGTTTTTGCAAGTTACCTTTCCTCAAATTGAAAGTGAAAACTCAAGATATTCATATACATTTTTCTTCCTCCTGTTGCAATCCAAGTGGCCCCACCATGCATATAGATTGGGTCCACAATGGGAGGGACTCCTCTTCCCCCAAGTAGACCCTTACTCTTACTGAGTCTACGCTTGGTAATGGAATGAATAGAGTACAACGTGGTGCTACCTGGTGGCATTTGTCAAGAAAAAGATGGATGGATGGTACTTGTGGATTGCAGCTTGCTAGAATTACAAAGAAAAAGAAGGTAACTCTAAAACTCCCCCTGCAGAATGAGTAGTGGATAACTATTGTCAGTCAGCTGAAATGATTTACAACCACCTTGGGAAAATGGAAGGAGTGAGTAACAAACCTAATACTTGCTTGTCTAGTAAGGTCGCAACCACCATCAAGACGTGCATTGACCAAACAATGTTACTGGTAACTAAAATGGTGTCCCTCAATACATGGTATTTGGCTGGAAAAAATCTCACCCTTGCAGCACAAAATAATGAATATGTTGCTTCCCTCCTAGTCCACGGAGTGAGCATAGCAGTGTCAGAGACCTTTAAAGCCACTCAGGGTTCTGCAACCAGAAATGATGGAAGGGTCGATCATTAACACCAGCAACACAGATCGTGGCAATTTCATACCACGAAGCAGACAGCAAGCTCTGGAACTCCAAAGCTCCGACAATATGTCAAACATACAGATGTCCAGAGCCTGGAAATTGCTTAGAACCTCCAACAGTTTTCAGTGTTAGTCTCCAGGCTGAACCAGCGCACAAAGGCCCAGCTACTATCTACTGCAGACGGTACTGATTTCGTACTCAAAATCTCTTGAAAGATGGAACCTAACTATTGAGAGTTCCATTAGTAAAATGTGTTATCAGGGTTGGAGGGGTTACAATGGATCTATAGGAAGAAGATGATAAGCAGAAAGTCGAAGACCATCCTGGATTGAAGGCTGCTCAAGATGATGATTCACGACGTCCCGAGTGGTATGTACTACTGATAAGGGGATCATCAATACAAGCCCCAGGAATCACAAGCGATACAATGAAGACTGGTACAACTGCTCTATACAAAGAAGACCCACGGAATCGACCAACGGTGAAATTGGTTATAGAGTTGATACCAGCAGTTCAGCATGTATTTCTTAGAAAGGGCAGAGGTCTGTTCGCCTGGTTCAGTTGTGGAGTCGTCGATGTTGTGGGTGTGACTGAAAGCATTTCGCAGACAAGAGTCTGGAAAATTAGTTGAATTGTTTTGCTATCAGTCTCATCAACTAGTATTGGAGGAACCCCACTGCCATCTAGAGTTTTATTTCCCGTCCCAGTTGCAAGATGGAATATAAGCAATTGGACCTGGTGATACGGAGTACAGAAGAGAAGACTTTACATAGTGTACCTTCTTTCACCTACTGGAAAACTTAAATTTCCTGCTAACCCCCCCCCCCCCCCCATAGAGGTTTCAGCAGGATATCCTATTTAGAGCTGTGAACTCTTAAAACTATTTTGATCATAATCCCCCACCCCCCCTTTCTTTTGTTGAGTAATCACCTGAGTACTTAGGTCCTTAATACTCGTGTTCCTGTATGCACAAGAAAAAGCATGCCTGTAAAATATGGCACCTCCACGAAGTCCATCCCAGGCACACCCTCTGGGTGTGGCTAACGCCTGAGGGGACAGGAGGGCATTGTGTATCATCAAGAGGAAGTGGAAAAAAAACCCACTACCGCTGCACATTAAGATGAGAATAGATTGTGACAGGCCAATAGGCCCAGGGTACAATCTACAGCACTCCGATACAGCAGGCTAGGGATGGTTAGCTATGTTCGGCAGGCACGACCCACTAAATAGATTATAAAGAAGCCACCTTCACACATATCCTGCACCATGAAGTAGGCGATGTAGGTAAGTAGATGTCTTACTATAATGCAGACCATCGATTTTAGTTAGATATAAGAAATGGACATACGTTCTGGAATATTGTATTGACCAAGTGAATTGATACTTTCCGTACCTGTAAATTGGGGTGCCGAGGTCCTCCCTGTACCATAAGACCAGCACCACCGCGTCCTGCTGCGTTCCAGGAGGTATCGATATATCGCACGGAAGGTACACTGGGTCACCGAACACGGCCTGGATGTCAATTATCGGAACTGAAACAAACAAAACGTCGATATCACTGATAAATAGGAAATAGGAATGTCAGCAAGTCGAGGCATATACATAAATGGAATGGAAGTTTCATTTCAAAACAACTCAGTCGATAAGCTACCATTTGTAACAAATGTGACATGCTACCATTTTGAAATTTTGACAAAATATACAACAAATTGTTAGAGGAAATAAAGAACATTATCGTATTTTACCGTAATTGTACGTATTATCTTATGAAATTAAGTTACTACCTAGTGGAAGTGCTTTTTAATGTAACTATTTATAACTTATTATACAAAGGTAGTTATGGAAAGCTGTTGGCAGCTTATTGGCAGGGAAATCCAAGTACTTGTATAATGGTTTATTTTTCTGGGACAGGTAAATTTTGATTTGCTTCTATGCAATTCAAGTCCAACAAAAGACGATGGGTCTGAAATTCCTATTTGACAGTATATTTTGGATAATTTTTTCAAAAACAAACTTTCGTAATACTTGAGAAAAACTATATGTATATAAACAAAATAGGAATATATATATATATATTTTTTTTTTTGAAAACAATAATCCAAAATATAAGTACTGTCAAAAAGGAATTTCAGACCCATCGTCTTTTGTTGGACTTGAACTGCATAAAAGCAAATCAAAATTTACTTGTCCCAGAAAAATAAATAATTATACAAGTACTCGTATTTTAGCTGCAAGGAAGATTTCCTTCAAATATCATGCAAAAAGGAAGAAGGTTCTATTCATTGAGGATTTATGAATTCATTCTCTGCGTCATTTCGGTAATCTTGATGAAGAATATTTGGGGGTCAAACTAATCTTGAGATTTAAATTTCATATTAATTATCTCATTGTTAAAGTAATAAAATATTTTACTGGAGTGCAGTGTTTGTAAAAAGCCGAGTGTTTGGCAGCGATATAACGATTGGACCAATGAGAGCTACTCGGGTAAGTAGGTACGTGGCGTCATCGGACTCAAAATCTCGCCAATCCATCTCTTGAACGGATCCGTTGAATCAACAAATCTATTGATATCACTATATCCCACACCTCATTTTTTTGTGTTCATGTGTTAATGGACGGAGTGGATGTTAGGTGAGGTATTATTTAATCGGAATAAATCTTTAATACTTCACCCCAGATGATTAAATCGAATGGGGTTGGCCAATAGGTTTTAAATGCAATTAGATGTTAATACTTTAATCAATCCTAACTTATTCCGCTATAGGTGTATTTGTTGGATGCCATAACAGCAGTTGAAATATCATTATCAAATACCATCAATGACTTTTTCTCCAAGTATAATTGGAATATGCAAGCATTTTTATGAAAACTAACTGACTAAACTAACTGTGCCTTGCCAATGTGGTAAATTGTGGTTGCGTCACTAGTCCCATTAGTTGAAGAGTGATCAGGTACTGATCTCAGTTGTCCAGGTACAGTGGATCACCATTTCTAACCACATTTCCATGCCATAAACCACACACACAATGGAAACACGTTCCAAAGTTCAGCATCTAGAGTTGCATCAGAACAAAATTACCTACAATGCTCACGATTTCTGCTCCAAATTTCTAACCAGACGTTATATATGAACGCAATTAGCTACAGAGCTCATTCAGCAGTCACAGAGGTCCATCAAGTTATCTTTAAATATTAAATTAAATTCTCGAAATTGAATCAACTTGCACTCAAAATTCCCAACAGAATAAATATAAAATACAAATTTCGTATTGATTTGTTCCATTACACGTTGCTTGTCCTGTTACGTGTACTCTTCCAGTGACCTTGCTTTTGGTCATTCAGAAAGTTTCTGGTATGTTTACGGTAACTTATCTAAGGAGTTGCAATCAATTCGCTTACAGATTTAATTTCATATGACCATAAGTTACTTCACGTTACTTGGTGGTTTTAGCGAATTATCGTAAGAAATTAAGCTAGTGCAGTGCAATGTCTCCAAAAATGTAAAAATCAAAATTGTCAAAAATTTTCTCCATTTAAATCCGTTTGAGACATTCTGAGATGAATCATAGAGTTTAGATTTATAACTTTATATGCATACATTTATATATACGTTTATATAATATATACATGGCTTGGCACCCACATAAAAGTTATGTTTGTACCTAATATTGAGGCTCGTTGTAGTGAAACAGCAGGCTTTGTATTATGGGATCATATGAATATGTTTGCCTAATCGCATCGATGGAACTCAGTGAGTCAATACAAATCACATAATTTCCAACTGCCAACAGCTGGCAGTGTCGAACAGCCAGCGTCACTACCCACAGCTCTGCTGTGAACACAGATGCAGCAGGTGGTACGCCTCTAGTGACTTGGAAGTTTGGGCTCCATTGAGCAAGGCCAACTCCATCAGGCGTTTTTGAGCCATCAGTGAATAAGAGAGTGTGTCCAGCATATCACTGGATTGCCTCTGAGTAACGACATCTGAAGATATGTGGGGGCGTATAGCCCTTGACCCTAACCCTCATGCAAAAATCAATGCCCATCCCAGACAAGGTCCATGGAGAGACGAAGGGGGGGGGGGACTTCAAAAGGAACCAGAGGGTATCTCAGGGAACCACCTGTTGAGCTCCTGAACATGAATACCCAACGGGGGAGTTCGAGTCCAGAGCCTGGAATATGTTTCATCCAGGGGTGGTAGAGTTACCAAGGTATGCAGAGGGTGCCCTGGGAAATAACGAAGGCGCTCTGTATAATGGAGTGTCAGTAGATTTGGCCTAATCTTTGGAGGCTGACTACCCCCGAGCACCTGAAGGGAGGCTGTCCGGGAAGTTGGAAAGGCTCCAGTGGCCATACGGAGACACTTAATTAATATAGGTTCCAGCTTACTCAGCAAGGATTTTCTCGCTGATCCGTAAACTGCAGACCCATAATCAATTCTTGCTTGCACCACAGCATGGAAAATCTTGAAGAGGACTTCCTGCTGGGCGCTCCGACTATGGTTAGATAGGGCCTTGAGCAACTGTACGGCCCGCATAGAAGCCTGAAGCAAGTACTTTATATGCTGGGTCCACCACAGCTGGCGGTCAACAATGTGTCCAAGGAAACGTGTGTGGGAGTGAGAGTAAGGTAGTGTGACTCCACCGATTGAGAATATATACTCATCATGTGCTTTGCGCTTTCTGCAAAAATGAATGGAGGTAGTTTTGCACCTCCCAAAAACTAGGTAGCAACAGCAGGCATTGATTTGCCTGTCTCCATGGTGATGATCTCCTCGCCACTCTTGGGTGCCTCCACTGCTGGAGACACAGAGAACTCTGTTGACAACAGAGTCTGTAGTCTATGTATTCATGGTGAGGGTAACCTCACCATTCTTGGATGCCTCCACAAGGGAAGGCTTTGGGGTGAAAGGGGGAGTTGAGGGAGGTGGAGTGGAAACTTCCTCAGCCTCTTTGCTGATACCTTGCGGGATATCAGGAAAAAGGAAAAGAGAGGGAGGCAAGAGTACTAGACCCAACACGCTTAATTCCTGATGCCAGAAGATCGGACGAATAAACATGGAGGGCACGTTGGATCAACGTCTAGGCCTATCACCTAGGGTGAACCTAGGCCATTCTTCGGCAAGAATGTTTGGGCTGAAAATCGAGATTTTTTCCAACAGGAGTTAAACATTTGTAGGTCAAACTAGAGAACTATAACAGTTATACCAACTATAGAGATGATTATTATCATAGACCTGCAACAGTACCTATGGCTATACATCCTGTGAGCATTAGATATGAAAGGACCAAAAGCGATGCTACCGAACCGATTTCTACGAACATAATACATGCATTAGTCGTTACTTATTTGGGGCCTACATCAATTTCAATACTAATACTGTGTTCAATACTACTCCTCAATCAATTTTACATCTGAATAGAGTTTATAGAAAAAAAATGATGGGCGGGTACACGAAACAACTAAATTATCTGGCATTGACAGAGGGCCGAGGTACGGAATTAATTCAGAGCGAAAAGTCCGATCAATCAAGATTCTACAAGTGTTCGCTACAAATTCATCGGATGATATTGTCATCATCTCAGTACAATGAAGCCGTCTTATCTGACGGCAGACAATGCATCTACGTGACTGTTGTGCTAAGTCTTCCCTCTATCAGGGTGCAGAGGCGGGCGGTGAGGGAAGGTGGGTAAACATTGATCGATAATCAGAGGTAACCACCAGCACCCTAGGCGCATACAATGGATACCCCCTTCACCCCTCGCTACACCTCCACCAGCCTGCCATTCTACCGTTATACAACTTGTGGAAACATCCCCCACCAACGAAACTGTTGCTTCTCAAGAACATCCACTTTTCGTTTGAATTTTCTGAACCCTCGTTAAGTAAAAGTTATATAATGATCCTGACGCGTTTAAATATTTTAGGAATCTGATTTCAAAACAACTAGGCTTGCGAATTGGGGTAATTTGGGCGCCAATTGTTTAGATAGCCCTAAGGTCTTTGTATCTCTGTAAGAGCTCCATGTCAATGCCTCTGTTATCAAATGTGGTGAATAATGGAGTAAGTTGCTAGGGTTTGCTATGAGATCTATGGGATTATGGAGTAGGATCAAAAACTCTATGAGCGTCGTGTAAGTGTGAAATGCAACAACCATATTGAAGAATGAAAGTCACTTATTTTTAATTGTAAGTCATTTATTTGTCAACCAATGCAATAGATGAAGACCTCTATGTAATGGCTGAAGAGTTATACTGAAGCCAAATTAATTGTTTGAATTTATATATCGAGTGGACGGAGGGCAGATAATCGTATCGATTGGACAGATCTTTGGGGACCTGTAGAGGGACTTCGGTGGGGACAAGATCATCTTTCGCCTAATGAGTGAGAACTGCATACATACATTCTGAATGAACAGATTGGCAAGTGCATTAGCGAGTAGCAGACGGTTTGTGACACAGCCACTGTTGATTGTTGTGCACAAATCTGCTAGGTAGGTAGAGAGGTCTGCTATGTTGAGAGATCTGCTAGGTAGAGAGACAAGGGAAGGAAGCGTTGGCATAGGAGACTAGGCTGTTCAAGATGTGGCTGGGATTTTCCTTGGCTTCTGCACCACTGATTAAAAATAAAAAAGCAACAGCCACTTACAGTTGGTTTCTAAGTGGTATAAGACACAGCCTGGGAAGGAGCGTCCGGTCACTCCCAGATGAGTATGATTGGGACTGGTTTGCTAGTGATGCAGTTCTTCAAGGATCCGTGTGTGCGAGTATGTCTTTTTATAAATTACCTGGTGATGATGTGTGACGTAGCTTCGTGTAGTAATAATCAATAATTTCCCGAGAAGCTGTATTATTCTAAACATGGTGGTATAGAAACACATTTAAATTAACTTTGTTTGTATTGTTTACAACACAGGACCCTAATATGTCATACGGGTCTACTATACTGCTGTATGTGAAATGGGTACGATTATCCCTCTATAGACCTGCAAGGCCAAACGCCACTATGCTCATGAATCAACGCATCTCTTCACAATCGGTAGATCACGTCCTCCTTGGAGATACTTATACGACTATATTTATTTGAGGAGTAACTAACGGATCACGTATAGGGTAGAAATCAATTTGCAGTCACAATCCAGGGCATAAAGGCAGGAATTCAAACTTCAACAAAGTGTCAATCACCTAACTTCCTATGCTTCAAATTACTCACCAATTGTACAATATATCCCTTTACGATATGGGTAACAAATGTTTAATTCCAGCTTGGAATGGATCAAATGCTTCTCCCTCTCTTCCAATTATTTCAAACATTTACACAGAACATCAACACTCGACTCAAGCACGAAAAAGAATATACGAGTAATTATTATTTCTCAAAATGAGCCACTCCTCATTTCAAGGGGTTTTCATACAATGTCAGCTCGTTTTTATTTTTCATTCAACTTCTATCTCTCTCCACACTGAAATGCCCTGTATTACGTTTTCACTCAACCTTAAGGCAAACAAGAGTGTGCTTGTAATTTAACGACGAACGAGCCCCACCCTATTTCTTAACGTCAAACTGAAAATAAACAACAAAATTGTTCCGATAAGGTTCGGTTTAATATCAATTACACTGATCAATGCTCCGTTCAAGTTAGTACACCAGCAAGTGGTTTAGTTCAGGTGGCATAATGATATGTTGGTTTAGTGCTGTGGCGCTTGTTTTGAGCAGTGTTTACAATGTGAGTAAAGTGGTCAGGATCATGGACAATTCATCAATTACGTAGTCTTTTTGAGGTACACGGAAATACATTTCTCCAGACCTATGATATAGAATTTCACATAACAGTCAGTTTGCATAGCCAATTCATGCAGGATCATAAATAGAGGAAATCATAAAAATATATGACCACAGATTATCATGATGCAAAAGCAGTGTGATCATAGCGCTTCACAGTAGAAAATACGCAAATATATTTCCTGGAAACTAACAACGTTTTTAGTCTCCAGCCTGAACTTTGCCTGGGAAAGCCATTGGAATCGGATGGAATGTATATAGGAGATCTATTTGTTAATAGAAGATTTATTCTCTAATAGCTGTGTTTGTAATTGTTGATATTGACCATGAATTATGTTTCTTCAGGAGTCCGAAGGCCTCAGCATTTTCAAAAAGGATGATCTGGGGGACAACGCGCTCAACTGGATCCAACAGAAAGAAGAGAAAGCTAACGTAGAGTTGAGAAGTGCTAAACAGAATCTGGTTGAAATGGTCCACAAACTCTTGGAAGACGGAAAAATCGAAATTGACAGTTCCGTTGACAAAGCACTGCAGGTAACTTTTAGGCAACGTTTCTTATGTAACTTATATAGGTAACTAGAGGAAACTTATAGGAAACCTATAGATAACTTATACTTTCAAGAAAAATAGTTACAAAGGTATCTCTTAAACATCACCTATACGTACTACAGTACAGTACAATACGTATTTGACTTTGAACATAGAAAAGCTGCTTGACGTTCCTTTTAAGGTAAAATCATTTAATCATTTGTTCAAGTATTTCAAGATGTTAGATTTTCCAACAAAATTAACGATTCAGCGATCTTGTGTCTTATTGCCAGTACCTGCCGTACGGTGGCTATTACTTGACCTCGATCACTTTTCACAGGTTAAAGTTCATACATAAATACGTTACACAGCATATGAGATATCATTCTCTTCCTTTCAAATTCTAACCCCAATGACCTGTGTGTTATCATTCTCTTCCTTTCAAATTCTAACCCCAATGACCTGTGCAAATCATCAATCCATTGCCTGTGCTAAAACGAAAAACGTTGGTATATATCTTACCGGTATTTCAACTATGAACCTAGTATGTGCCAACATTAAGGTGCTCTATGATAACCACTAACCGTCCATGCTGAAGCACGGATATGCTTTCTCGCTAGTTAACGTACTTATATTATTTGGAAAACTTGAGAAAAATGACAAATATACATTCCCAAGCATTTACCTGCACAGGGCAAAGTCCACTAAAATTGCGTTATATGGTTTGTTTTGTGATGGAAATGTATGTTGATGATATGATTATTCATTCATTATTGGATGTGACGACATTGAAATGTATATGGGATTATTTAGGGGGATTAACCCGCACAGCTTCCTGGAAATTTCACTGGGATTGAACTAAAACTTGTTATAGATATGAGCGTATCGAGGAATCTACACAGATGGATAGACAGACACGGAACGAAACTTGATTAAAAAGCTCTGAAACACAAAAAGCGAACAGCATTTTTGTTTTTCAAAGAAAACCATTTTTTTGACTCCTTGTTCGTACACAAAGCTGCCGTAGTTTGTTAGATAGGAAAATAAATTATGAATCACATATATAGCAAACCAAAAACTGGGTTCTTCACATTTTTGCTTTTAAAGACTCATAAATTCCAGTGATAAGTCTATTCTTCATAAAGTTGTATGTACACTTCGAATCTCCAATAAAACTTTATGAACAAACAAAGTTCGTGCTCATCTCGAACGTTTTGCATAGGCGCACATGAGAAATAAATCAAAAATCATATGTGTAACTTACAGAAAGAATAGAGGCGATATTTTTTTCTTCTATTTTTAACTCACATAATAAGGAGCTTCAGGGGAGGGAGTTACGAAAATCTCCACGTGATATTCCAGAGCACCAAACTCAATGACGGTGGAAACCTGTTGTAAGGGAATTTTATGAAAATCGTTTACCACTCGTTGGAGAGCTCTCAATATACAGCACAATCTCCAGCATAAACCGTAAAAATATGTCGTTTTATTTATACGCTTTATATATAGGATTTACATCCCTATATTATGAGGGAATATATCTTCACTCAATATTTATCAACTGTTGCTGTGACAAAGGTACATTTTTGTTCAGGACATCAGCGCTTTTGAAAACGACGTGCCAGAAAAATGCCACTCAACAGCTACCGTCTCTTTGACGACATTGCGTCGCTCAAAGAAAGACTACTTCCTGAGTTGCGTCAAGGACTCCAAATCCGTCCAGGTCGTCGCTCAGATGTCGGAAAAGTCTGATGAGCTTGGTGCTGGGTTCTTTTCGATGACGCAACGCGGTACGAACAGCATTGTCGAATGTTCTAGGAAAGGTATCATGGGGGCTTACCAGTGCGGCACTACGGCGATTTGGGAGATCATACAAGACGTCATGGGAGGATATTCAGAAATGAAGGTAAACCATTGAGGATCTGTAACCATTTGTATCCTCACAGTATAGTACGATCAACGTTTTTCCCCCTTATCAAATAATCTCGTTAGACTCCTTTTTTAAGGCTATGGGCATCGAACCTATTCGATTGCAGATTAAACAAGTATACCAAATTTATTTTATTTTTTAGGAGATTGAGCAGATTATGGAAATACGTAGTTTTACACGGATTCTTTTTACTATGACCTGGACAACAGAGCTAAGGGCAGGTGAATCGTGACTATATTTATATACGCACAATTTTACAGCGTAAATCATACTCCGGGTCCCGGAACTTAAACTGCTTCATTTGTAATATTCCATTTCCCACCGCATAAAATTTAATTTCTAATCAAATAAGGAGGCTCTCTGAGTCATGTTACTCTCCAGGTCCTAACGATATATGAACCTTCCTTCTCCACTTGGTCCCATCCTCATAGCCTCAAAGCACAAAGCTTTGCGTGATTTTATGGAGGATAAACGTTAATTGTCTCATAGCGCCCTGACAAGAAGTACCACAAGTTTGACCAAAATAGTTATAGACAAAATAAATATTGCTTCATTGCTGCATTTGAAAACATATCCTTAACACTGGATCGTTTATATATATTACACGTACATTCAAGGAGTACGAATGTAAGTCTCGTGTTGCTAAATCAGTGAAACATACTGCCAGATATTTTAAGTACATTTGTCTCATTCTAGAAAAAGTATTTTAAGTTTGGTTTTAAATCGACAATTCACGAGATTCTCATTAAAATTTCCTTGTCGAACGTTCCTTAACGTTTCTTTATTAGGACAGTTAAAACTTTAACAAGACTTTGCAAAAAAGGCCTTCCTCCCTTCAATTGTTTTTTAAATTTTTTATGTACTTCAGAAGCACACCAGTAACAAGGTTCCTGTTTAATTAAATAAGTACAGAGCACCGACGTTAACCCTACAGTATTATTGGCAGTCAATCATAAGCAAAGTCTGGGTGAAAAAATTGTTAATGAAGAATGAATATTTTCATGAAAATAACGATTAAAAATGTTTGATCGATTTTGATGGTTAGGTCATCACTTTCAAACAATAAATTTTTTCTTAATATACCAACTCGCAATTTCTGCTAAACTTGCAAGACGGAAACGAAATAAATCACTCGCGACGAAGTTATGGAAGCCCATTTCAATGGAAAAACTAAAGTTAATAAATAGCCTTGTCTGTTTCCACGAAAATAATGACCCAACCACCGATGATGACATAACAGTTGAAATCGATCTAACGTTATAATTAATAATTTGTAGATTTGTAAAGGAAATAGTGCAATTTTCTATCTCAATCCGTTTTGAGGGATAACTGAAATGGGAAATTTGGGAAAATTTGAACGAAAAATGCCAGTTCCATGCACAAAATGAGAATAAATCAGGTCTTTTATAAGTACCGGGAACCTTCAGTTGGGAAAATGAGGATTCGATTAGGATTAGACTTCCAGGTCTTTTCGAATTAAGGGTTTTATTGCCTCTTCATAAGTTTTCCCAACTTCTCCTATGTCAGTGAAAACTCTTCTATGGGGAGACCCCCCCCCCCCCCATAGAAACGCCCCTCGTAACATGCCATTTAACGTTTCTAGCAAAAGGACATTATTACTATAAGTACTCACACCTGTTTACTTTATTTGTCATTTCGACGAAAATATTGACTTGACCAAACCGATTAAAATAAAATAATAATAAAAAGAATAGAAGCGTTTGAAATGTTAATTTCAGTTCTGGTTGATTACTGTAAATGGGGCTTCGGACTTTAGAACCAAGAGGTAAAGCGCAGCACGGAGCCATGAACCTTACTATGTAATTTGCGCTTCTTCCGTTAGAGTTCCGTATCGAGACTGGAATTAGGGAAAACTCATTTAAATCAAGGAGAATGATTTATTTATCACTAATACAATTCTAATTTTTTACCAGTATTGGTGAGGCTGATTGTTCGAGAAACGAATTTTAGAGCGAAAAAGGGTGATACAAGGTATCAACAAGTCTACCACCATTTTCCTAAAGTACATCGCTCCCAAGCGCTCCTAGTAGCAGACCTTGTTGTTTTGAAGCCCCATGCGAAGCTATTGCATTGTGTGGATGAATTATGGTTAAAACAATAATCTTGTCTACCTTTACATCCCTTTATGAGAAATTGATCTATTAGCCGTTTGATAATTACTTTTAGAACTTTAGGGTATAATCAGAATGAAAAACTAAAGAAATAAGGGATTGTACTGGGTGAATAAGTTAAAACTCGCTCTATCTTTACGTCTGTATATCGTTTAGCTATTTATAATTGTGGTGTCAATTTTATTTTAATCCAAACAGCGGTCGCAAATTGTTAAAGTCGTAAAGTTCGGAGTCATTTGGGAGGCCTCAAACGCTTGCAATCTTGTACGGCCTGATAGAAATTGTACATGGTATTACCATGAAATGTTATACAGCAAGTAAATCATTTAAGCTTATGCTAACATGTATTAAATTGCACTGAAGAGAAAAGGCAGAACACACATCGCCAGTCCAACATCAATAAAATCTATTATATGCTATTCTTCTGGAACCAAATACGAACTAAAGTAGAACTTAATTTATTGAGAAGGACAGATGATTATTTGACGGTAGAAGTAGTTAATGAGGAAAAGAAAGAAGTATTGGTTTAATGAGTTGACTTTCTTGGAGATATTCACAACACTCCAATAGCATTAAAATCTGCATAAAATAATGTTATAGTGGATATAGATTATAATTATGTTCTCGTTCAAGTCTGAAGCAAATTAATGAAATAGCGTTGTTTCTTTAGGTTTTGATTTTATATTTTGAGGTATATTGTGCCGATAATACTTGCTTTTCTTTGCAGCATTTCATCGTTTCATTTACGGCAAGAGGAACTCACGCTAGACGAGACATTCAAAACTGCCTACATCCTGAGGGGATTGACATACAAGACCACGTTGACAAAATAATGGATGATTATCACACATGTGTTCGGAATACGCGTCCTTCAAGAATTACCACCAGCCGCCCCTAAGAACGAATAACAACAAGATTGAATCACATTTCGACTATTGTAGATCAGATCTTGAGTATATCCTACGTGATGGAACTGGCTGATAGCAGTTACCATTTCTCTATAGAGGTTATTAATAATATTATCTATATGAATCATACGAGCCAATAAATATTGTAGATAGCTTGAGTAGTTTGAATTTCTACTTTCTAATCACTCGAAATCTTATTGGGAAATCAAGCAGTAAGCCTTTCCTAAACTGTTGATGTAGTGATGTGTATAGACTATCACCAATGAACAGTTCATAAGACCAAAATGCATATCGACATGATTTCGTCAGTGATGAACATAATTAGTTGTTATCTTGTTCAGAAACTTCAGTGTTTCGTAACAATAAATATAGAAAAATATCTAGTACAAAGTCATCACACTACTTTTTTTGGGTTGCTGATATTATTATAAGTCCCGTTGAGAGAAAGAGTCGTTGTCTCAAATACTTGTACAGTATTTGAAGAAAGATAAAATTGTGCATTGGGGGGGGATCGTTTTTATTAAAACAGTTTGAAAAAATCATTCCGCTTATAAGGGTAATTGAATAGTTATTAAATATTTCAAAATTATTTCTATATTACATTTTTCTTGAAAAAAAAAAAAAAAAAAAAAAAAAAAAAAAAAAAAAAAAACCTTGTGAATTACCTAATAATATAAAAAAGTGCCAAATTTCTTCAAGCTTTAAAATTTTTAGCCAAATTTCTTTTTACACTCTAAAAAGTGTATCTAAGGAAAAGATTTTAGGGGGTGTCATTCTCATGAGCACAGAGTCAAAATGCTCAAATTTCTGTATTTTACGTTAAATTAAATGTCAATCTTGTCCACATATACATTGATACGTTCATAAATAAGATCTGTTTCGCACTAAAATATGTGACGTTGAAAGCAGTTTCTTTCAGTGCACGAGTGGAACTCAACTTCTACTCTATCAGCAACTTCTATCAGCCATAGTGAAGGGTACCTCAAAAGCGTCAAACCAAAGTTTTCTTCTCTGAGGATCATGGGGGAATACAAAAGACATGTTTCATCCCGTCTTTATTTCTAGCATCATCACATTCCCGCAAAAAGCACTGTTGTCTACTCGTAATTGATTGAAGAGAAAACAGAAATAATAAAAGTTATCACAGGGGGATGCAAGTTAGCCACCAGGCAGGAAATTGGTTAGTTAGAATATTGCTCGCGAGAGTGTAACGGGAAAGTAGTTATGGACAATATAATATTCATTCAAGTTTGTCAACTTTTGAGCTGATTTGTGGAGGAAGAAGTTTAAAATGTGACGTCACCAGTGTGTAGTAGGTAAATTTAGATACTAAGTAAATATTCGGAATTCCGCCTGAACCATTTCACTTTTCCCCATCAGTTATGAACACAAAAAAAGATTCTGGAAAAAAATTTGATAAATTCAGACCCATGTGGGGCGCTGTATTTATTATCAGCTGATAATATATTTTAATTCCAATGTAATTCTGACTTCTCGAAATCGAGTTTATTATAACTTCTGTATCCTATTGGGCTTGTGAAGCGTAGGTAGGTGAACCTACTTAAATTATATTAATTTAATTAATTATTGATTAGTAAATATTTAGGAATCACTCTTAATTAAATTATTAGTTGTATTCCAACCACTTTAGGTTAATTACTTCCGAGTCTACTGAGGTCGGAACGTTTTAGCCTATATTCTAAAAAATTAAGCTATTGCAATGAACCCAAAATTTCCATCACGGGAATCCGTTTAAAGTTTAAATCTTTTTGATGTGTGTTTGTAGAGTGTGATAGAAAAGTTCTGGCACTTTTCAAATTTGCGCGCAAACAGAGGCTCGTTGAAAGTTTTTGGTGGTCTAAGCGTTACTGTGTCTGAGTCACCTGGTTATTTCATATTGCTGTGATACTCTCAATTCTCGTGTTATTCTGATCAGCTTTAGAACCTCAAAAACAATTACGAGGTCTGGAGGATCACTGAATAGCTGATGGGGTCTCTGAAGCAAATTTCTTCATTTTTCTACCTGCCGTTTTACTCAGTTTTTGTTTTATTGTATTGACATTTTTAGAATAATGTTCAACATTCACCGACTATAAATCGTAAAATTGTGGGGTCCTGAGCTTTAAATGTTGAACCCTTTTGGGAGGCACGGTGAGCCAAGTTTTGATCATTTACTAGATATATATATGGGGTTTGATAATAATTAAAGACCAATGATCTGCTAAGAAGGGCTATCTAATACAAAACTAATAAACCTTTGTGTAACAGTTTTCAGTGTTCTTATCACGAATTAAAATCTATTGTATAAAAAATAAGTTTTCTCTGGGATTTTTTCAACGTGAGGACATACCTACCACTGGAACTGGTCAAACGCATGTAATAAGCCGATAATATATTATTTAAACATAATATTACCTAGGAACCGAGATCAATGTTATCTACATGGATCCTACTGGGAAAGTTTAGGTCCTTTCCGGCTTGCTCGCTTTTAGACCAACTATATGAATCCCTTCAAGGACGTTTTTATACTGAGCCACGATTCAATACTACGGAATCGTTTATCGTTTTCATATTTTCGAATTCCCAAGACGTCATATAGGATTCAAGGGTAATTGAATTGAACGTAATATTTTTATCTACAGGAAGCTTAACGAGACGAAAATTGAACGTGGTGGTTCGACCACTCATAGTCTTATCTTATCGCGCTCATGGTGGGAGTGACCTGAGAACAGTTTATTACGAAGTAGCCAGCTATGTTCACATGCTATTCTGCAGTTCCTTTGGACTATCTAACGTTTCTTCTGATGTTTTCAATTACAACTTCGGTACGTCAACTACCACTGATAAGACAACATAAGATAAGACCTATCCAGTTTTAGAACTCGAAAATTATAGATTATCGAATCCAAATTCCGATATTCCTTCTATATAAACCAGTACACATCATGGTTGATAAAACGAAGGCTGTTGAAAACTATGACGTACGTCTTCAGCCCTCTCCTTAGGTCCAAAGTTTAAACCACGAACCAAAGGTTGTAGTTTAAATAATTATTATTCAAATTTTGTTTGAGAACTGAAGTAATGCCAGGTATGAAACCAACGGGTCGTGAATAAATGTTATTTAATGTTATCGAAATGAGTAATAAAATCAAATAATTTAAAGTCACGAAGATCACAGTTTGTGTTGCAGGTTCCACGTTTATGAAAAACTACAAAACTCCTTATAATGAGGTGCAGGAAGTGGGCAATAGCATATTTTTTATCATTTTTAAAAATTTAAATAAACCTACCTATTGATTTTTACACTCTCGATATTGTGGTGATACGGCTGATTGAGTAGCCACTGAGTAAAACCAAGGATTATTTTCAGTTATGTATATCATGGACAATGTCAATTACAGTAATTTATAGCAAAAGTAGAAGAGTTTACATTTAATTACACAATAAGTGAAGACATTTAGATAGTTCAGAGTTAAACTAACAAAATATTTATAAATAATGGTCGAGGCATATCGACTAGGATAAAATTTTACAAGATTATATTGTATGAGGTATAGTGTCTTAGTGAGATATAGCTCCTTTAATTCTCGAAATAGGCTTAGAAATAAGTTAGCATTTGGGTTCGCAACAATACATTCATTAAGGAATCCAAGATGAATGCTTGTGGTGTTGTAAATTTGTATCTTCGAGTGCGGAATTAAGAGGTTCAGTTTGGAGAGAATAGATGAGCAGTCCGAACGCCCGCGTTATAGTTTGATGTAAGATGGCATCCTCTGCCATTTGCTTATTCGCTAGCACGTTCTGATTGCACACCCGCAATTGGGATCTGAACTAAAACAGGGAGTTCGCAGATAAAGGTTATTCCGGAAGGTTTATTTTATAGAAATTCCATAACCATAATGGTGATACGAAGAGCCCTTTACTCCTATCGTCTTAGACCAGAGTCATCCTAATATCATACAGTGTGAGGAGAGGTCAACCCGAAACCCCAAGTCCAAACCTCAAAACAAAACCCCAATGTTCCCAAGAACTGGTTCTCTTATCTAACTGTGAAGGTGTAACATAAGGTACATGAGTTATCTGGCCCTACGGTTCTTCGGATATTGAATGGCAGTTTCATGAATGGCACATCTTGATTCTTCACAGAGAGCCACCCCCCAACAGCATAGAGTCATCAATCCTCATTTCATACTGTGTGAGGAGAGGTCAACCCAAATCCCAAAGCCAAACTTCAATGCAAAACCAAAAGTGTTCCCAAGAAGAGGTTCTCTTCTAAAACTATGTAGGTGTAACATGAGGTATGAGTTATCTTTCCCTATGGCTCTTTAGATCTTGAATGACGGTTTCATGGAAGACGCGTCTTGATACTTCACAAAAAGCATTGTATAGCTAGCATATTTTCCCAAACATCTCCAGATCAATCTTTCTCCTGGTTGCCCCCAACGTCGAAGAATTTTAGTTGGTGTTCTTCTTCTACTTCTACTCCTCCGTTTATCATACTAGAGCAGTTGTAGAATGAATGATCTCCCTGCAAGATGTGCTGCCATATTTATAGTCCCTATCCAACTCGATGTATGAGAGGAAGGGAATCTCCTCTGAGTTGTACTTAATGGTTCCTTTGTCTTTCTTTCGCAAAAACATCTATATCAGTTAATCACATTTTCCACCAATGGGAAATACAACTTACAGTGCACAAAAAATGGAAACTGCATTTCAGCTAAAGAAAAAACTCAATAATTCGATATTTCTATTCGATTTCCAAATAATTTCACTAACGTCGAGTTTGCAATGTTTGTCTAGTCCAGAATCATTTTCTCTTGTACATAATTTTTGTAACATATGCATATTTCATTAAAAACTATACCGATTTAATTCATAAAAAAACTGCTTACGTGTATCATTTGTTCGCAGGGAAAATCGACTAAAGAAAATGAAGATGATGTTATTGACAAATGTTGTGTTAAGATGCTTTCCACGATTGATCACTATGCGAATGTTTTACTGCAAACAAATTATAGTCCCCTCGCCAATGAATTCTCAAAGAACTTCAATCAATGACTGATAATGATTGTTCTAAAATTGAACCCTTGTAATCAATAAAGGTCAACAGTGCACACTCTGAGAATGCAGAAATGCAATAGAGTTGAAGGACACGACAAATATCATGGTGCAATAAATAAATATGTGTGTATCTTATTGAGCATCGCTTTATGACTCACCTAGTACTTACCTCATTAAGCATCGTAACTGTTCTAGGAAGAAAAGCATAGAGTATGATATGAAATCACACTGGCCCTCAATGAAAACATCCAAAAACTTCTCCAACTAAGTAAAACAGAGTTTTGCATTTTGATTTGTTTCTTCGAACGAATAAGTTAAGCTGAGCATCAAAAACGCTGGAAATTTATTCATAAAGGTTTTAAAGTTCTGTATTAGATAACACTTCTACGAGAATCACTAATTCATCGAAAATAACCCATCAAACCATTGTGTATTATCTAAATATAACTGGACGATGTCACTTACGGGAAGAAAAAAAATAGAACAAATAAGCAATGATAATTATAATAAAGATATTAAAATCACAACAACTGTGAACCAATAAAAAATTATTTGGTCCCGAGGGAGCCGAACCCCATGCGCCCACGTGACCGTACAAAGCCCTACAACGGAGTCCCTTGATATGGGAAACAAACGAATGAACGTACATCAAACAAGATGGTCTCATTCAATTTATTGAACCTTGTTATCCATAAATAAACAATTATTCGGAAGTTTTAGTACTATAAAGTTGTTGATACTTCAGCCCTTAAGTTCTACTCGTGCAGCATGCTCGTATGAGTGAATTTTCGTACATTATCGCATTATATCATGTTACTCTGTTTTAAAATTGGATTAATTTGAGCGCGATGTAATTTTTAACAACCAATTTTATGGCATTGTCATTTTGTAGGGGACCGTACATTAATATCTCGGCAACGCACCACAGACTCAGTTTGACAGGTAATTTCCTGTTGACTAAATATCTGCGTAAAAATGCTATCTAATTCTTAAATGTATAATCTTTGTTCAATAATTTACTGAACAATGTTTGCTCCACTTCTGTCTGTTTGTCTTTGGTCTATCCCTGTCTTACGCAGGATAAACCTACTTATTGTCCGATTTTGATTAAATGTCCATCGAGATATAATTTCCTTTGGGCCGATAGGAAGGTGTGTGCATGCGCAAACGCGATATTTCTCCCCAGCTGTCGAGTTGTCTACTGGGTTTCTAATCAACATTTTTTATATCGTTATGAAACGCCGATTTTTAATCCCAAATTTGAATTTCATGTAAGTTTCAGTAGAGATACGGGCTAATTTCTCATTTCAAGTTTTCAATTCGTAAACAGGGCATGCATTTAACGCAAAGATAGTAAGCCTCAAGTGGAAAACACTGCGGTTTAGTTGCTACTTATAGGTAATTACCTACTGTCGTTACGAACTTCAAGTTTTTGGATTTTCCGTTGAGTAAATCATGAACAAGTATGAAAAGGATTTATCTTAATGACAACGAACCAGGACCTCTGGAGTCACGCAATGTTCACGAGAAAACTGCTGAGAACAATACTGCGAAGAAGTAAGTGTCTTAAAACTCTGGTTTGTCATTTGAAATATGTGAAATAATAATAATAAAACCAAGGCTCTGAGTGACCGAATAGAGACTGTGTGCAAAAGAACGGATCGAGTTGAAGGCTAGAAAAGCTAGACCTATGCTCAGATAGAGGGTCACTTCAATTGTTGCACTATACTAAGACCACACACACTCAACACTTCCGCTAAGCCACTACTACCATTTTCGAAGTATAAATTTCAGATCTTAGTGATACATTCGAAACTTGTAGCATTAAACTAGACGTTAAATCTCGATTAGAAAAAAAAAGTCTGCCAAGTTGGGTGTGGCTTTCTTGTTTACCTATCATGAATGTATATAGATCATTGAAAAGTTTTAAATGATCTTGAAAAATTCCATAGAGGAAAAGAGTAAATAGATAAGTAGGGTGAAATGTCGTAATTGGTAAATTAAGACACGGAAAAATGATAGGTACTCAATGTAATTTACGCATGTGCAAGCGCAGAATGAACTGATGAGTTGAAAACAATGAAATAGGTACGGGACCATCTACAATCTAAACCGCGCATTCGCTGACAATTTCATCAAAATTTGATGAAAACTGTGGAAATTAAGTTAACTACTAGTATTTTACATTGCGCATGCGCAGTAGCTATTAATTATAAAATCGTGTTAAAATTGATATGAGGTAATCAAGTCATCTTCTTCCAACTACCATCCAAATTTAAGCGAAATCAAACGACTAGAGCGTGAAAAAATGGAGTATGATTGAATTCACGTTTGCGCATGCGCAGAAGGAAGTATTGATTTGGCAAAAATGAAACTGATAGGTAATCATTCACAACCTAACCCGCGCATTCTCTGACAATTTCATCGAAATCGGATGAAAACAGTGGAAATTAAGGTCGTTACAAGGATTTCACATAGGCGCATGTGCAGTAGCTATTAATGATACAATCATGTTGAAATTGATATGGGATGATCAAATCGTCATCCCCAACTACCATCCAAATTTAAGCGAAATCAAACGACTAGGGAGAGAAAAAATTTAGCACAATGGAATTTACGTTTGTTCATGCGCAGAGTGTAGTGTTGATTTGGCAACAATGAAACTGGCACGGGATCGTTCACCATTTAGCGAGTACATCCCCTGAAAATTTCATCCAGATCGGATGAAATCTATGGAAAATAGGCTTGTTACAAGGATTTGCGGACACTCGACAGACAACACACACACAGAACCAAAGTTGTTCAGAATGGTCTAAAACGTAAAATGCGAGTGGAAATTTAGATTTTGGAGACCAAAAATTGTTTTTCTTCCGGAAGTGAATACAATGCTGCCGCTACCTCAAGGTAGACTCGGAAGCAAAATAGAAGCGACATGGGAAACAAATTGGTAAGTAATGAATGCATTAGAGACGTCCCTTTGAATGGATTGTATATAATTTTGATGAGAATTAAAATACGAGAAAAAAAAAAATTTCATGGCATCTCGAAATTAATCCACAATCCCCCATTTACCCACACCACCAATAGACAATTTGAAACTTCCAAGGTTGTTCAATATCACATAGGTAAATCTGGATTGAACAAACGATAAAAACTATCACGGAAATCAGATGAATATAGTAAAAATATCAGGATTTATCGGCATTACCCCCTCCATTCACCTCCTCACTCGATGAAATATGAAAATCCGGACCTACTTTCCAAATCTATATTGAATTCAAAATTGAACAAAATAAGAATCACGAAAATCGGTCGATTAGTAGCTTGGGCAGCGCATGAAAAAACCGGTAATTATCCCGTTTTCACCACCCACCTCGACAGCAAATCCGAAATCCCCAAGGTTTATTACACTAGACTGAAATTGGAATCGAACTAAATGATGGTCACTAAAATCGGTTGAGAATCGTAGCCTGGGTGGCATCGACAAAATTTCTCGAAAAAAAATACGTTTTTCGGCTATCCCCCTTTATTCTCCCTTTTCCATCTTGAACTTCAAAATTTTCGAGGTTTTTTCACAACAAGACTGAAATTGAGATCGAAGAAAGAAAGAGTCTCGAAAATCGGTTGAGAATTGTAGCCTGAACAGCGTCGACAAAAGATGTCTCTCTCTCTCTCTCTCACACACACACACACACACACACACACATTTTTTTTTTTTTTTTTTTTTTTTTTTTTTTTTTTTTTTTTTTTTTTTTTTTTTTTTTTTTTTTTTTTTTTTTTACAAAACTCCCCTCAAAGGCGGAGGGGGCACACCATTAAATTGAAAAATAAACAAATAAAATAAAAAGTGGGGAGGACGCCCAGGTTTACCCGACGCCGGCTCTAGGGATAAGGGAAGTTGCAGGACGAGGAGGAAGAATGGGATGAAAGGAAGTGCCCCTATAGAATGACCACCAGTTCAAGTAAGAACCCCTCAGGACGCGGGTGGTGATACCACGGAGTACTCCTGCAGAGATGCCCAACTCGAGTAACTCCGTGGCGCTTTTCCCGCACCACACCCCGCGCCATGACAACGTCGCAGCCATGACCTTGATGTTATTAGGTGCCACTCCTTTTAGCTCAGATATCGCCTGTCGCAGATCATTTCTATCATATTTACTTTTCTTAGCCCGCCAGGTCTGCTCCATGTCCACGCTGCCACTGACAACCTGGACATCCAGGATAATGGCAGACCCATCGGGCTTGACAGCAACGATATCCGGCTTCTTGCCCCGGTCACTCGGCATGTGATATAGTCTCTCTCTCTCAACAGCCCAACCGCTGGATGACAGAGCGCCTGCTATCTGCTTGGCAACCGCATCATGACGGAGAATGCGGCCACCGTGAGTACGAGGACACTGCTGCACTACATGATACAGGTTCTCATTTTTACCCCGACAGGCACGGCAAAGGGTGTCCACTGTCCCGCGACTACTCCTCGAACACCTCACCGAGGTGGCCAATGTGGCCACCCGGACGGCATGAAAATGGCGGTAGTCGCGGGCCCCAATGCCCTCTGAAGCCCATTCCACCCACTGGGAAGAAATGGGGGATTCAGAGCACTGTCGGAGTTCTTTACCATCTACTGACTCATGCAGCGCAGCAGCGAACTCAGCAGATGAGCTGGGTTTTGGAGCAGTTGGTGTTGCTCGATCGCACCACAACAACTGCTGCCGGACAAAGTCCAGGTCAGCAGCAGTGCGGGCGACCTCCCAGCTCGAGCCCCTAAGGGCAAGCAGGCGCTGGCGGCGTAAAGATGGGATGCTGGCAGAAAGAGAGACAATACCGAGCCCACCGGCCTTGACCGGTGCGTGGATGTAAGCACTTGGGACACCAGGTGGAAAGCCTAGCCAAGAGCGCACAGCAGAGCGAACTTCGCGATCCAACTCTAGCAGCCTCCCCGCAGTAAGCCTGCCAAAGACTAACCCATAGGTTAGCTTTGGCAGTAAGTACGTGCGAAGGAGGCGCAGCTTCTGCTGTGGCTTCAATGGAGCCTTGGTGACACGAGCTAATGCTCCACCAAGGTCCACACGGCTTGCGGCTATAGTGGCCACACCCATGAAGTCGACCCCAAGGTACCGCCAGACCTCCAACACGGATCGGGCAGGGATGGAAGTTTGTCCTAAGACAAAACACTCCTCATCCACTACCTTCACCTTATGCTGGCGACCCGACGGGACCAAGGAGACCGACCCACACTTAGCTGGGTTGACCACCAAACCACACCTGGCTAGCTGCTCAGCAAATGCGTTGAGGGAGATCTGCAAGCCCTCGCGGGTTTCTGCGAGTAGGATGACATCATCAGCAAAAGCTAATGCACCTACTCGCACCCCAGGGGCGAGATCAAACCCTATTTCAGCTGGCAGCTTACCCAAGGCCGTATCCACGACCAGGTTGAAGAGGAGTGGCGACAGAGGATCCCCCTGGCGTACCCCGCGCCCTATAACAACATCCCCTGACATCTCACCTTGTGCCTCGAGGACCGTCACGCCTTCGTGGTACAGACAGGCAACATACTCGATTAAACGAGCAGGTGCCCCGACACCACGAAGACAATCGGTCAGGGCAAAGTGGCTAACTGTGTCAAAGGCCTTAGCGACGTCCAGAGCGGCAAGATGGAGCTGCCGTTTCTTGATACGGGCCAGCGAAATGACAGTTTGGAGAACTGTTAGATTCTCCGCTGTGCCATCTGCTGGCCGAAATGCTCTCTGGACGTCACCTATGACACCAGCCACTTGGAGGCGAGATGCCAGAACCTTTTGGAAGTGGCGGAAGACCACCGAAGAAATAGAAATTGGACGGTAGCCTCCAGGCCCACTTCCCCCTTTCTTTGGGATGAAAATTGTCCGGGCACGGGTCAACGCTTTCGGGGGTCTTCCAGATAGTAGCAACAGGTTGAGGATGAGCAGCTTAACATTCTTTGGAGCTTTATTCCAGCGTCGGGCGGAAATACCATCGGGTCCAGCAGAAGTGGAGTTTTTGACACGGCACTTATGTGCCTCGTCATGAAGCACCGGCGTGCACATGATGCTGCGTAAGGAGTCCCTGGTGGAAGCTGGGGGTACCACTGGCTCACGAGAGTTGTGGCTGGGAGTACTCATAAGTGGCTCCCAGTAATCCAAAAACTCCCGGAGGGGGGGCATTACTTGTTCTTCCCCAGCTCCCTCCAGTACCTCCGCAGCTGCACGAGCCGGATGCTTCCTCCACAATCTCTGGACACGCTGGTATTCCCGCCTCCTCGCTTGCTTAGCTGCTCTGCGACCTCCACGAGGCACCACATTAGGGGGAACTTCTCCCTGGTGCCTCGCCACGGCCGCTTCCTCAACCTGCGGGAAGATCCTCTGCACATAGGCCGCGACCTCGTCCTCCAAGCTATTTGGCCCCTCAACAGCCCGCCTCGCCAGATCCTGCAGGTAGGCACTCTCATAACCAACAATATTGCCTACCTGCTCCCCGAGCCTCAATACTTCAGTCTTCAAGTCTGAAAGAAGACCGGAGGTCACGGGGGAGGATTGCTGAATGGCGGGCTGTTGTCCCACGTCTGCCGGAGATGCGGGAGAGGCCCCACTGCTATTTGCCAGGATTGCATCCTGGACAAGCTGCTTATAGTGGGGCCTCAGGCGAAGAGATTGAATGGCAGAAAGCGTGCGCATGGGAAAACGGGCTTGCAAGAAAACATTAATATTGCGTACCCCATTACGCACTGCTTCCGCCTCCTCTGCTGCCATTCGCCGCAAATCCTCAGAAGCATACCTAGGCCGCTCTCGCTCTATATCAATTGCAGCGTTGGCCTGTACTGGATGCTTCTGCCAGACGTGGGCACTGAGGCCTCGCTTGGAACTGAAGGCTCTCTCACAATGGGCACACTGGTGGGCATTCGCCGGGGCAGTGGATGAGGAGGAGGGATAGGATGAAGAGGAAGAAGAAGAGGGAGAGGAAGACCGACGCCCCTGCCTGGGGCGCCCCCGAGCGCCTCCCCTAGAACCCCGCTGGCCAATGGGCTGGCGGGGGTTATGAGGCTCTCTGTAATTCTGGTCCATAACGGGGGAGACGAAATGAAAGGGTCGGGAGACCCGTTGACACGAGCCTCCCCCCTAATCGCCATTGGGTCATTCTGCCACCCTCCAGTAAACTGGAGGGTGCCCGGGTTGCACGACGGGGACGTATGACCTTGACTTGGGTAGGGATTTGAAGGAGCTCCGAAGAGATAAAAACACCAACAGTTACCCTACCCCAGCAACCCAAACACACACACACATTCACATACACACACACACACATTCATACCCCTATGGGGTTCTCCACTGATCTGGTCTTGGAATGGTCAGAAAAGGATTTTTATGGGGTTATTATTATTATTTTTTTAGCATACTTGGGGCGTCCCACACTTCCTGGATCAATTTTAATAGGTAGTCCCCCTATTGACGAATCCCTAGCTTCAGAGGGACGTACTATAAACTAAGGGTGATTCGCTTGCGGAGTAAATTAATGGTACAGCATACCACACATCACCTAACAGAATCTTATTATTCGCATTCTGTAAGGGAGTAGGATGTACTCCTCTCCCTCTATTCTTATCTCGGTTCGCTTGTACTGAAATCACTATTTTTACCTTTATAACATTACGCAACCTTTATAATTATGTAACCGCAGTATGTAACCTTTATAACAATAGCGATTTTTCCCACTTTTTGTGTCTCATTAATGATGAATAGATTTTCATATAAATTAGACGACGCGATGAAAGTGCTTGTCTGAGCCTTTGTTTGTTGTGTAAATATAAAACAATCAAATCAATCACAGGCATTGACTTAAGGTATTCTGAGGATCCTTTGTCTCAAACACTACCTACCTACTTAACAAAAGCAAAACTGTCTACTTCCGTCATCAATAGCTACTCGTTTCTTCAGTGCAATCTATAATGGAAGATGATGAAAAATCAATTGTCTTAAGAGCTTATAATCTTATCTCAATAGCTCATTAGATATAAATTTCTAGTACACACATATATATAAGATGTGATGGTACCATCGGAGTTATTCCAATTTAGACAGAATGAAGTTCACTATTTGCGTTGTTCTGGTTGCTTTGGTAGCCTGTTCAGTGGGGGTAAGTCCAAATTTCTAATTGCATAAATTCCATCATTATTTTATATCTATTGAAGCTCGAATACCTGTATCACTTGATCAGCAGCGGTGAGCAACAAAAATTCATGTCCCCATTCCCCAAAAAATGGATACCATCACATTGTGGATCCTTGTGACTTTTCTTACTTGATTTTGATAGCCCAAAAAAGGTTGTTGCGTATTACGCATTCATTGATTTGCACACTTTTCTACAATAAAACAATATATTAGGTAAGCACAGTTTACATTACAAGGAATACCGTGTTATGCGATAATCACACAATCTCTTGTTAATAGGCGGCTGTTGATTTCATTAAAGCGTCTCTCAGTAGCTCTACTCAACAGTACCGACTGCAGTGGATAATGAACTGTTAGAGCTAACAAAAAATTTTTACAGAACCACGAAACCAGCTAAAAGCATGGTTAATTACTCCAAATTAATGTAGAGCGGTTGTATAATCATTCACTTTTGAATAAATTACCTACCCAAGAAATGATTTCTTTTCTTTTTTTTTTTCTTTAGTTTTATTCATTTTTCGTAAATGATTAATTGGTGGGCATTGATTTTTGTAGTAACAGAACAAAACATTTCATTTATAGGTAACTTTAAAAGTTTTATTTGACAACCTCCCCTTGAGTTTTTCAATACGTTATTCCAGCACATTACTTCAGGGACTATTTCGGGACTTGAGGAATATTTAGAATTTATATAGTTTTAAACTATTCCCAAATCAATACTTCTATGATTTACCCATTTTTGTGCAATCAGAGGAGCGAAATTTTGTCAAATACCCAATTATGGTAGACTAATTTTTTTCTAAATAAACGTACGATAATATAATAATACTAGGAATTTCTTCTTTTTTTTTTCTTTTTTTTTAGGATTATGTCATCTAAATTTGACTACATTTTTGTTCGCTCACTTTTCTGACGTCTGATTAATGGCACAAATAATGAATAATATAAAATAATAATAAAACGGTTTATCTCATTATATTTCATATATTCATACATATTATATCATGTTTGCTGTGATAGGGAACTAGTAGAAAACTACATGAACTTTTTTGGGAGACAAACTAAAACTTGACTCCAAAATTGAAATTTCTTCATACATTTCACATTTTACACTTTGCGGAACAATGTTTTCAAGTCTGTCAATCGCCCTATTTAACCCTTTATACAGTTTGTTATAACAGGTGAAACAAAGTTTACTCATTATGTACGAGTATAACAAGGAATTTGAGACGATTCGTAACAACAATACGAATGACTTCCATATATCCACTTCCATGAATGCACATAAAGTTTACCTTTGAAACTCTTCATTCAATGTCCAATTCATAAGCAGGCGAAAATCCCAGAACACCTAGATTCTCCTAACCGGATTGCTTCATTCCCAGTAAATGTTAACAATTTATCAACGGAGGATTTTAGTGCACAACAGAATTTTGACCTCAAACAAAGTCAAGTAAATTAGATAAAAAACACTTGAAAGTTAAAAAAGAAAAAAAAAAAAAAAAAACTGCAAGCATCTGTTCATAGGGGCATGAATGTTCTCATCCGAATTTTGACCGCATTGATGGTTATTGGTATATAGGTAGCTTTGTTTGTAAGAGTGTGCAATTGTTGAGGTGATTATCAATGAAAATCAGTTAGACGGATAGGAAGATGATTGATCGGTGATTAAATTCATTACAGGCGAAGACAGGTGGTAATTGGGCTGAGAAAACCAAAAACTTGGAGGCGAAGTTCGAGAAACTTGTCAACAAGAAAGCGCAACATGCTATCGACGGTGTGAAAAAAGCAGAATCCTCAATGAAGAAGGATGTTTACAACTTTTTCCAGTACATGGAATCCAAAATCAACTCTACCGTTAACACTGCAATGAAGGTATGTTATGCATGATCTCGAGACAATACCTTTTTTGTTTTCGATATTTGTTTTGTCTTTTTTTGTTTTGGCGAATTTTTGTAGCATATGAAGCTAATTTAATGGCTCTGAAAATTTTAAAATCAAATTTTTCGAACATTTTCTTTATTGAAATCCTTTTTAATGCATTCGGAAATTAATCCTACATCTTAACGCATATGCAAATATAAATATTTGAAATTGAGGAAAATCTCCTTGACAGTAGAAAAATTCGATGTAAACGAGAGTTTTGAGGTAGTGACTAAGCTAGTATTGTAGTTAAATGTAATGTTTTATTGTTTAATATTCACGACGTTTCGGCTCTGAATCTGAGTCCGATTCATGTTTATATGAAGCCTGGTAGGTGTTATTATCAGTACCTATGTATTGTAAATAGCTGTGCTGGAACACTGGCCCTCCACTTGGAAACATAAACAACACTCCAATTGTGTATACTATTGGCTTGTTGATGTTTCCTAGTTGATGGTAGTCAGTGTTTCAGCATAGCTATTTGAAATACATAGGTAGTGATAATAACACCTACCGGACAATATATACGTAGGTAGTAATAATAACACCTACCACGCAATATATATATATATATATATATATATATATATATATATATATATATATATATATATATATATATATATATACTGATTTGAATGGTTTTTAAAACGGTTCCAGAGGAACAAAAGGATGTGCGGAGGAAAATAGAACATATATAAAGATAAATAAAAATAAAGTTCCAGTCATGCAGCATGACCGTAGGAGCGAATTTTCATAAACGGTAGTATTACAGTTGTTAAATTTTGTTGAAATTTGAGCACTTTGGGGACAAATAAAAATTTTATTATACATTTTATAGCAAATTAACTTTTTGTCAGTAATATTCCAATGAACAAACGATTTTGTGGATTTTTACAATTTTTTCAAGTACTCCTATCGATTTTTAGCTTATTTTAATGGAATTTAAGTACATTTTTCAGTACAATTTTGTGCTTAAATGTTTAAATGTCCTAGTTCATGTTCGATTAATTTTTTTCGAGTAGCATTCTGCTAAAAAATATAAATTTGTTAAGGTTTAGCGGTTTTTTTGCCTTTTTTACTGATTTTTTAAGTACATTTTTTAAAATTTGACCAATTTAATGTGCCCAAGAAGTGTTGTCCAACGAACTCATCCTTTCTTTTGAAATGCTTGATTTTTTGGCGAAAGAACGAAGTTTTTATCTCAATTCTATCGAGAGTTATCGTCTGGAATGACACATACATATATATATATATATATATATATATATATATATATATATATATACATATAAAAAAGCGTTAAAATCCAGGAATCATTTCAGAATGCCTCAAAACAGATTTCGATGAAGAAAATTTTTGAAAATTTTTATTTTACAATTTTTGGAGCCATTGCAATAGCTTTATTTTCTAAGAAAATTCGCTAGAAGGAAAAACTCACGTTATAATATTTTGGCTTTTGCCTTTGTCAAATAGTAGAGTAGAAGTCTCTAGAGTAGAAGTACTCTACTATTTGACAAAGGCAAAAGCCGAAATATTATAACGTGAGTTTTTCCTTTTCATTTATCTTTATATATGTTCTATTTTCCCCCGCACATCTGTGCCAAAGTATATATATATATATATATATATATATATATATATATATATATATATATATATATATATATATATATATATATATATATATATATATATATATCAATTGCTATACAATTCTTAGGCCGACCCCCAATAATTTTTTTTGTAATGTCCCAATTTTAATGTCCCAAACTTTTTTTAAGATGATTTTCACGTACAACCGTTGCTATCGTCCATGACGGGAAGCGCGAGTTCGTGGGTTCGAATCCCAGCCAGGCTTGAACATTTTTTTTATATACAAATTTTTTCAGGCTAAGAAGAATTGCATAGCAAATTATCCTCGTTTTCTACGCAGTAGAAAAGAGAAAAGATCCGGGCGAGGCGCGAAGCGCCGAATATATATACATGAATAGGGTTCAGATCCAGAGCCGAATCGTGGTGAATATGGAACAATAACAAACTACATTCAACCAGAAGACTAGCTTGGTCACTACTATGAATATTAGGATGACATATTGAAAGAAAGTCTTTTTCAAGTAGCTTGTGATTTAAGGTAGAATACTCCAAACAGATTCGACAATCAAATCCTCAGTATGTTCAGTGATGACAAAGATACCCCATTCCCCCTCCCCTTCATCCTCTACAATACCCCCTATTGGGCAGATTGGAACAATTTCAAGTAGTCTGTGATTTAAGATAGAATAATCTAAACAAATTCGATAATCAGATCCCCAGTTCGTTCAATGGTGTCCAAGATACCTATTTCACCCCGTCCCCCTCCACTAAACCACCACCTCTGGCTCAAACTTTAAAACTTCTAATATCCTATAAGTTAAGTTGGACTGATACAGACATTTCCTAACCTCATATCAGTTGTCCAATGACCCATGTAACCGTGAAAAGCAGTCTAATATACGGAAGGACAGACAGACCGACAGACTGACAGAGAAAAACTGAGAAAATGGTACGACACACTCCAACCTTTCATTTCATTTCATTTCATTTCGTTTATTTGTCGTCACAAAAATTGATTGACAATTGTCAGCACTAACAATTAAATAAGAAAATTGGTCATAATAATTTCAAAAAACTAAGCTAAAAAATGAAATTGGGACCACCAAGCAAGATGCTGGCCACAGGCATCCATCCGCCCAAAACGGCGGCCCGGCCGGGGCGTCCCGGCCGAGCCCGGACCCGACCCACCATGGCGGCCTCCCGAGGGTGCTCATCCATTTCTGAAAGAGCACCCCTTAAACACGATCAACAGGCGAATCGCATCAGGAAGGGTGTACCAGGCGAGACCGCCCCCGGGCCAGACCGAGAGCCCCCCACCGAACCACCAAGCGAACAAAACAGATACACGCAGCCAAGCACACTATAAATTACAAACATACCTAACAATCATTCATTCCGTTAAAATATTTATGAATTAACAAAGATGTATAAAAAAATATCAATAATAATTATCACGTACACTACATCTAAGTTAAAAGGAAGAAAAAAACAACAACAATGCTCAACAAATTATCACAGTGTGGTCATAACTAGGATCTAGCTCGAGTACTTTTATCAAAATTCCTCGGCTGCTGACATAAAGAACAACTAATGGCTATAATAAATACTAAAACAAGAAAAATCAAGCGTAAGGGGTACAATGTCCTATCGTCAAAATTCAACAGAAAAAAAATCAGAGACTCTATAAAGTTCCGCAGTAATTAATAATTTTTTCGTAGCTCTCTTGAAGGCCGACGGAGTCAATTTTGATATCGAGTCAGGCAGGTGATTAAAAAGTCGTGGACCAACTTGTAGTGGGTTCCCAGTCATGGATGCGGAGAGTCTTACGGGAGGAGGACACAATAATTCTCTACTCCTTGTATTATACGTATGCACGTCAGATCCCTTGGTGAAACTTGATAAACTTTTTTTGACGTATAACAAACATTGGTGCACGTAGAGGGCAGGCATAGTCAAAGAACCGAGTCGGCGAAAGAAACCTCTACAGCTCTCACGGCCTCCGAGTCCGAAAATAACACGAATTGCTCGTTTCTGCTGTTTGAAAACTGCCTCACTCTGAGAGGCAGTTGGCCCTTATTGATTGGGCCAATATTAAGGAAGCGTCCAATAACTGAACCCTGTCCAATATGGTTATCCACCCTATATTTATGAGGTCAATTATGTAGATTCTAGTAATAAAGGTAAGGCACATATTTTGTTCAAATTCATAGGATATCAGCATCTTCAAATTCGAAGTCTCCGTCGAATGCTACACAAACGCCACCAAAGAGCTGGTGAACGCACAAGAAGCCGCTCTTGCTAACTTGCTTGCCTGCCAAAACTTGTCCCAAGCCTATCAGGACATTGAGCAGATTGCCCAACAAGCCCAACCCATCATCCTCGACGTTGTCGCTGACGCCAAGGTCATCATCGAAGGAGTCGCAGAATGTGAAACTCAAACAGGTTTCGCCCAGTGGAAATGCGCTTTCAAATACGTCGCAGAAGAACTACAAAACCTTGTCAATCAGTGGCCCGATGCGAAGGTGAATATTAATTTGCTATTTTAGCGACTAAGGTTTTACTCGTTGTATTAAAATGCGAGCCGAGCTTGGATATGTGACTACATGGTGTAGGTACTCATATTGACTCAAGGATTTATCAATTCCTTTTTTAATGAAAGAATAGGTCCTATAAAATGGAAAAAACTCGAAGAACTCCAGGGTTACAATCATTTATCGATTTCGAAGGTATCTTCATCCGATATCTTCAATCGATTTTTCGTTGTAGTTTAAAAGATGTGATTTGAATGAATCAAATGAGACCACCTGAAGTGATGGATGACCAACCGCAGGCGCCCCTTAAATGTTTGGGGGTTGAAAGGAAAATTTCCTGAATAATAGTAGCTAACTATTAAATAAATAAATAAATAAAAATAAAATGCAACCGAGAAGCTTGCATCGGAGCATTCATTAATGATTGATGTATGTACACAATAGTTATATTTTCGACAAAAATGAACTCAGCGATTCTTTATTTGGTCTGTTCAAATTACTGGAAAATTTTATTGAAAAGGCCTGTCTGTTCAGTTTTTTATTATTTTCTTACTGCGGCCTAGGCATCGTCAACTATAGGTTATGCGGAGTATAGATACTAAATTACAGTTTCATAGGGTAAATAGTATAGAAACTATTTTTAAGAGCCACTCAGGTGATCCGGGGCCAAGGTATCGTAAACTCTAAGTCCTGAGAGGTCTTGGTACTAAACTACAGCTTCAGAATCAGAAAAATTTAATCGGTCACTAGTGTGTTGGTACAAAATTGCATCGAAATGTATATTACAAATGTTGTTTCACATATCCGCTCTATATTCAGTCCATATGTGAACTATATGCAATGTGGCAAACTTAATCATGCTAAAACCACCAAAAACACAGGAATAAACAATAAAATTTTTTATACAAATAAACTCAACAGTAATAAAAACATATTTTACAGATATATATCACAGATACTGAATTTGTTTATACTTGAATACTGTTCATTTGGTTGAGTGCTTTTATCAATATTTCTCAACACTAATACGTCATCGTATATATAATAATTAATTATTTATTAAAGGGACATCTTCAACATCATCTAATTTGCAGTCATTTATTGAAAAAATTAAGCTTAGAGAATTCGCTTATTTCATACAGTGGATTTAGAATCAGACAATTTTTTATAGTTTATGAAAACTTTTTTGAGTCGAGTTGTCGTAAAGTCAAGATAGATTATTGAACAACATTATCCCATGATATTGGAAGCGGTTTTGTGCGCTGGCTAATCTACATTGGGGTATCATAAGGTCCAGTCTATGCCTAGTATAATGATCATGAATATCATCATGTCTAACGTGTTGAGCTGAATTTTTATAAGTATGGACCAAAACCACATAACCATATACACAGAAATGACAGTTGATACCCTGAGGTTAACAAAAAAGGGCCTCGCATGGTCACGGTATTCTGCCCCAGCTAAAATCCTAACTGCCGTCTTTTGCAATCTTCATGGCTTCAATTGCGTTGAAATTAACGTAGCCACTCAGCTGATCCGTGGCCTTGGCTTTGTCAACATTCAAGTCCTGAGGAGTCTAAATACTAAATTTCAGATTCATAGGGTGAATAGCGGAAAAATTATCTCTCAGAGCCAATCAGCTAATCCAAGGGCATCGTCAACGATAAGTCCTGAAGAGTCTAGATACTAAATTACAGCTCCTTTTATGGCACCGCCTAAAAAGCAAAGAACTTGTGATTAAAAAACATGTCGTGTCGCTGTAAAATTCGACCAAAAGTCTTTTCAGTCATTAGTAAATGATAAAAAGATTTCGAATATTTAGCTTATTAGGAGTTATTATTGATTTTCCAGCACATATTATTGATATTTAAGTAGGCAAATTTGAGAATGTACATTACTTTTGAAATGTAATATTGTGCACACATTTTCAATGCTCCAGTTCATAGATGATACGCCTATTTTTTCAGTAGGTAATATCGTTTAAAAAAATATAAGTGTAACAATTTTTAGTAATTTTTTCTGACACTTTATAGTGATTAATTGTTCACTTATCTTTATTTGACTATTTTGTTGCGCTCAAGATGTACTGTCAATGAACTCATTCTTTATAGCAAATTGCAATACAGTTACAAAAGCTTCATTTTCTACAAAAAGTGGGGATAATCCAGAGATAAAAAATCGAAAAAATGCTAAAGACCGTAATCTTTCCGTGAAGTCAGAATTCAATACTTTAGGATTAGTTGTTTACCAGAAATCTGATCATCAACAATTTCATTTTACTCAGTTCTCATATTTCGAAACAATTTACCTCTTATTTGCAGTAACTTACAAAATTCGCTCACTTGCAATTTGTTCATCTCGCAATGCAATATTTATGTTTTTTAATATTGCAGAAATTCATCTTGGTGGCTGAAAAGCTCGGAAACGATGTGGAAATCCAAGTCAACACTTGCCTCAACGCTCCTTCTCAAGTTAACCTTGAAAAACGCATTCAAGAAGCTATGGCCCACTTTTCTGCCTGCTCTCAACAATCTCTGTAAATATATTGAAGTGATACCAAATACATAACGACTTCCTTATTGAGTTGTTTTGAGTTCATAAGCTGATAAAAGTTATCATATTTTTTCCTAGTCATCAAATTTGAATTTCGTCAGACTATGGACAAAGAAATTATTGTCTCTTTGATCTAGCCCTCATACATGAAATTATTGATATACCTACATTGTGGAACCACATAACCAATAATATATTGATCGGACTGAATAGATAATAGTAAGAACTCCGGTCGAATGGTACGGCAAATCTAGAAAAAATTTCGATTGTTACTTTTTCAATCGGATTTCCTGCGAAAATCAGTATCGGGATACTCTGAACTGAATATCACATTCAACACACTTATCAATATAAAATAATCGCACAAACAACACCTGTTACTATTGAGAAATTATTGCCTAAATGAGCCTAATTCTTGCATAAACAAGTAGATACGTAAATTTTAATATACAATTTGAAAATTTAATAGATAGATTTCTACGAAGGATGCTGCAAATTATGAAATGAAGAATATGAGGAAAGAGGTAACAAATGAAGCTACCAGAAACTACTAATCGAAATAAATCCAATTGTGGTGCGAGTTCGGGAATGCAGTTTGCCTGTCTGGTAAGTGGTGGGTGGTAGAAGGGATTTTAGTAATTAAATGTAGAAAGTCGTGTGATGCCTCGCATCTAATATAACAGGACTTCATCGGAAACGGGGAAGCTTTCTTAGTGTAAAAAATGTGGTGCCAGGTACAAAATTCTGGAGAATCACAAAACCCTTACGCGGGCCAAGCACAGTTGCAATAGTCTAACATCATTCTTTTAACTATTACATTCACATGACATTCACAAATCGTTGTAGTTACCCATGCAATATCATGAAAGAAGAAAATAAAAGCATTTGGATTCGAACTCACTATTACGAAATTGGAGAATTTGTACTCAATATTTTAATGAAATTTCGGTGTCTTCGAATCGGTTTTGGAGGAATCACACATGTACTGCTATAACCAACAGACTTCTGACCTAGACGTTTGAGCTTTCTTTTTTGCCACACCGTCATACAACACATTGGATTGAATGATATTATTATGTCTTTGAATACATGGGCAGCAAAGATCCAGTGCAATCCAGTCTTTTTCACTGTTTTCCCGTTTCTTCCAGTGCAGAACTTTAATTTCAAGTGAAAAGTTTGTTATTTTGCCAGAAAATGATAGCTAACGTTAGTGAACTAACATTGAATTCAACACGCACTTGTTCAGTCTGCTTAGAATCTGACATTTTTAGAGAATATATAAGAAAATTCAAGCTTTTGGTATGGCTCTAAAACGGATTTCCATCAACAAATGTTTCAAAAGATTCGGACCCAATTTAATAGCATCATTTTTCAACGGAAAGTCGCTCAAATAAATTAGAAAATTTGCTCATAAGGTCTTGCTGCGACCATGGCTTTTTATAATGTATTGATCTACAAAATAGAAGACTAAAACATTAAAAATTACAGAAAAGAATACACCATCCTTAAAATAACGATTAAATTGCAGTGCTGATAGACATTGCTTGAAACAACGAGCAAATTTTTTACGACCAAATATACCTACACGGTCGTATAAAATATTATGTGACTTACTGGAAACCCAGTTTTGACGCACACGAGTATCCACACAACACAGGACTAGGGTTGCCATATTTGTAACGAGTTCTTCTCCGGAAAAATGTAGAAATTTCGGTAGCATTTCACGTGCTTTTAGACTTCTTCCTAAGACCTCAAAAATGTATAGAATATAGGCCATTAAATGTAGTATGTTATCAAGGAACCATTTTCAAACCTTTTGTCCAGTTTTTTACATTTTTTTAGTCCTTTTAATTTTAATTGTTATTTATTTACCAATTTAAAAACCAATCTCGACAGCCCAATAATCCTGGTAGACGGTAGGGGGTGTTAAGTAGTCGTGTTACACACAAATAACAAACATCATGACTTTTTTTTAAGTTGTACTTTACACTAACATAATAAACGACAAATATATTCACAAATTTTTTACAATTCATGGGGAATTATGAAAATTAAAGAAAAAATGGTCAAATGTCACATAATGTTGAATTAAAAGCCAAACACTTACTGGTTGAAGGAAACTACTTAAAAACTACTTTCTTAAAAACTCGCTCTTCTCGTGAATTTTCAAAATCGGAACAACGAGTCCCGATGTGGCTTTTTGAGACGATTGGACATGGAGAACAAAAACGGTGACAGTTCCGGTTTTCCGGGTCCAATGGCAACCCTACACAGGACGGTCAGGGGTTTAAGTCGGCAATGGTCCCCAAACGAACTAAATCACT
The DNA here is from genome assembly GCA_030762985.1 of Adelphocoris suturalis. NCBI lineage: Eukaryota > Metazoa > Arthropoda > Insecta > Hemiptera > Miridae > Adelphocoris > Adelphocoris suturalis. Next base: position 39,670,696 of record CM061050.1, on the reverse strand, counting down.
CGCGACGAAGTTGAAGAAACCCATTTCAAAACGGAAGTTAGTGAAAAAACGTAGTCTATTTCCACGAAAAATAAAGAGTTACAATGTTAAATCGATTTCGACGGTTAGGCCATCATCAGTAACAAACAATAACTGAATACACATTAGAAAGGGCATAGCTTTTGTAGTAACAGGTGAAGGGAGATCGAATCTCATTGCTCAAGAGAAAGGAAAGGGGCAGGTGGTACAACCAATCAAGTGCAAACAAAGTGACGGGGGATTATAGCTAATTAGACGAAGTGAAAGGGGGGAAAATAACTAAATATGGTTTCAACAGTGTGAAGGGATAATTTCAAGCTTCATAGAAATGGACCTATCAGTGGTGAGATATATGGTCCCCATATGGGAATATGGTCCCCAAAACACTTCAAGACCTCATTCCCCTCCTCTCTTTTCCTCCTAGGTAGTTATCTTTTCCTCTTGTTAACGAAGCCTGGCCTATAAGACATAGCTTCAGAGGAACGTCCTAAAAAGGAAGATGAAGCTCCATGGTGTTATAACCCGGAACGCGGTCCCATATCACAGGTCTCTTACAAACTCTGATAACCATTCAGAATCTCAAAGAACATCACACATGTACGATCTGGCATAATTTATTATTACTTTAAATCAAAGGCACTCATTCATGTAACGTTAGATGGCTTCAATGAACTAAAAAGGAGATGCAAATTTATGTTTCGCTCAACATTGATACCATCCGGGGCGTGAACAACCTATTAACTATCTTCTCTGAGAGCGCATTCGGGAAAATATCCGGTTTGGCCAGCGTAGGTTGCTCAGAGTTATGAAAGGGGTAAAGACAAAACCATTGGGCCGGTAAACGAACCGGAACAAATCAAAACGGTCGGGAGGCGGGCGAGTTTCGCCCTGATAGGCCGCCGCCGTGTCAACCGAGTGACATTTTCGCTTATAGCTGTCTCACTCCCCGTCCCAACTATCCCCTTTCTACCAAACCTAAATACCATGCCATCTCGTAAATGGTTCTCTTTTCCAAGTTGGAAACAATAAAGGTTGTTCACTGAACTTTGAATAAAAAGCGAAGTGATTCCGTTTCTTCGACCCCTTGGATGCTACGATTTTCAGAAGAAATATAAGTGACGAAGAGACAGGCCCATTTATTCCATATAAATGTTTGAATCAGCGTAGATTTCTTGACGCAAGGTTCGTTCACGCTGCCAAAATGCCACTAGCGAAATAAGTCACAGGACAGTTAAGGCTCGCACTTAGCAGGGGGCATGTGAGCTGAGTTAATGCTATATTCGTTGTAGTCCGTTTGCTGTAGTTCCCTTAAAGTCATTTTTAAATAACCAGGAAGTTGGCAGAAAACTCTTTGATTTACCTTCTGAAGATCAAACATAACATGCAAGTAGTTTTAACACAGAATGTGTTTTTGCGATGACCTACCGAAAAAAAATCGTCACAAAAAACCGACAGAAAAAACCGTTATGCGCCTTTTATAATGATTTTCACGTACAACCAAGCCGTTGGTAAGGAAATAGAACTCCCGCAGTGTTCATTGCACAGAAATTGTTCACCATTCGTTGGAAAGCTCTCAATTTATATAGTATTTTTCTTGTAGTTACATATTTATTTATATAATATTTATAGGGTTTTAGACCAAATTAAATGTCTAACAATTATTTATTTTATTATTGCCAAATATTGTTATTATTCACGTGCAACCAAGCAACCAAGCAACCAAGCAAAAACACATTCTGTGTTCCTATGATTTCATACAGAGTATGGAAAAAGAAATAAACCGGGGGGTGCAGGGGGGCGGAGCCCCCCGCCGAGGCGCAAAGCGCCGAGTTTTTCGTGCATGGACACTCACTAACAATGGGTGATGACAAAACACTTGTACTTGTCATTCATGTCTCCAGAAAATGCTTACACCAATGAATCTATCGATACGGATCATATGAGATTTTTTCTCGAGATATTATAAAAGATTATGTTCTTTTGTTTATTTGAAAAACGACGGGCAATTTCTATTAAAAGTGTATTGTAACGTAGAAGCAGCTGGTAATTTAGAGATAAAGCGTGATGACGTTGAGTTGTGAATAAAACATAGTGACTGAAGGTTGAAGGTATGCAGGTGTATTGGACTTATTCAGTTTAGTTAAACTAATTCATTTCAACCCTGGAATAACATCAATTGACTATTAAAAATATTTGAATCAGCGAGAGTTTCTAACAAGAAAGTCTCTCGCTGTAGCCACACTGTGAATCAGTCCCAATAATCGAATTCTGGTCGTTATAGATTTCGAGTGTTTCAATTTCTTGAACTCTGATTTCTTTCTTGTTTCAAGTTTGTGCATGCGCTTGCGCTTTTATTGATCCGACATCCATAAAATTAAAGGATACCATCTGCGGCAGGTCCGTATCATATCTCATCGTTTCATTACATTTGCCCAAATTGTTAGAGAGCACTCTGAGAGTAAAGCGAAACCTTTATGTAAGAACATGAACAGTTTTTTCCGCTACGCGAGTACAATGTTAGCCTGTCAATGGAAGAGGAGAATCGAAACAACCCTCTTCTCTAAGAGCCTTTCATCACCATGGTGAGAATCCCTAATAGCTCAATCGCGATTTACCCTCCCCCTCCCCACCACCACCGAAATGGGAATTCATTGTCTTGGTAGGCTAATCAGATTGTTTGAGAAGCGCGGAAGACTTAACAGTGTTGAGGCCGCAGTCGGGGCGGTTGGTAACGTAAATCCGCCTTTTGTTCCCTCACCTCTCTCACCCACTTTGCCGGTGCTGTACAAGTCATCAATAAAGACTCTGATAAGTGGTGTCCGTTTGAAATCTATAAGCACCGTCATGATTAGATCAGGAAGTATGAAAACAAAACAATTGAGTTCTGATCTCTCAAAATAATGAAAGTAATTTTTGTCACACTCGAAATATCAGAAGGAAGTAATATACACTTAACCCATTTCCAACTTATCTTCATCAAATACTGAAGACAGTTTGGACAAGTTTATAGATTGCAGTTACTGGTAATTGGCACCCAAAACAATGACCTTTGTGTTGTGGACGCATACTAGTACAACAGAAATTTCCAACTGCACAAAGAATTTATAATACCAACAGAAAAAGAAGTCACCAAATGCACCCTACATCCAATCAAAATCAGTAACAATTTACATTTCAATAACGAAGATCCAATTGCTCGGTGACCTACTCAAACCTGCATATATGCTGACGGTGGAGATATCCGTTCAATGAAAATTCACTGAAACTGTTAGATACTTGGTTTAGTATCTGAGTTATACAGCGTTCAAATAAGAACAAAATAATATGCCAAAAATCCCTCTGGCAGATGACTTGATGCATCTCCTACGCGATTCAGAGCTTCAAGTACTTCAACTAGATGTGAACGATGAGGTTGGATGGGGGGGGGGGGGGTTATCCTGAAACAAGCTATACATTACAGGCGAGAAATTCTTATAATACAAGACGTTCCCAGGATTAGAGATGAGGTTGCTACGATGGTCATACTAGCATGGATAGGGGTGATAGTAGAGCCATGCATGTAAAAAGGGGATCATGGACAGGGTCTTATTGCTGATATAAAAATGCAAGGGATATGAGATCGGGAAAGGGCAGCTTTTTTTCCATACTCGGGTGATCAACACCACTGACATCCCTTCATATTTCACTCGCTACTGGGCAACCATCGTAGACGGAAAAGCACATACCAAACATAGGACGCGGAAGTGCATCACCGAGGGCCATTCTCACCACTTCTCTGCTTGTGTGAGGGGAATTCATTTTGAATTCCCAGCATTCTCAAAAATGTCGGTTGACGCCTGGTTTGTAAAATGGGGAGAATCAATATATCAAGTAGCCGTAAAAATCATAGCCATTACTACAGCTCACCATCATTTGCTCCATTTTTCTAAGAGTTTGCCACTCCAGATGGCTACAACAGAGCCAGGCGCATGTTTTTACTCTTAGGTGGCCGACATTGACTTAGGGCTCATTCGACAGAACTGGGTAACCTCAAACTCGGGAGAAACTCAAAAGTTCCAGCAAATTTTGCGTTCGACAAAATGCGATAATCGTTTTATTTCTTGATACTAACTATTTTTTCAAGGAGTTATGTAACACCCCGATTTGGTTTGTTATCGAGATTTTGTGGCATTACCATGTTTCCTAGTGGTTGATAAAGCGCAAACGAAGTAAACAAAGAGCGGGTGCAAATACAATATGGCTCCAACACTTCGTTTATTTCCTTAATTCTATACCAACTCCACATCGATATTTCTGAATAAACCAACCTAAATTCATTCTTATTGTTCCACACTACAATAATCAATTCTTCATCATACGAGAAGGATGATTATGATTTCGAAGATTGGCCATCATCGACCACGATCAGTCAGAAATCGTTGTCACAATTCGGATGTTATGAGTGAAAAAAAAGAGGAATACCGGCGCTTGGGTTTGTAAAACTTAGGTACAATCTCCACTCATTATTTTGAAACTAATTCCATTCTGAGAATGTTGAAACTAATATAGTACCTACGCTCGTTAGGTGTTTTCAAGAGTTGGCCAAGTTTCGGCAAGTAGTAGGTAGTAGTATCATTAAAAGGTAAGGGGTCCCGGTCTGACGGAAGGGAATGCGATGAAAACCTCTCAAAAAACAAACTACGTGCGTAGGCCAGCACAGTTTACCAAAGAACATAAATTACAGGGCAATTATGAAACATACATGTAGACATGGATCCAGATACATTCATTCATCGATCGATTTCGAATCTTCCAGGTTTGGTTGGTTGGGCTCTAGGGAAGGATTACCTCAGCTGACTAGAGGTACCTAAATATCAGTTTTGAAATCCCAAATCCTTGATTGCTAAAACTCTCATGTAAACCAATGTGTGCATTTAAAACAAAGAATCTGAGACTACCACAGCCAAAAATGTCACGTTAAGCTTAAAAGTTACCCATCAGTGCTGCGGAAGGAAAATAATTCGTAATATATTGTTCGGTGGAGTTATCACAGTAGAGGAGGGGGAACGTAGTTTTATCTCAACGATGTAGCCAAAAATGTAGCCAAGACTGTATATTCTCATGGAATTATCATAAATATCCATGCTAAAACATCGTATACATCCGTCGAGTTTCCCGAATAATCGATTCTACATTGTAACTCCCTCCAATATTGACTTTGTCGAACGCATTTTGGTGTTACCCAGAATTTCGATCAATCAAGGGGTTAAAGGAAACTCGGAGTTTTCAAGTTTCGTTGAACGGGCCCTTACAGGATGGAGTCCCGCTTCCCCTATTTATGAGCTGAACGCACTTTCTGGAGTTTGGGAACAAAATCATTTAACCCCTCCCTTCCATGATTAGTACGATGTGAGACCTTTGCATGCATGTCCAATTTCTCTGGACAATGTATATAGAATGTAGAAAAAAATTGTACCTTTGCATGCATGTCCAATTTCTCTGGACATTGTATATAGAATGTAGAAAAAAAATGTACCTATTGTTATTGTTAAAAAAAAAAAAGAAAAAAAGTGCAATGGGTGTGATGTCATTAATTGAACTCGTACGCTGTCCTTTCTCTTTAAAATCAGTTTTAAAAGAGAAGTAAATCAAATATTGAGATTGAAGTTTTCAGCCAAGCCGGCATGGGCGTTTCCCCTCCCCGTATTGTGGAACCAACTTTCAGGTCTGTTGATACACAATTGTCCATAATATTTCAAGTTGTTTCATTAATAGAGCATATTGGGCAGCTTTTGCGTTTAATAAATTTATTGTAAACATATCGTCAATTACTGTCTAGAAGATTTGAAGGATCGTACATGCATGAGATAGGGAGGTAAGAATATACACTTACTGTTGTTTGTGAGTTGAGTCGCCACACGTGGAACTGTATCCCCTGAACCTCCAAAACCGCCTACGATCACGAACTGAGCAACTGCAGACTATAGTATCTTTAGTTGTAATATTATAATCTATAGTACGAGTATGTTTTGCTAAATATCATAAATAGTAGAGTATATTTGTACAGGCATGGAGATTTCCTCAATTCAGGTAACGGTATTAATATGTGCAAGGACCTCTCATCTAATAATTATAAAGGTTTACCTATGATGCCGAACACATTTTATTTTGTATAGCCGAACCTATTGTTAGTTTTTAGATTTCAAGCTATTGAAATGTTGAAATCGATTTGAATGTAAAACAAAAATTACGCGTCTGAGGGTCTCCGGCTCTCTCCTCAAATGCATATATTATCCGCCTGAACGTTTAATTTCGAGTATACGTCAAATAGCTCTCCACGATGTACGATAACGATAACAATCGTAACGTGGTTTCCTCGGGAAAATAATTAACTGCTAGTGCAGAAATTCGGTTCTCGACAGCCAAAAACAATACAAAAGAGTTTAGTCGTTTCCAAATGATTCACATGGTTTAGAGTACTCGTTATATTAGGGTGAGTTCTTCGTTATCACGATTGAAAAACGCGTCTATATTCATTAACTGGTCAGTGGACATCTGTTGCGATTTCGCGGTGCTCTGAGCCCGCCGTGTTAATTTAGGGGAGAGACGACCAACCAGTAATTCGCCGACCGAGCGATCGATTGCTCGAAACCTAAATGGAGCTAGTTGCGTCGATGACAAACTAATTTGAAAGGCTGGTGGGTAGCTACTAAGTAAATACAATAATGCAGTCTGATGATACCGACATTGCGTAATCAAATGTGTTTCACCAGGTTCTACATAGCAGTGTAGTTAGTTTCGATTTTCTGGTGGGAATAAATTTGAGACTCACATTGAGAGGTCCGTGATCTATCATCATTCCGCCTTAAATAAAGGTCGATTTGCCATTTTACGACGGATAAGTTTTTTGGTTGATGGTGGGTAGTAAATTTCCTCATCTAGTGAGACGCTAGTCTTGAATTGCCAAGCCTTGAAAAAACGTAGAGCTCGTTCACTCTAAGGAGGCGCGTTTCTCCGAGAGGGGCTCTGAAGAGCAGGTCTGCGCAGTGGGACACTTCCGCCACCCAACGTCCAGTCCTACCCTGCCTGACCTGAACCCGTCCTCTTTCCTCCCGCTCACCATAAGTCCTGCTTTGTCTTTTCTGCAGAGTAGGCTACCAGGTAAAAGGGTGGTAAGAGAGGGGATGTGAAAACTTCAGTCTAGCTGGGCGAACTTTTGCCGGACGGTTTAGTCACCACTGTGAATAAACTAGAGGCGCAGAGATACGTATATAACACAGTAAACTTCGGCCCAACTTTAGCCCCCCCCCAACATCACTCTCTCGGCTCAAAATTAATTTTCTTTGCATAAAGTCGAAGGGCAATGACCCCTGAGTCGCTTGATGCCATTCATGTAACTACAGATCGATTCTTTATATTATAAGCTAAAACGAAGCGTGAAAATGCATATTTTCGGACTTTCTTCAATTTTTTCCTCGTCTCACGTTATTTTTTCAAACACCCGCCTCTACCAGTTCTTCCCAATCAATCTTCATGAAACTTGAAACATAGGCTAGATTCGATCCAACGAACTGCCTTCGAAGCCACTATGACCATGTGAGAAGTGGTGGGGGGATGGGGTGTACACATATTTAAGAGCGCATTCCTTATTCTCAGGTCACTATTGAGGGAGAGATGGGAATTTTGTGCCTAGATATTTTTTTTTTCCGTTGTGATTTACCTACTACTTCCTTTTTTACTTCTCCATTGCTATACCAGAACGACTTAGTTTATAAAATCAAAAGAGGAAGGAAATAACATTTTTATGATGCTATCGACGTTGGTTCATCGTCTAATAGTGAGAACAGAAAAAAAAAAAATCTTGTGTGTCAGTTATTGGACACCCGTACAACGATTGGAACATATCAGCTATCTTTTTCCCAATATTGGTCGAGAATATTATAATGAGGGGTTATTATATTCTTTAAAAACCTGTTAAAATTATGATATAAACCTGAATTCCTTGGCGCCAATCTATAGCTACAGACCTAGAAGATGTTATGATAACACGAATACCATATAAATGAAGGGATATATATAAGAAAACCCCTAATAATGAAGAGTCATATGCTTAAAATATTCAGAAGAAACTTGACGCACATTAACCGCCTGTACTTCAAGATAGCATTGAACGTAGAAAATGAAAAGTAAGGTCTCCAATGCACTTCATTACCATCAAGTATAGATTTTTTTAACCTAAAATAAGTTTTGTACAGAAACTCCAGCCATAAAGCCTATTATTTAGAATGATTCAACCAAGTGTCACTAGGCATCACTAGACATGACTCTAAAAAGAAAACAATTTCATCGAGCACGTATAACTGTAAAGCTCCTATGTGTAGGTACATATATTCACAGGAATCCATAAAACTCTGTTGGTGCGGGGTGACGAGATGATTATACTGACAAGAAGGTCATTCACTCAGTAAGACCCCTTACAGGTGAAGTGAACGAATGAATGAATAAAATTCAAAGCCGCGGGAGTGAAAAGGCTCGCTGCATAGAACTGTGGAGGTTTCCCCAGATAGAAACTGAGGCTATTAAGAGGAATGAGATGGGTTAGGCAGGCGTAAAGAGCCCAAGTCGTCTGAAGGGATCAGAAAAAATCGCGTCGCCGTTCGCCTCCATTTGTCGTTTCGGTTGGTTGGAGGGATTGGATCGAGGGAAAGAGAGAATGGTTTTTCTTTTGCCCTGTCTCGCTGAATGAGGAAGGTAGAGGGTAGGAACCGCAAAGGTTATTGGGAACAGTACAAAGAAAAAAGTCCCAATCACTAACAAGTAGCAGATCCACCGATTCACGTTACATGTTCGGAAGAGCAACGTATTTAAACTTTCAACGAAAGATGGGATTGGTTGTCGCCATAAAGACTTGTGTGGTTCAGGAATGGGACGGACCAGTTCGATGTGTTGAGTGTCGTCATAATTAGTTCAAAAAAAGTTCCAGTCATGCAGCATGATCGTATAAGCGAATTTTCGTAAATCATTGTAGGTAGGTATATTATATTATTTTAAATTGTTTCGAAAACCGAGGACTTACCTCGGTACTTACCAATTTTATGGCCAAATGAAGAAGAAGAAGAAAAAAGATATTGAATTTCTAGAATTTTTTACATTTTTATCGATTTTGTAGCACATTTTAATGAAATTTAATTACAATTTTGAGCATAGGTTTGAGCTTTAATTTTTAAATTACAAGCTTCATAGTTGATAAACTTTATTTGAGTAATATTCTGCAAAAAAAAAAAAAATAAATAAATAAAAACACCGATGTTTAGCCTTATTTTGTCATTTTTTGTGATTTTTTGTAGTACATTTTTTGAAATTTGACCAATTTAATGTGCTCAAAAAGTGTTGTCCAACGAACTCATCCTTTCTTTTGAAATGCTTGATTTTTTTATCTCAATTCTATCGAGAGTTATCGTCTAGAATGATATATTAATTGCTATGCAATTCTTAGGCCGACCCCCAATAATTTTTTAAATGTCCACTTTTTGTGTAACGTTTTTTGTCCCGAGATGGGAAGCGAGAGGTCGTGGGTTCGAATCCCGGCCAGGCCTGAAAAATTTTTTTTTTTTTTCTCGTGAGACGAAGGTTGTGGGTTCGAATCCCGGCCAGGCCTGAAAAAAAATTTTTTTTTCTCGTGAGACGAATTGCATAGCAAATTATCCTCGTTTTCTACACAGTAGAAAAGAGAAAAGATCCGGCGAGGCGCGAAGCGCCGAGTATAGATTAGGGGGGTCCAGGGGGACGAAGCCCCCCTGGCGGGGTCAAGGGGCGGAGCCCCTTGCGAGGCCCGAAGGGCCTATATATATATATATATATATATATATATATATATATATATATATATATATGTATATATAAAGCGTTAAAATCCAGGTATCATTTCAGAATGCCTCAAAACAGATTTCGATGAAGAAAATTTTTGGAGCCATTGCAATAGCTTTATTTTCTAAGAAAATTCGCTAAAAACATCATATTACACATGTTAACCAATAGAATCTGTACTTAGCCTAATTATAGTAATGTTCAATAATATTGATTATATTATTGTTATATTATTATTGATTATATTATAACCGTATTTCATCTGGAATGCAGAGTAGCTGCTATAACCCGGCTTTTAAGTACACAAAATAAATTTAACTAACAACCGTTCTGTTCAGAATACTATCAACCGCTAATAGCAGTTGATAGTAAATTATGTTCGTGAAATCAGGATTTCACGATTGACCGGCACTGAATTTTCCCTTCGTAATTATGTAGGTTGAATCCAGAGTAGGTTTATACTTCAGTAACTCTATTGGACTTTAAAACAACCGATTGTTCAAAAATATCTTCAAATGTCAAGTGAAGTAATCAGGACACCAGAATTTAGTGAAGGGATTGGGAAAAGAAACCGTACGCCTCGATGTATTTCATATCTATGGATGAAAAACAGACCATTTTTGATAGACACATCCATCGAGGAAAAGGAGGGTCGACACGTCTTGATTGAACGGGTGTCACTTGCAGGCCCCGGTGGCCCGACTGTTCACGGAACCCCCGATACGCTACCGTTCATTTTCACCGTTTTCTCGACGTTTACACGGTTCGGGATATGAAGAAGAGGGAAGGAGCGCGAGGAGTGGGGGGAACGCTCCCTCTTAGGTAATTGGTTTCACGTCTTGACGTGAGAGTACATGTGTCAACAAGTCGCTTTAGGAACGGTTTTGTGTCGAGAGGGCGGAAAGATACGTTTGTGGATGGCGGAGGAGAAACGTCGTGATGTTAACAATGAGTTTGGGAGGTTCGATGACGGTTTTCTTGGAGGGGAAAGAGCACATTGTGTACTACTTCATAAGGACGAATCCATCACTCGACATTGAAGGGCACTACAGCTAAGTGTGTATGTAAATCTTGCAATTTAATCTTAACTTTTGGAATATTAGTCCAGTCAAAAATCGACACATGAAAATAAGGAAACTAAATATGTATGTAAAAAATTTAACTACTCAAAACTACAGTAGGTATTGAATACTTTATTCTTGAACTTTGAAAATATACATGGCCTTGGTACAACTCGATTGCCCAAGGTCCCAATGATGCTATTTCAAATGCAAGCTTTGTTGCGAACTAAATCACTCGCGACAAAATTGTGGAAACCCATTTCAAAACGGAAGTTAGTGAAAAACGTTGTCCATTTCCACGAAAAATAAAAAGTTACAACGTTACTAGTAAGAGTAACATTGTAACTCTTTATTTTTCGTGGAAATAGACAACGTTTTTCACTAACTTACGTTTTGCAAGCTTTGTTCTCACACTTACTGTCACATCCAGATAGCGTAGGCTTACTGTGAGAAGGCTGTTGGATTTAGTTAGCCTTTTTTCCTTAACTTTTATCTCTAACTTACCCGTACTTCACTCATAGTGTCCCAAGTATTTAAATATCTCCCCCACCGTTAAATCAATAGAACATGAAATTTCTCCAATTTCCATAGATATTCTCTCCCTTCGGTGCAGCAGCCTTGTTACCCCAAAACGAGAAATGTTCCTCTTAAATATGAAGTATTACAATGGAATTCAGTTAGTGGGTTAATTTAACTCAGCCAAAACTACAGTATTGAATACTTTATTCTAGAACTTTGAAAATATACATGACTTTCTGCTGCAGTCCGTCTGAACTTGGTACAACTCGATTGTCCAAGGTCCCAATAATGCTGTTTCAAATGCAAGCTTTGTTGCCACACTTACTGTCACATCCAGATCGCGTAGGCTTACTGTGAGAAGGCTGTTGGATTTAGTTAGACATGTTTTCTCAACTTTCATCTCTAACTTACCCGTACTTCACACATTGTGTCCCAAGTATTGAAATATCTCCCCCACCTTTAAATCATTAGAACATGAAATTTCTCCAATTTCCATAGATATTCTCTCCCTTAGGTGCTGCAGCCTTATTACCCAAAAACGAGAAATGTTCCTCTTAAATATTACGTTTTACAATGGAATTCAGTTAGTGGGTTAAAGGTGATAAGGTAATCGATCAAGAGATCACGAAGATACCTAATACTGAAGTAGTAGATTTTTTAGTAATAATTTACAGTGTTTTTGACACTGAACGGTACTCTCAACTAAATCACGTACAATAATTTTTGAATACCTATTAAAAAAAAAAACATGTAGTTCGCGTAGGCAGAAACAACTTTCCGAGAAGATTAGCTGGAGCTGTGGTTGAAGCAACCTAGTAACTTCATTCGTCCCTTGTTGTCCCAGAAAGGCTCCCTGACAAATTTCGATGTCCTACGGTGAATAGGAGAGATTTGAGCAAGATTTTGTAATCATTATATGATTGATATTACGGCTCATGGTCAGCTGATCATCACACATGTCAGCGAGGCACAAGTCCGACACGGTAATACATCATATCAAAAATTGGTCCAAATCGGAACAGCAGTTTCGGAACAGTAGTGAGCACAAAATGTTGGCCACACACACACACACGCACGCACGCACGCACGCACGCACGCACGCACGCACGCACGCACGCACGAACGCACGCACTCACGCACACACACGCACAAACACACACACACACACACACACACACACCCACACACACACACTTTTTTTTTTTTTTTTAGGAATCTCCCCTCAAAGACGGAGACGCCATTAAACTGAAAAATAAACAAATAAAAAAAATAAAAAAGTGGGGAGGACGCCCAGGTTTACCCGACGCCGGCTCTAGGGATAAGGGAAGTTGCAGGACGAGGAGGAAGAATGGGATGAAAGGAAGTGCCCCTATAGAATGACCACCAATTAAGGTAAGAGCCCCGAAGGACGCGGGTGGTGATACCACGGAGCACTCCTGCCGAGATGCCCAACTCGAGAAGCTCCGTGGCACTTTTCCCGCACCACACCCCGCGCCATGAGACGGTCGCGGCCATGACCTTGATGTTATTAGGCGCCACTCCTTTTAGCTCAGATATCGCTTGTCGCAGATCACTTCTATCATATTTACTTTTCTTAGCCCGCCAGGTCTGCTCCATGTCCACGCTGCCACTGACAACCTGGACATCCAGGATTATGGCAGACCCATCGGGCTTGATCGCAACGATATCTGGCTTCTTGCCCCGGTCACTCGGTATGTGGTATAGTCTCTCCCTTTCGACATCCCAACCGCTAGATGACAAAGCACCTGCTATCTGCTTGGCAACCGCATCGTGACGTAAAATGCGGCCACCGTGAGCACGAGGACACTGCTGCAATACATGATACAGATTCTCATTTTTACCCCGACAGGCACGGCAAAGGGTGTCTACTGTCCCGCGACTACTCCTCGAACACCTCACCGAGGTGGCTAGTGTAGCCACCCGGACGGCGTGAAAATGACGATAGTCGCGGGCCCCAATGCCCTCTGAAGCCCATTCCACCCACTGGGTAGAAATGGGGGATTCAGAGCACTGTCGGAGTTCTTTACCACTTACAGCACTCATGCAGTGCAGCAGCAAACTCAGCAGATGAGCTGGGTTTTGGAGCCGTTGGTGTTGCTCGATCGCACCACAACAACTGCTGCCGGACAAAGTCCAGGTCAGCAGCAGTGCGGGCGACCTCCCAGCTCGAGCCCCTAAGGGCAAGCAGGCGCTGGCGGCGTAAAGATGGGATGCTGGCAGAAAGAGAGACAATACCGAGCCCACCTGCCTTGACCGGTGCATGGATGTAAGCACTTAGGACACTAGGTGGGAAGCCTAGCCGAGAGCACACAGCAGAGCGAACTTCACGATCTAACTCAAGCAGCCTCCCCGCAGTAAGCCTGCCAAAGACTAACCCATAGGTTAGCTTTGGCAGTAAGTACGTGCGAAGGACACAGCTTCTGCTGTGGCTTCAATGGAGCCTTGATGACACAAGCTAATGCTCCACCAAGGTCCACATGGCTTGCGGCTATAGTGACCACACCCATGAAGTCGACCCCAAGGTACCACCAGACCTCCAACACGGATCGGGCAGGGATGGAAGTTTGTCCTAAGACAAAACACTCCTCACCCACTACCTTCACCTTATGCTGGCGACCCGACGGGACCAAGGAGACCGACCCACACTTAGCTGGGTTGACCACCAAACCACACCTGGCTAGCTGCTCAGCAAATGCATTGAGGGAGATCTGCAAGCCCTCACGGGTTTCTGCGAGCAGGATGACATCATCAGCAAAAGCTAATGCACCTACTCGCACCCCAGGGGCGAGATCGAACCCTATTTCAGCTGGCAGCTTACCCAAGGCCGTATCCACGACCAGGTTGAAGAGGAGTGGCGACAGAGGATCCCCCTGGCGTACCCCGCGCCCAATAACAACATCCCCTGACATCTCACCTCGTGCCTCGAGGACCGTCACGCCTTCGTGGTACAGACAGGCAACATACTCAATTAAGCGAGCAGGTGCCCCGACACCACGAAGACAATCGGTCAGGGCAAAGTGGCTAACTGTGTCAAAGGCCTTAGCGATGTCCAGAGCGGCAAGATGGAGCTTCCGTTTCTTGATACGGGCTAATGAAATGACGGCTTGGAGAACTGTTAAATTCTTCGCTGTGCCATCCGCTGGCCGAAATGCTCTCTGGACGTCACCTATGACACCAGCCACTTGGAGGCGAGATGCCAGAACTTTTTGGAAGTGGCGGAAGACCACCGACGAAATAGAAATTGGACGGTAGCCTCCAGGCCCACTTCCCCCTTTCTTTGGGATAAAAACTGTCCGGCACGGGTCAACGCTTTCGGGGGTCTTCCAGATAGTAGCAACAGGTTGAGGATGAGCAGCCTAACATTCTTTGGAGCTTTATTCCAGCGTCGGGCGGAAATACCATCGGGTCCAGCAGAAGTGGAGTTTTTGACACAGCACTTATGTGCCTTGTCATGAAGCACCGGTGTGCACATGATGCTGCGTAAGGAGTCCCTGGTGGAAGCTGGGGGTACCACTGGCTCACCAGAGTTGTGGCTGGGAGCACTCATAAGTGGCTCCCAGTAATCCACAAACTCCTGGAGGGGGGGCATAACTTGTTCTTCCCCAGCTCCCTCCAGTACCTCCGCAGCTGCACGAGCCGGATGCTTCCTCCACAATCTCTGGACACGCTGATATTCCCGCCTCCTCGCTTGCTTAGCTGCTCTGCGACCTCCACGAGGCACCACATTAGGGGGAACTTCTCCCTGGTGCCTCGCCACGGTCCCTTCCTCA
Organism: Adelphocoris suturalis; assembly: GCA_030762985.1. NCBI lineage: Eukaryota > Metazoa > Arthropoda > Insecta > Hemiptera > Miridae > Adelphocoris > Adelphocoris suturalis. The sequence goes on along the minus strand of CM061050.1, from coordinate 39,655,461 downwards.
ACCTGCGGGAAGATGCTCTGCACATAGGCCGCGACCTCGTCCTCCAAGCCATTTGGCCCCTCAACAGCCCGCCTCGCCAGATCCTGCAGGTAGGCACTCTCATAACCAACAATATTGCCTACCTGCTCCCCGAGCCTCAATACTTCAGTCTTCAAGTCTGAAAGAAGACCGGAGGTCACGGAGGAGGATTGCTGAATGGCGAGCTGCTGTCCCACGTCTGCCGGAGATGCCGGAGCGGCCCCACTGCTATTTGCCAGGATTGCATCCTGGACAAGCTATTTATAGTGGGGCTTCAGGCGAAGAGATTGAATGGCAGATAGCGTGCGCATGGGAAAACGTTGCTGCAAATAAACATTGATTCGACGTACCCCATTGCGCACAGCCTCTGCCTCCTCTGCTGCCATTCGCCGCAAATCCTCAGAAGCATACCTGGGCCGGTCTCGCTCTATACTAATTGCTGCGTTGGCCTCTACAGGATGCTTCTGCCAGACGTGGGCCCCAAGGCCACGCTTGGAGTTAAAGGCTCTTTCACAATGGGCACATTGGTGGGCATTAATTGGGGCTGTGGAAGAGGAGGAGGGATAGGATGATGATGAAGATGATGAGGGAGAGGATGGCCGACGCCCCTGCCTGGAGCGCCCCCGAGCGCCTCCCCTAAGACCCCGCGTGCCAATGGGCATGCGGGGGTTATGAGGCTCATTTGTTTCGATTTCCATAACGGGGGAGACACATTAAGAAGGGTCGGGAGACCCGTTGACACGAGCCTCCCCCCTAATCGCCAGCGGGTCATTTGGCCACCCTCTGTTCACCCAGAGGGTGCCCGGGTTGCACGACGGGGACGTATGACCATGACTTGGGTAGGGATATGAAGGAGCTCCGTAGAGATAAAATCACCAACAGTTACCCTACCCCAGCAACCCACACAATGGAATAATGATGGTCATTTGCATTCTCGTATGTTATTATTTGGATTATTATAATATTATTTATTGATGATATTATTTTATTACTTATTTAGATTATTTCCAAAAAATTATAGCATAAATGCAATCTACACAACAACAAAAAGTAATGAGAAAAACCATGAGAACAATCGAATTTGAAAATGTGGGGGGCATGGTGAATGAAAATAAAACAGATATACCTCCTTAGCAAAATGACAAGAAAAAGACAAAAGATATATTTAGACGAGGTTCTGTTAGGTAACCTCCATTTCACAAAAACCCGACTGAAGCCTTTCTCCACCTTTATACTTCACTGAGAAGGTTTCCCTCCCAACCAATGCCCATCTCTGATTCCAGAAATATTGTAAATATCTTACAATGCCCTCATAAATCCAATACAGCCATGTTCGGAATTATCATAACCCCTAGGCGCGCTGAGAGGTGCACGGTCGGGAACGCGTATCCCCGCAAATTCAGCAGCAAAGGTAAAGCCGTTATTGATTCATATCCGTTATATTGCCGCAAAACGGGAGGGGAACCGTGTCCACTTCGTTGTTCGAGGTCGTACGTTCCTGCCTACGGTTGTGCTGAACAGAATCCCATTGGCTGAATATCAACTAAGGTGCCGGGGAAATCCTCCATAATCATGCCAGAGTAAATTCAAGCTGATCAGGACCCAGTTCCACTGGCGTTGAGAGCGTTATGTCTCATCTCACGAGATGCTCCCTTTTCGTGGCCTCTCTCCTGCGATTTACATAATTCAATTATATGCTAAGAGTTTCATCCTTAAAATTATCAGCTTACGACGTGCTGAGGTTCACCAATGAAATTTCTCAGGCTACGTAGGCGAGATTGGGGGTGCATAACAATCCGTTAGCGCTCCGTCGGGGAGCCACGAATGGTTATCTCGTTTAAGGTTTCACGAGATTTTAGAAGCCTTGAAATAATGTTTGTTAGGTACATCAACGTGAAGTAGGTATCTACACCAAGATAACATGTTTTTTTTTGCAGTTCGTCACTATTTCATCACATGAACACTCATTATTGAAGATTTTATAAGTAAAAAATAGTTAATTACCTCCATAACTGTTTCATGTCTAACTTATAAAATATATCCATACATACTTAATTCTGCATCAATTTTCAAACTGACAAATAATAATGACGTTTTCAGAGATGGTAGATAGACCCCAATGACACAAACGCAAACCTAAATCTTCGTAACATTCATAACGTTAACCTATTCACTCAATATTCGTTTCTATTTTTCATTATTATAATTTTTGTTTTCAATAACTCACATTCAATCATTTAATTCATTAATTTAATCAATCAATCAATCAAATTCTTTTATGGTCGATCAAGGGGAAAAAAATCAACCCCTCTCAGAACTAATTGATCCTTTTACAGAAAAAAGACCCCGCTGGGGAGACCCAGACCCCCTTTCACTTTGAGTATCGGCTAAACATAGGAGGTGACACGCTACATTTCAAATTTTAGCCTCATAGGTTGAATAGCCAATAACTCAGCTCCGAATCTCACTCAGCGGATCGGGGGGGGGGGGGGGGGGGGGTTGCTCTAAATTTAATGATTATTTCCTAAGCGGGCCAAGGGTTCTCCATTCAAATTTTTTGCAACATAGTTGAATAATAAAGAAATAAGCTCCAGAGCTCACCCAGCTGATCTAAGAAGCACCAGACTTTACGATTCGGTTCTACACGTCAAACAGGTTCCCCATTTCAAATTTCAGCTTCATTGGTTGAATTGCAAGAAATTAAATTTTGTGACAATATTTTGTGAAATTGTTCACTTTGAGGTCCCGGCAAATACAAGATTTTCTGTATTGGGCTCACCTCAATTTTTACATCTATACTGTTCATATATTAGGCAAATCATTAAATTATATTATATTCTATTTAGAGTCGTTATTTATTTGTTATTGATATATTTTTAATTTCAGTGAATTGAACTAAACTAACAAGAAAGCTGTAGGTTCATCTCTTTGCCATCTCATTGGCTTGATCTCTGGCAAGGAAAAAAAAAAGAAAGAAAGAAAAGAAAACCGATATAAGTTTGAGGTAAAAATATTTGAAAATTGTATAAATCACCTTATAAACTACAATGATGGCCTGCTGATTCAATGTGAATGCAACCCCACTTTTAAGACTGCAAGTTTATTGAAACTCCCATAAAGTAAAATACAAACATTTAGACGGATTGATGAAACATAGATAGATGTTTCTTTGAACCGGTCAACTTCAATGTTTGAGGTTCCATTCGATAATTATAAATTGACAAGTGATTTATTATGTGCCGAGGGGCAACTGTGTTTGGCGTAGAGCTTTATTTGGGTGCATGAACGAAATCTGATGCTATATTTCAGTCAGCACTACTAGAAAGACGCGCGAACTAGGATTGATTGCATGCGCCGTGCTTTCATCTCCAGGACAGATTTGATTATTGACAGAACAAACATCCCCGGCGAGCGAAACCATCAGCTAGGGCTCCCGATCGATCAAACAAATCTGGGAGCCCTGTGTATATATCCTGTCATTATGCATCACGCGAAAACAAACCCGAAAGCATCCATCTCCCCCAGTTCGTCGTACGGCGCACCGTTCATTACTGGGGTAAATAGAATGAGACTCTCTTCCCGCACTGCTCACCCCTGCCACCACGGCAATCCTTCTTTCAAGGAGTTCCCTTTGAGATCTATTAATTATGCCACCAACCCCAAGCACTCGACTTCCTCCACCCTTATCCTTTCCACCAACTTCCTTACACTCCGTATCCTTTTATCCAGACAGAAGACTTTATCAGAATATCACCCTCTCGACGCGGTATGAAAGATGATTGTTCACGCTGAGTGTCGTGTTACCGTTCATGAGTGCTCGTTAATGTTTGCTGGTGTCTATTACTGCACGTCACACTTTAAGGATCAGGGTTTTCATCAAATATGCAGTAGAATATCGGATTTACTGTCTTCTGTGCCTTTCCAACTTCAACGTAACAAACTACTAAATCATTGTACTTTAAAACAGCAAAAAGATTCGCCTGAAGCCAAGATATGGAGGGAGGATGTTCAGTCAATAATTCAGAATTCTTTAAACAAATTATTAATCTTGATAGTTCAGTACACCTGTTACCTGAAATATGGCCACACGTGAATGAAAACGGTGCAAATTATTACACAATGGTTTATTATTTCTGTGCCTTATAGCCCTTCTACACTGATCATTGGTCTGTAATTATAAATCCCCGTATGTAATATATGATTAGATTATGGTGCATCGTGTCACCAAAAAGGGTTCACACTTTTACAGTTCAAGACCCGGCAATTCTACGCTTCACCGATAGTATGTTTAAAAAAAGGTCGAGCCTCCGAGGTTCCGAAGCTGATCTGAGTCCCTCCATACTTTTTAATTCTATTCCAGATCTCCAAAAAGGAGTCACATTTCAGGTTTTCAGCCAATTAAAAAACAAATTAGGCTCAGATGGGCACCACAGTTCACCAGTGTGCACTGATATTGGATTCTTGATATTACAAAAGAGGTCCATTCCAAATGGCAGATCCGAAGGTTGATAACAATATGCCTTCGTAGATCTGCAGAGGGAAAATTAATGCAATTGGCAATTGAAACATATACATTTTACCAGGCGCCTCGATCTCAGTATAACAGATATTTAAGTGAGTGACCTACCTACCAAGTGAAAATGAGATAAATGTATGGATCATTGAAATGGTATTATTAATAATTAAAAACTCCATAGTGGAATATAGTCAGTCATGATGTACGTAGGTAACGTAAAACTTAGGAATCGTTCACTTAAGCGGGAAAATGATGCTTGAAATAATTTACGTTAGTATATGCACAGAATGGATTTGAGAAAAATGAAATCAGTAGGGATTAATCTACAGCCTAACCCACGAATTCCTAGAATATTTAGGTAATCAAAATATGATGTAGGTAAACTAGAAATTATTTCTTGGGAGTGGACTTTCACACATGCGCGGCAACATGATGTAATCATGTTGAAATTAACATGGAATAACCATCGTCCCCCGAATATGCACCAAATTTGAGGAGAAATAGATGTCTAAGGCTTGAAAAAATATGCTTAAAGGAATTCACGTCTGCGCATGAGCAAAATGAAGTGACTTATGATTTAAGAAGTATGGAAACAATTACCTGTTTGTTACTAAAGATGGCCAAACCGTCGAAATCGATTCAACATTGTAACTCTTTATTTTTCGTGGAAATAGACAACGTTTTTTCAGTAACTTCCGTTCATTGAGAGTTTGCCTTACCTGCATTTGGATGTGCTATCCATAAAGTACGATTGGCTCTTCTCAAACGTCAACATGGTGCTCAAATATATTCACACAAAGACCAGCTCATAGGGTCAAGATCTAATTCATTGCATTTTATCTATAAAAATAAACATCTTCTGGACCTTGATTGAATTGCAACATACAAATATCTTGGTTTATCGTGGTAATGGATGATGATGAAAGCACAGCTCATGATATATGAACGGAAAAACCAGATATTCATCACAAAATCATTTACAATTTATGTTGGGCTGGTAAAAAGTATTAGTATTTATGAAGATGGCACTTCTTCGATCAATACTCTATTCATTGTATTGAACATGAACAGCGTATGAAGTCTTACACTTTCCCATTATGTATAGAGGCCATTAGAAGACCGTTGCTTCAGCAAAGTAATAATTCACGTCTTAAGACTAAGTCAGTGAAGGAAAGAATGGGCAAACAAATAGTGAGGACGGACAGAAAGACCTGACAAAAATACCTTGAAAGACGACTAGAATTCCGCAGTGATGGGGAGAGAAAAGGACGTTGGACAGTCTTTGATGTGTTGGCTTCTGTGGGTGAAGGAGAGGAAGTAACAGTAAAAAAGAAGAACGAGAAAAAACAGAAAGAAAGGAAATGCTTAGCGGTTACAGTGTAGGGGACATGAAGGAAAAGAGGGAATAGCAGTGGGCTGTAGGATTCTGCAGGCATCTTCAGAAGTAGAGCAACAAGGGCTGGCCTTTGAGACGTTGGGCTTGTGCGGTGCAATATTCAGAGTTGCATCCCCCCATAGCTAAGCTCTCGCAGTGTGTTCCCACCATCCGACCCGCCCCGCTCGTTCCAGCGGGATGTTTCTCATCTTCAATGGCACAGAAGGGGGTGCTGGGGTGTGGTGGAGGGACTGGAGAAAACTCCTGTTCCCCGGAGGTCGGACCCACGTATTTAACCTTTGATGTTTCCTTTACGCCGGAGATGCTGGAAAGGGGACGGAGAGGTTACCAACGCTACGGAAGGCATTTCAGGCACGTATAAGCTCACGGGATCACGCTAATGTAACGTTAAATAACGTCAGACGAGGGTTCCGAGGAGGATCAACAGTTTTGGAGGTTTCATTCCATTCAACTGTATGCTAACCCCCGTGAGTGTATTAATCCCATCTACAACCATTATCCTGAGAAGAAGAAAAATAAATAAAATAGATGCACAAATGAACAAAAAATACTGGTTCCGAGCAAGACACCCATTTTCATACCCACTTCTAGTGAATTTTTATGTGCAATATTAAGATATTGCGAATTCTTGAAAATGTAGATAATGAAGCATTCAAAGATTTTACTTGTTGAATTTGGGGTTGGATAATTGTAAAGTGATTAGTCAAGAACCGCCTATCAGGCACTTTTCTGAGGATGAAGAATATTGTTTAATGTACAGCTAATAATGTAAATTTCGTACGAACCTCTCGAACAATTTTGAAGAAAATTTGATAAACCAGTAGATTGAGATGAAAACCACTTTTTTCTCATTAAAATCACTTTTCCCACATTTTCCTGATGAGATTAGAAAAATACCATAGTGTAATATTTGCTGAAAGGAGCTGGGGATGACCAAGTTTTGCTCCCTCTCCAGGAGTTTGTGGACTATTGGGGATTTCGGGGCCACAACCCTGGTGAACAGGTGATACCCGCCACAGCTAGCTTCCACCACAGATTCCTTACGCAACATCATGAGCACACCAGTTCTTCACAATGAGGCACATTAGTGTCGTGTCAATGACCACTTCTGCTGGACCTGATGATCCGTCCAACGCTGGTTAAGCTACTCATACTCAACCAGCTACTTCTATCATTGAAGAAATGATTAGTTATCCATAAAATTATGATGGTATGATATAAAGCGCGCGAGAGAAGTCACTTAGGAAGCTGAACTTTGGAATGGGATCTTCCTGGGTGTGGCAGAGCACAATAACAACTTGAAAAACTACTCCTATCGGTAGATAGAGTTCTGTAGCTAACTTTATTCATATCTAACTTGAAATGCTGAAATTCGGAACGAGGCTTCTCGGATGGGGTAATGATCTTATCAGCAATGTGGGCTCTAAAGCTTATTTTATTCCTATTCAGATTAAGCAGCTGAACTTATAAACGGTGGGGTAGAGTATAACTACAACTTGAGAAACTACTACTCTAATAAGTAGACTGAGCCCTGTAGCTCATTTTTTCCAATTGATTTCAGAATGCTTAACTTTGGAATGAGACCTTTCTGAGTGAATTATAGTATAATTCCAACTTAAGGAACCATCCATTATATCATCAGAGTGAGCTTCCCACCTAATTCTGTTCCAATGTATTTCGAGATGCTGGAGTTTAGAACTGGTCTTCTCTGGGTGTGGCAGAGTATAAGTAATAAAACTCAAGAAATAACGTTTATCAGCAGGTTGGGCTTTGTAGCTTACTCAGCTCCTATTCCATAGAAAGGTAGCACTTTGAATCGGGGCCCATCCAGATGTGATAGAGTATAATACAAGGCAGATCAAATTCCCTCAAAAATTTGGGATCGCAAGAAAATTAGAAAAAAGAGATAATAGAGTGTTAAAGAAGCCTAATATATAATACCATACCTAAAAGATACGATACCTGATCCAAAAGTTATGAGCCTTCCTTTTGGCGCAGAGATGGTCCTAATAGCATCGTATTTGACTGTAGACGTTAGCTAAGCTTGGAAATGAAAAACAGAATGGGAAAGATTATACTCGTAAATTACGTAGAAATCACTAAACGGAAGGACGGGTAGGATCCTGGATAAACTCAGATAAAACTGTGTACCTACCTATATTATTGTGACAACCAATGAATCATGGTAGAGCTGGTCGCAAGATGGAAATATTTGATATACTGCGGTCATTCTGAGTCTCAAATCAGCTCAGTAAGTAAATAATGCTAAAAATTCCGCGCCAATAGCGCTGTTAACTGTAAACATTTGATTCGCTCCTTTCTGTTGGTTTACGAGGACACAATTTTCTCCGCTCCAACCGTCGGGGGAAAATGATGACCGGCCTTTGTTTTGCGTGATAAATGATCGGGTTTTCTTGTCACGCCCTTCGCGCCCCGTCGTTGTATCTTTGCGTGAGCGTTTGTAGATGCACGTTGGAAAGCCTGCCCTTTGAGAGAGCAGCCGCACTCGCTTGAATGAGGGAACGACCAGTTGTGAATCGGAAGGGGTCAAAGCGACCTTTCTCGGTCCAGTTCACCCTTTCCCTCGAGTTTTCGGGAGGGAAATCCAACACCTTTCCCGTTCGATCCTCTGGGATTGGCCGAAAAACACCCTCTCGTATATTGTGAATTTGTTGGAGGGATTTGGAATCCCAATGTTAAAACGATGTTCAATATTGAAATTCTATCAAGAAATTTTCTTCAGAATGCTGAGCTCTATAGCTAAGAGTGGTTTAGTTTTATTCGATGCTGTGATTTTGTACTGAGTGATACACCTCTCTAGCAGTGGTGGAGTAAAATTGCAACTTGAGAAAGCATTTTATTCGCAGCAGCGTAATTTCTGTAGCTAAATTTCCAAGGGTTCAATTTCAGATGCAAAGCTGTTGAAAAGAGCCTATTTGGGTGTAGTAGAGTCACATGAGGAATCATTTTAATAGGATAATAGTATTTCTGTAGCTGTTATTTTGTGTACAACTTGAGATGGCGAACTATTCGCACCCATCCTAGAATAAGGGTACAACTCAAAAATTGTCATTTTCGGCAAATCGCATTCAAAGTTTTCCTTCCACACCATTGGCTACCCGTTCTTTGGAACACGATGAACATAATTTATCTTTGCGAAACTTGTTTCCTACATTATTACTCTAACGCCCCATGGTGAATAAATAGTTTTTTGTCAGTGGGAAGGGAGTGGGGGGAACGGTTTTGTTGATTTTTTAAAGAATTTTTGAGTTGTTCCAACTCAAACACTGAAATCTCACCAGTCAGGATCCAAAATGTTCAGAAAAGAAAGACACAAGTTAAAATTGTCCGCACAAAAAGGAAACAACTCAAAACGAGACACAGACTGATTGAACTCAACTGAGTTGTGTCTTTCTTCCTAGGACGTGAATTGGTTACTCCGTCCATAGAAGAAAGACACACGCACTCTCTAGCGGAATTAGAGTGCCCTACACATATCTCCACCTTCTACAGACAAACTAGACCGTTTCTACTTCTCAGAACCACAACTAACTCAAAAATCGCGATTTTTGAGTTGTACCCTTATTCTAGGACGGGTGCGTATTGAACGGGACCTCTCTGGGTAGTAAAGTTTAATTACAACCTGAGAAACCTAGCTAAACAGCTGCGAGAGCACTGAACCTGAATAATATGTTAGTATACAACATCATCATAAACTTCATCATCATCGGAGACTTTGTGAGTGTAGTGGAGTGTAATTGCAACAAGAGGATCCACTCTAACCAGAAAGGTGAGCTTTGCGCCTAATTTTGTTAATATCGCATTGGAGGCTGATTTTTGGAATAGGGCCTCTTGCGAAAATAATGATTGCCCCGAAGAGAAAACATATCGATAAGTAATGCATGTATTACTGGGACGTCCCTAGAAATGGATTGTATACGATTTTAGTGAGAGTTTGAATAAGAGAAAAATAATAATAACAAACAAAATCATGACTCCTCTGAATTACCCTTCCCCTATCACCCCCTTCCTATGACAGTAAAATTCCATCTCAAAACATCAGGCGTGAAATTTGAAACTTTTGATACACCTTCTTAAACTAGACTGAATTCATAGTTGAACAAAAAAGAATCACGAAAATCAGACAAGATTAGTTCAAAAATCATGATTTATCAGTATTACCCATTCCATTCACTCCATGTAGAAATTTGAAACCCCAAGTTCTAGAACTATATCGAATCAGTAATAGAACAAAACAAGAATCACAAAAATCGGTCGAGATTTGTAGCTTGGACAGCGTTTGAAAGAATCGGTAATTATCCCCCACACCATCCCCCCTTGACGGCAAATCCTAAATTCTCAAGGTTTCTCGCACTACTAGACTGAAATTGGTGTCGATCTGAAAAAGAATGACGAATAAAATTAAAAAAAAAATTCGTCTGTCCGCCGTCCAGTGTCCATAGCTTTTCTCCAAAACTACTAAGCCAAAGTTGATGAAACGTGGGTGATAAATCAAATTTGGAGTCTAGTTGATCTTAAGATATTGGAATCAATTTTATCTACTTTAAAGGGTGACATTGCAGGCTAAAATATTAAAAAATTGGGATCTCAAAACCTTCCAGGTGACAATAATGATTTTATGGTTGTCATTGATAGATAATAACTGAAAAAATCGAAGAAAACCCTCCAGAATGCTGTACGTTATTCCACTCACTGCCCCTAAGGGGTGAAATAAAAAAAATAAAAATACCTCTGAATTATATATGAGTATGAAAATGAATCACTACTGTAATCACGTTCTTCACCCTCTGAAACGAAAAGAAAATGCATCCCCACCACCAAGTGCCGCCGTGACGACGGCTGTAATACCCCCTTTCCTATGAATAGCTGGGTAAAAGCCCGGTATCAGGAATGGTGTAGAACATGGAGTTATTTGGTAGTGGGCATGTAGCTCATCAAGTCGATGAGTATATAAAAAAAAGAAAACTTTAAGTGACCAGGCCCACAATACCAAGCCCAATATCAATAGAGTTTAGGAAGTGTAATAATTGCATATAAAACCTCAATTTATTGTTTGTATTGTGTATATATCAAAAGTTTCCAGCTAATTAGAGGGATGTCCGATTACTCATCTGAAGACTCGAGAATGCATTTACTCGACCGAACTTAGAGGTTGCAATGTAAGCGTAATATATTCTCTTGTTTGTGAAGGGAACTTCACATCTGCAGACTCCTCACCTTGACATCCTGCGGTTTTGAAAAGACTCGACGGTCGAGTTAGGTAACACCGAAAAGGAAAAACAATAACCCCTAGTAACCTGTGAAGAAACGTTTTCTCTTCAATTTCCAAACAGAGTATCTTGTCGCAGTATAGCATTGGTTGCGGGCTAGTAGTTTTAAAAATAGAAAGCTAGTTGAAGCGAGAAATGACGAGAACCCGTGTAGTATGTGGCTGAGAAGGGAAGATGGACAAAGGTTGTCAAACAATCCTTTACAAAGGGAGCATATACGACTGCAAGCTCTGATTCTTGGTCCAAGTTCTTCTTCTCTTCGAACCATTCGACCGTTCCTTCCAGATACAAATGGAAAATGCTCTCGGAGAAATTCTGAGCGTTTCCTAGTAAATGGACTCTACCGTTTCTGCTGTTAGTACAAAAGGAATGATTTTTAGAGTTTAAAAGAGGAACGGGGAGTAGGAGAGCCATTAAAGAGAGCGCTACAGTCACATTGTCCGATTGAGCATTGTTGAGGAACCCCACGCTCATTTCTGGATTCCACGGACTGTTCTCGGACAAAAAGCAGGAGTGAGTTTCAAGTACTTCAGGGAAAGTCAGACAATTAAAACTCCTCCTATTCCTGTATATTTTTCTACAAGTGCTCTCTTCGATTGATTTGCCCATTATAAACAACTGATAACTACTTTTTTCATGTCAAAAGTTTCGAGGATTGAAACAGAACATTGGTTTAATTTGAGGAAATTCTGTGGGAAACGGGTTTGATGGGCTTGTATTCATTAGAAGAATAATTAGTCGAACAGAGAGAAAGTTTCTAGCATAATCATGGTTCAGATTCGGTCCCCAACATTGACTTTTCATCTCAATGGAGTAACTGGTAAACATTCTCATAATCTTCTCTTCAATAATAATTGTAAAAATGGAAACACGAATCTATTTTTTTGCATAATGTCGTGACTGTGCCTTATCAGTTTTGAAGAATCCGTTAGGGTAAAGGTTCACTCAAAATCTCAATCAATAAATGGCTGAATATTTTTAGTTTCTTCAACATTTTCACCAACATACTCGTATATATCGCACCTTGGGAGTGATACTGGTATAATTCCAAAAACATGAATTCTGGGAAATCGCATTTAAAGATTTTTTATGACTTTGTTGGCGTACTACAGACACACCATTCATATTTTCTCGGTTCTTTTTGGACTGTGTCATGCATATACCATCTACCTATACTGCCCTACTTCTAATTAGCTTCTCCACCTTTCTGTTTTTGATTAACACAATTATAATTATAAAAATCTTATAATGTACCACTAACTCGGATTCGTAATGCTGTTTTCAACGTGAGTGAGCACACCTGTCCGCATCGGACGCATCGGAGAGCGACAATGGCGAAGGGGGTTCCGAAGAGGGCACGGAATCCGATGGGTGCGGATGGCCGCTCTCGGAATGTGTGGAGAACTGCCCCACCACGCCTCTTCATCTCCGCTAGAGCGAGTGCTGTTGTTCACTAGTAGTTCCGCTTTTCTCATCGTTGTGATAGCTCTGGTCATTGATGGATACCCCAAAGTTGATCGCGATTGTCCAAGAATATGAGGAACTCTTTAAATTGAAAAAAGTACTCAGTCATGCAGCATGACTAACAGAGCAAATTTTCAAAGAAAAACTGTGGATGTACGAGTATGAAACGGATTTGTAGGGAGACCCCGACCCTTAATACCAAAAATTTGAAACTATGGAAATGTAAAATAAATTAAAATTTCGAAGCCATCTAAACAGCTCATTTTAGCGAATTATTGAAGAAAAAAGTTATATAAAAAAAGAGATATAGATGATTGGCAAATGAAAAAAGTAGGTATGCTACTTACATTGTCCGGGGATTGATGAAAAGAATTTCTTCGGAGATCGCGCGGCTATCACCTGACCGTCAACGTGGTAGGAAAAATCGTGTTCGATAGCGTCGCTGTTATCTGACCGCACGACTTGTCAAGTTTACGTTTGCGACTCAACTGAGTGGGGAGAGGGAAGGGTATCACTGAGACTAGTGATACTACTTTCAGTCGGAAGTGTAACTAGGGAAAACATGTTCCTCCCATCCCTCACAAAAATTCCCAATAGAAGTGTCTCTCGAAATTCCAAAAATGCGGGTGCTTAACCGCTAGAGCGAACGCATGACGGTTACTTGACCACGTGCCCACGCAATCAGTCAGCAATCCAGCATGGCCCCTCATGTTCCATGAATTTGGACATGGCCAAATGTGTTTTGCTATATTATCAAAAATGGGTTCTAAGAACAATTGTTTTTATTAAACCATCATTACTGAGTGTTTCAAAATCAGTTGTATCATCTTGAATGCAAGTAGCAAAAGTAAAGTATGTAAGAAGAAAGGCCAATATCAGATTGAATAAGTAGATTGGGAGATGTCTAGTTTAATCACGCTCTAGTAAGTTCAGATCTCAACAGTGCATGTTCGATACTGTCAGATTCCAAATCAGTATAACAATTGTGCTACCCACTCCCCCGAAGGGAATCTACACAATTGAATAAACACGGCTACAGAACGCTTCGCGGAACAATCAGTACCTATCAAACAAAGGAAACCGCTTTGATAATCACAATGAGCATAGAGTTACTTTCCTAATAATTATAGACCTCATCAATTTGTTCAATTAGCGGACACGTTTTGATAAATCAACTGACATTGGCTTTATTCGCATTGTTTAGCAGTATGATTGCTGGTGGTTTACAAAAGAGCCTCCGTTTCAATATCATGAAATTCGAAATCCACAAACCAAAAAACTACTGTATAATATATTTCGTAAACATACCTCTTACTATTATTTACATGAACATTTTGGAGGTTAATTTACAAACATGCACATCAGATATTTTGATGTAGGTAATGTAATCAAATTGATATCAACGTGTCATGATCTGTGACGCACATTGTATAGTAAAGCAGGCTAATGGTTATTGTATCAAAATATACAGTGAATCTACCACTTATTCTCTCTTACTATGCTTGAACTAAGTTTTACAAGTACCCTAAAAATTACTGATTTGTCGTCCGTCTGCAAAACATACCTAACATAATAATTTACAATCAATCCCAGGAATTTAAGTGTAGACATTTCTCCAAAAATTAGGTTTTTTAAACTAACCATATAAGACATCAGACGAATAAGTAATGGATTTCACGATTGTGAAATAGTAAAAGATAGTAAAGCTATTAATTTTTTGGGAAATTCATATGGAATCCTCAGAAACTTTAGCCAAATCGAGTGATAAATAATCGAAGTGCTACCTATTTAATTCTGCAAGGAATTCACTATAGCGCATGATCAGCAGCCAATAATGACACGATCGTCATGAAATTGATAACGGCGGATTAAATCGACTATCTCCGACTAGCCTCCTAGTTTGAGTGATCGGAAGATTAGCACGTGGGTATTGATCCTAGACAAATTTCATGTTCACGCATGCTGAAGTATTGAAGTATATTGAAGTACCAATTTCTAAGCAATGAGCAGAGGACCATCTACATACAACCTCACCCGCATAATCCCCTGAAACTTTCATCATAATCGGAGACATATGAGGAAATAAAGATTGGTACAAACGAGTCGTGGGCACACAGATAAGAGACACGAAATGGAAGTTGTTCAGAATGGTCTAAAGCGTAAAATGTT